>BROG01000466.1:132500-597163 GCA_030159075.1 Atrina japonica | reverse complement strand
TATATATATATATTTAATTAGCGAACGAAATAAGTATTTTGTACATCTAGGTCGTTGTGATGTCATGTTGTAAGGGGAATATAAACTTGTTCATTTGTCTACTTAACTTTGTCGAGCTAAACTTATTTAAACATGTTAAACGACACTTTGTGTATATGACACGAAGACGTTATCTTTAAACCCTGATCTTTATGCTGAAGTTGTCTTAACATACACACACTCTGACTAGTTCGGTCATGTTGAATTTATTTTTTATGCAGGACAATAGTAAAGGTTAGAATATATGGGTCATTATGTTACAGTGTTGTATTGTTAATATAGACAATTAATTCAACGCCGTATTGTAGGTCCAATTTTGTTTTATTTGTGGTATTATTCTTGGATATGATTTACATCATTCAATTGTTTTTAAACCCTACAAAACAAAAACAGTATGTATAATAACATAGTAAAAATAGTAACAATAGACAAAAATAGACAATTAACATATAAAAAATCTCAGCACTCCTCACTTGTTTTATTGGACTTGACTGTGGACTCACGGCGGGTGTGACCGGTCGACAGGGGATGCTTACTCCTCCATGGCACCTGATCCCACCTCTTGGTTTCCAGAGGTCCGTGTTTGTCCATTTTTACCGGATTTGTATCTATGTCCTGGACATTCTATTGATTTATACTTTCGTTTATTGTAAAGTTAATTTATATACATTTACTCACATTCGTCATATATGTTCTTTGTGTTAATTTAAAATTACTCCGAATAGGATCTAAAGAAGTAATAAACAAAATGACTTACATTAATGTATCTGTATATATATTTTGTTTCCGATAAATATGCCTGTAGTGGCGTCCGTTTCTTGTGTCTCAGTGTTCTTAAAACAACACCCGCTAAGCTAGCGCGCCAATATAAATAACCAACATTCATTTGATATTCATTTAGAGTAGGTTTTTCTCAAAAATATGTTTTTTCATGCAGTTAAAACTAGTTTTTCTCTGTTCAATATGGGTTACTAAGCAAAACTAGGTTAAACTGTTAGAAGAGAAAAACTAGGATTAATCCCTTAATGCGATTTTGGCATGCCACATCTCCCTCTAAGTTGGAAAATATTGACTGGATGTACAAAAGCAATACAAATCAACAGGTCAACGCATACCCCTTTAAGTCTAAAAATAGTTTTTATTTTCGCTCAAATGTCCTATGTCTGATATAATCAAAGATATATAACTTATTTAAAGTGATATATCGGGCATAGGACATTTGCGCGAAAATAAAAAATGCACATAGGGTCATTTGAACGTCGACATCATAGAACATTTGAGCGCCGGAATATGAACTTTTCTCGGGTTTTCGATAGGACTTATTATCGAAATTTATCTGTGATACTATATTAATTTAGAAAATAATTTTAAAAAGTAAGAATAAATATATAGAGTAATTTTTGTTGAAAATAAATATATTTTATTTGATTTTACACCCGAGTAATTCGACCGGTTCTGGCTAGTTCATGGTAGTGTAGTCCTAAATTGATCTCTACTTACCAGTCAATTCTACTATAATTGATTGGCTATGCAAATTTTCTCCGTGTTCTTAGTTCCACCTTCCCGTGGTGATCAGGGGAAACATATTTTATCTGGCTAACGGAAGAGGTACTTCATTCTTAATTTTATCGCTCAAATATCCTATGATAATTTTTATTTTCGCTCAAATGTCCTAAAACTTCCGCGCTCAAATGTCCTATACTATGGCGTTCATACGTCCTTTGTTCGCTCAAATGTCCTGCCAATTCGCCCAAATGTCCATTGCCGGATTATAATATGAGTTAAATACAGAAAGTATAGCAAACCCTTAAGGTTCTGTTACTTATTTTAACCAATTAAAGATTGGCACTGTTATCAAAAATACTCATTGGTTTTATGACCTTTGGCTACCATATTTAACCGTTGGTTATATTTAACAAATTAATATCTTGTTCGACGGAATAGCCGCTCTGATTTTTCCGATTTTTTTTTTAACTCCGGAAAAAAATCATCCGATCCGTGATTTTTTCGTTTTCTTTTTCATTTCCGTTTACGGTTTCGATTCGTTTCGTTTCATTTTGCAGACTAGAGAGGTAAAAATAGATCGACACTTGATGATGATCATGGATGAATCGATCAATGTATTTGCTTCTGTTTGGGATAATGGTAGAAATACCCTTTTTTTCTTTGGAGAAGTTAATGACTTTTGGTGATTTGTTTGAAAAAAAGTTATTTCAAATATTATAAACATAATACCAAAGTTATAATGCTCAAGACGTTATCGTTTCTGTCCATTAGACTGCATCAGTTGAGCTCCAATTTGATAAGTAAGTGTATTTTCTAAAGATAAAGTGGCACCATACAAGGCCAAATAATATCTCTAAAAGTATAGCCGAAATCCGTCTAAGAGTAACCACTGTAAAAAAAATGGCCATCTTAGCTTTAAGCAATTTTCGAATTTAAATAGTGTTAACAGTGCCAAATATTACTTTAGTATAAGATGAACAGCTGGTACCGAAATACCAGGTACTAGGTTTATGTATACCCTCGGGGACTCAAACGGTCCACCAACAGTGGCAACGACGTAGTGGTTATAAATATTATAAACATACTACCAAAGTTATAATGCTCAAGACGATATCGTTTCTGTCAACTTTACACCTTTTTACAACTTCGCTCTACACCAGAATTGCTCAGTGTTTCAATCCCTAGCTTCAGGCAAAGCAAAACTATTAAACTGTGTCATTACAATTCTGTAGGCCAAACTAAGCGAAACAAAATAATCATATATTTTAAGTTCACCTGCCAACAGAAAGAAAATAGATAAACAAACGTCCAATACATTCCGTTTTATTCTGAGTGTAAGACTTTTGTCACATCATTCACAAAAGTATAGTAAATAAATATATCAGTGTTTAAGGTGATAGTTTTAGACAGGGTAAAAAGGGAGAGGTATAGGAGGGGAAGTGGTACGGATAAAAAGAGAGTAGTGAGGAAACAGTTATCAAGATGAGAGAGAGAGAGAGAGAGAGAGAGAGAGAGAGAGAGAGAGAGAGAGAGAGAGAGAGAGAGAGAGGGGAGGGGGGTGAGTCGGCTTTATTTATTTCTAACGGAGATTTTGGAAACTTATTTTAAACTCAAAAAGACAGGTAAAATAGAAGACTTTAATTTGAATTTAATCTTATGAAAGATTTAAAAGTGAAGTGAAGGTCGTTCTGTTAAGTTCTGAAATATTTGTCACCATTTTAAGTGAAAAGACTTGAAAATAATGACAAGGACAAACAGAAAGGGTAGGCTATTTTTTTAGCTGACATATATAAATGGACAACACAGCAGATAATCGATATCTAAATTAATATCTACATGTTAGTGCAGAATGTAAAACTTTATGTATAATAATATACCCCATTGTAAAAAAAATTATGTGAACGTAATAAAAACTTATTTTGTTTTGTTTTACAGATATAAAACGTTGGAATTACGATAGGTATTATGGCAAGGCAACTTAGTTACAAGTGTGGGGAAATGCCGTTTCCGTTAGAATATTGCACTATTCCTGATATGATCTACCAAAGAAGTACAGTAATGCCTGACACAGAGGCATTTGTACACTATAAGATTGACAAATCTAGAGAATCCATCACGTACAAGAATTTATACGAAGATTCAGTTAAGGTCGCAAGACAATTATTAGCCAGTCATGTAACGAAGGGGCATAAGGTTGGTTTACTCGGTCCTAACACTATCAAAAGACTTGCTGGGGACTTTGGTATAATGATTTCGGGCGGTGTAGTTGTTCACGTTAGTCCAACACTGAAGGATACAAGTGACGTCAAGGAACTGTTACTGGCG
The DNA here is from genome assembly GCA_030159075.1 of Atrina japonica. Taxonomy (NCBI): domain Eukaryota; kingdom Metazoa; phylum Mollusca; class Bivalvia; order Pterioida; family Pinnidae; genus Atrina; species Atrina japonica. Next base: position 593,293 of record BROG01000466.1, on the reverse strand, counting down.
GCAAATGCAAAATATTTGATCATTGATCCGGGTGAAAATGATCTTCTCTATCCAATTATTGACAAGGTTTTACAGCAAATAGATTTAGGGTTGATGGGAGAATGTACAACAGTTCTCTTCTTGAGAAAAGACAAGAAATACACGTCTTATCCCACTATGGATTGGACATCCTCATCTGACCTGGATGACACTTCACTTCCGGTATTATATCCGGAGGATCCTGTAGCGATATTTTCAACATCTGGCAGTACTGGACACCCGAAGCTTGTTCAGCACAATCATTTTATTTTTGTAAATCAGGAATTAAGAAATGGTATTAGAGAGGATAAAAATGTGAAGGTTTACTACAATGATAGACCATTTGGATGGGCAGGAGGATCGCCATTGTTGAGTGTTCCAATCTTTCAAACTCGTGTTTTCGTCGATGCCACGTTAGGTGTGAAAGGAGGCTTTGTTGAAACTATATGGAACGTTATCGTAAAAGAAAAATGTGAATATGCTTTGTTGATGCCATACATGCTTCACGATTTGATATCAATGAAGTCTAACTTTGTGAATACCTTTAAGCTGAAAGGTATATTGCTGACAGGGCAACTCGTTAATGAGGATTTGGTACACTGGGCAACAACACATATTACTGAGAATATCATTCAGGCATACGGCACAACGGAATCGATGTTCACAGCTGCAGGTAATTTTGTTAAGAAAGGGGATAATCTGCTGAATGGTTGCATAGGATACCCAGTACGAGGTATGGAGATAAAGATCACAAGCAGTGACGGTTATGCACTAAATTGTGAGCAGATTGGAGAAATTTATGTACGAAGTTGCACTCTATCAAGGACATATGTTGACAACGAAGAAGCTGCAAAAAGAGTGTTTACCGATTCTGGGTGGTTCAAAACAGGAGATATGGGTTATATGTCGGAAGGGGGTCAACTTGTAATTAAAGGCCGACGTGGTTTAAGAATATCTCGAGGTACTAGAAAGATTTTTCCTGAACTACTTGAGTATCACATATCTAAAATGGAGGGCATTAAAGGGGTCCTGGTAGTTCCTGTGCCAGACGAACGACTTTTGGAGGAAATCTGTGTCTGCTTTGTTTCTATGGAAAGTCATGATATTCAATCGATACATGTTGAAGAGTATTGTTCCAAAACATTTACGGATGTGAATGCAGTGGATGGTCTTGGAGATAAACCGAAGTATTATCTTCGTTTTGACGATTTGCCTAAGCTTGCAAACGGTAAGCCAGACAGAATTGCGTTGAAAAAAGCAGCTGAACAGAGACTGACTAATGGTCATTGATTTGGCTGTACTTCAATATAATTTGATGACTTTTGGAAAATATTCTTATAAACGCAAAATGAGTCATTTTATTTGGATACACAGATTCCTGATATAAATACATCTTTGTGTAGATACATTGTAATTATATTTTACCGAATTCGTCACCCACGACATTGATATGATACAGTTGAGTCTTAAATAACCAGCCAATGAATTATACAATATAAAAAGTGTGCTGGAGGGAGAGATATGTGTACGGCATTCACATGCAGATGGAGCAGAGGACCACATGGAAATACTACAAAAACGGAATCGGATGTAACGGGGAGTGAGCATTACGGACCACTGGGGAAAACAGATGTGCAATTAGGTGTTAAGCATTCACGGACCGCTCAGTAATATAGATATAAAGTAAAGCGTTATGAGGGATTGAATGTTTACTGACCGTCATTGCACGTGTACATTTGTTTACATGTATTGGTCAGGGACCAGTTCTAGCTAAGTATGCTCCTTTGCATACAGCTCTTTTATGTGTGTGTTTTGTTACCGTGCCACTCACGGGTTTTCTAGGAACAGGCTTAGGTGTTTTTGTTTTCCTCGCCATATGTATAGATGTCCATCTACTTCTAGTAGAAATATCTAAGATCTAAGAGAATTTCCTTTAATGCATGTGATACTTTATTACGACGGTTATTTTGAAACATTTTTCCCCTTTGGAATGAATTTCTGTAGATAATGTAAAAAGTAGGATTAACTTCCGGAATGTCACTTTAAATATGGAATTCAGAAAATGTAATTAGAATACAATTCAATGATTTCACATTATAGAACATATAGCATGTGTTTATGTATATTCAAACTGTACAACCTCTATATAATGCCCCTCGCCTCGTTTTATTTCCCACCTCGCGTAACGACAAAATTCGTGAGTCAAATGTTCCCTATAAATTTCTTTTTTGTTTAAAATAAAGATTATGATTCCCTGAAGATATTATGTTTTTCTGACAAGAAATAACCAAGATAAAACCGTTTTATTACGATAAAATTACGGCTATACGAAGCGGCTATGTTGTTTTTCAAATACCCAAAAAGACAGCGCCCTGTTGTTTGTGACGTAGGCTACACCGTTCTTTTCATATACACTACATACATACGGAACACATTTTTATCCTCAAATGATATTAAAATATTGTGTTTCGAATTTAAAAAAGTCAACTTAAAATAAAAGTTAAATGGTAATGAAATAAAAATCTTAGCATTCGTCAAACTGAAAAGCCATGGAAAATTAATAAGTGAATTTTTAGTGTAATTATGGATAAAATTCAGGTTTGAAGTTTGAGGTTTTGAAATCATACAACATAAAGGTATGTGATTTAATTAACATCAACACTCAAGACCTTGGTATACTTTGGGGAAATTGATTTGATTATCCTGGTGTTGAGCTCATTGAACTTTTAGTCACGTTGCATCGCACTCACCACAATCAGTCTTTTATAATTACAGATTGTTCTTCAAAAAGGAAAATGTTTGTATCGGTAACTCTGGAAAAGCCTGCTGCCAAAAGAGTCGAACCAGATGGCGAATTTGACAATACTGGAAAGATGAATTATGATGCAAAACACTTATGGACGAGCAAGTTTTATCGTCATCATGCGACGAAATATTAAAAGACGTTCTTGAGATCATTAAGCCGCAAATAGATTCACACATAGAAAATCTCTTTTACAGAAACTGTAGATAATTTAGGAAGACCTATTATCAAAAGAACACGACATAACTGATCTAAAAAGTCAAAAAAAAAAAAAAAAAAAAATCAGAGTCCAAGGCAGAGAATCAAGAGCAATATACAAGGACGTACTCCAGAGTTACCGTGACAACTCGACACAGATAATAATGTATATGCGATCTGTCAGTAAGTAGGCGTTAGGGTTACCGAGAAAGACAATGGTAGATCCCATGTAGTAGGCAGTCAGCAAATGGCAAATGCCAGATCATTGCTCGCGTTCTGTCTTATCGTGCCCGCCAAAAAGTTAATGAACGCCGGTTCCAACACAAAATGATGTCAGACAGCGGTTCATAAATGAGGACCTTACAAAACGTCGCTATAGAATTGTGCAATACCTTGCCAAACTCGGGAAGCAACGTAACATACATGGACACTGGACACAGGACGGCAGAATCGTCATGGGTTTGCGAACTGATGGACCCAAGTTCATCATTAAAAGCAATGCTGATACTGATAAGTTTGTCGCTCGTTGAACCAACCCCATTCATTTCCATTGTTATTTAATTGATTCTACCACTACTCTGACATTCCCCAAATATATGTAGATTTGTGTCACTGTATAACATATTTCTAAAAGCTAAATTTAAACTCGTAATCTAATTCAGTTATAATCATAAAAACTAGTGAAGTGACAACAGTGTCGCTGACTTGCAAATGCTCGTGTAGTATGTATGACAAATTATTCTTGTGTTTGTGTCTATAATGTAAGATCATGAACCAATTTCACGTATATATTACGTATTCGCCAACTTATTCCACTCATGTATCATTACACAATTATGAACCTCATCTACTTGTGAACTTGTTCTACAATCACAACAAATATTCTATTTTCATACAATCATGAACCAGTTTCAGTATTGATAGTCTATTATAAACAGTTCGTGTTTTATGTATACAAATTGTAAATCAATTGTACTCATGTGTTATGTTCACAATCTCCAACAAACGCCACCAATGTCTTAAGCATATAATATTGAACCTATTCTTATCAAATATTGTGGACACAATCACGATCCAGATCGGTTAGTGATATGATATATGTATGTAAACACGAACATATTCTACTCATGTACTATATATATTATCAAAAAATATTCTATGTTTAAATATTTATGCTTGTTTGTTTCTTTGTTTATTGTTGTTTAACACCACTTTCAACAATATTTCATTTCATATTTTTTTTAATTTTTTATCCTTATAAAAATTCTGAACACTTAAATTTTTGTAAAAAACAATATCTTTGTAAATTATTAATAAAAGACTATTTAGACAGCTCATTTTTTAAAATATCTTTTAGATATTAGTAGTTATAGGCAGCTCCATAGCGGGCCAATTCAAATTTGCCACCATAGATGACGTCATCAGAATGCTGGTGTCCTAGGTGGTGGCGTCCTAGATCTACAAGGTGGTGGTGGCGGTGGACGGCTCGTAAACGCGGGCCTAATTGGAGTAGGCCTCACAACTATCAATCTTCTCTTCGGCGACGAACACCGATTAATGCGTCTACGGAAATCACTCTCCGATGGTACATCTTCCAAGCTGTGCATGATGAGGAACTAATACCGAGACTCAAATAGTACTAGCTTATATAGAGTTAATGACGTGTGCGTGACGCATTGATTTTAGGCCGAGTTTCATTTTTCCCGTGTAGACATCTTCCCACCTGTTTTTGACATATTGACACTTGGCATCTGGCAACCTGTTTTTGACATCTAGCCACCTGTTTTTGACATCTTGACACTTGGCATCTGGCCACATGTTTTTGACATCTGGCCACCTGTCATCTGGCCACCTGTTTTACTGTCGCTATTATTTCACCAGTGCCCTTATTCTTTCTATGAATCTCTTACTTAGACTCTGTACGGGTCATAGAGTTGTGTTACACACTATTATGTTTTGTATCCTTATTTTCTCTTTACTTAGAATCTCTATAGCTCGTACGTCTCATAAAGTTTGTGATAGTCTCATAGTTTCTCAATGGTGTTTTTACACCATATAACTCTTGTACCTTTGTGTCTATCGTGTACTAATACTCCTTCTCATAGTTTCTCAATGGTGTTTTTACACCATATAACTCTTGTACCTTTGTGTCTATCGTGTACTAATACTCCTTCTCATAGTTTCTCAATGGTGTTTTTACACCATATAACTCTTGTACCTTTGTGTCTATCGTGTACTAGTACTAATACTCCTTCTCATAGTTTCTCAATGGTGTTTTTACACCATATAACTCTTGTACCTTTGTGTCTATCGTGTACTAGTACTATGCTTAAACTGTATGTGTACACCTTATACCCAGACAAAATACATGAACATCAAATCACTTTTTAAGCTCATATTTCTATCAAAAGACAACAAGATTAATTTTGTAATGCAACATGTTTTAATTTTCCCCGTTAAAAAGAAATCAAAATGTTTTTTTCGCACAGGGATAGGGGAATGTCCCTCTGGAAAATGTACAATAACTGAATGAAAAAATAAACAATTCTTAAACTGTCACTTCATTATGGAGACCGGGTGCCAGTTGCATCTAGCGATACACAGTATATCAAAGTCGGTTTCAGTCTGTTTCTTTGGTCCATTGAGTATCTCTCCACTCTGGGCAGTAGAATTTCTGTTTGCAGACTTCTCTAAATGCTTTAGATTTTGCAAAATGTTCCTTTCGTTCAGATTTTTGCAAAATGTTCCTTTCGTTCACCGTGTCCAGAGCCTCGTCAAAGTAGTGAAACATCATTGTGCCGACATCATACATCATCAGGCAGGAATGTTGATTTTGACTCGGATGATCAATCTCACAGCCGTAACATTGAGTGTTGGATACTTCGAACATCTTGTTTAATACGGCTTCTGCGTACACCATGTGCCATAGACTATCAATGGATTGACTGTAGCTCTGCTCCATGTTGTAGTTGATGTTGACGAAAATAACTAGTGTAGTGGTCCACAAGCAAAAATTCATGTGGTTCAAGTCTGAACTGCAATTTTGATAGTGAAGTGAATCACGTCACATTCTTATCCCATCTATAGTATGTATTTTAGTAGTTTGTAAACGAATGTCTCTCTATCACGTCACGGGCCATACCGTAGATCTCCCAATAGGTAGGATCTTGACGTAATGCACTTACATCTTCTGCAAAGGTTTCTAATACACATAACCGTTCTCTCGTAAAAATCTCATCATCAAACATATGAAATGAATGGGTGTTTTCACAGCACGTACATAAGTATTCCAATCAGGACTACGTCGTATCTGATGTTTCATTCTTCTGTATAATATAGAACAGAAGATCGTCCATACAGTTGCAATCATGATTTCTCTCTGTGTGCACTCTGATGTGATGACAGCCTATGTCATACCAAACAAGTCACGTGATCCGTGAATCGTATCTGTCTACTCGATCCCATTCCCCATGTTTTTTTCTCTTTCCTCTCTCTCATTTCTTTTCTCTCTCCACATTCACCTTTCTCTCATTTCATTTCTCTCTCATTTCTTTTCTCTCTCCATATGTTCACCTTTCTCTTATTTCTTTTTTTTTGTTTTCTCTCTCATACACACCCCACCTTTCTACTTTATATTGTTTTTTAACTACGATACGATAACGACAACAATTCTATCAACTCAACATTTTATTACCACGCTCAAATTATAAGTAGTTCTTGGAGGATTGGGGCCGTCCCTCTAAGCTTTTGTCCTAAATCGGTCGGTTCGGATTCCTTGACATAATTAAACCCATACTTGTCGTGACTGACAAGATTGATACCTAGTTGATTTAGGTACAGGTATACGATATTAATCTCTAAAAAATCTCCAAACAAAACGATCGTTTCGTTCTTCTTGGTATAGGTTGATGACATAACGATTGATATAAAATATGACTAGGGACACCTCGATGTCTTTGACGTAAATAATACACACAGTAATGTCCACAAACTTTGGTACGAGGGTGTTGATACATCTGTTGATTATAAATCACTCGATCTGCATGGCGTTTCATAAATTGATAGATATCAGGATAAATCCATGGAGGTAGGCCGTAAGAGTAAAAATATTCAGCAGTCTGATGACCTATGAAATGAATGGCAACCCAATGCTCGCCTGGCTGATCATGAGGATCTGTATTGACAATAAATGCATGTTTGCCATAAGGTAGATACTCGGGTAAAACGTCTCTTGGGTATACTCCGCCGAACGAGGCTCCTACATAAGGGTCTCCTGATAAAATACTATTAAGTTAATGAGTATTCAAGCCTTGAAAACTTTGCATGGTTTCAAAAGTCTATAGCCACTTCTCTCTGTTTGTTGATTTCTAATACGTTATCAAATTCTCCATAGACAATGGAGTTCACACTCTCTGCTAAAGCTTGAGCAAATTGAAGTTCGATGCGTAAATTGTCTGTTTTTATCCAGTGTAACTTGCTCTGATCATTGTCTTGATCAGCTGTCAAATCAAAACACCACAAGGTATAGCCTCTTCTATAGTGGTCAATGGTCACGGCAGGGGCCCAGTCTTCTCCTAATCGACCTAATCCTTGATATAAGCTCAAGTATGATCGCAAGTGCAAGTTGTTTTCAAAGTCAGGTTCTAAAGAACGAGTGCAAAGACTTTTCCCATTGATACTTACATCCACTTTATTGGCATTGAAATGTTGGAAATAAAAAGGATTCTTTGTCGCATCACCAATGAAAGCGGCATTGCTCACCATACCTACTACTATACGTTTTGGCATTTGACCTTGATACAAATGATCTGTAATCTTTGAACGTATACCAGCAGGGATGGTAAACGTTTTCACTTCTACACGTCTCAAGGGAAATTTAGCAGTACTGGTATTCATCTGTTCGTTCATCTGATTCAGTAAGGTTGCAATGGGTTTCACTTTACGTACCACTAGATACATTTGTAATATCTTCAAATAACCTAATCCACCTCCTCCACACATCATGTAAAAGGGTTCACGACTTCTATTAACCTTAGGCATATAAAAATTTCAGATACCAAAGTATAAATCAATAGAATGTCCAGGACATAGATACAAATCCGGTAAAAATGGACAAACACGGACCTCTGGAAACCAAGAGGTGGGATCAGGTGCCATGGAGGAGTAAGCATCCCCTGTCGACCGGTCACACCCGCCGTGAGTCCACAGTCAAGTCCAATGAAACACGTATACCATTAGGTAGAAATCGTTTCTGTTCAAACAGATCCAAATGGACACGATCCATCATATTAAAGGTTTTACTTCACTGATACGTTCACCTTGTCAAATCGTCCAGGTTGATCCTTGTACCATAAACTTGTAGCACTAATTAGATATTTTAACGTTTCGTCAGAAAAGGACAGCATCTTTTCGAGATAAGCTCGATAGGAATAGGTATCAGTTCCAGGAGTGATCACTTTTCCATTTAGATTACAATCGATCTCGGAAAACAAACTATGTAGCAAATTGTTGACGTGGGTGATTTGACTATCATCTACTAGATCAGTTCCGTCTTGTTTGACGATTTTAGCTTCTACATACACATAGGTTTGGTTCAAATCCAAATACTCATCGCCTTGTCCTTTGTTTTGAAACTCAATAGGAGCAGATTGTGTATTGACACTAAAGACGGGTAATATTCCACCAATCTTCCTTCTTCTAAGGTTAAATTGGTGGGAGGCACATTAAAAAACTTTAAAGCTTTACAACTACACTCAGACGAATCTTTTTACATCATCATCTTATTAGTCAAAGATATCTTAATATCTTGCTCTCTTCAGACCTGTTTAGATTTACTTGTAGAAGTAGACTGAAAGGGAGGTCTTATTCGATATATCCCAGCGAACTAGAAATTAAAGATACAACAGAATCAAGTACACACGCTTCATACTTAGACATTTTACTTAATATAAACACAGACGGGAAATTAGCAACTAAGCTATAAGATAAACGCGACGATTTCGGCTTTCCCATCGTAAATTTTCCACATTTAAGTAGTAATATCCCTCAGTCACCTGCATATGGAGTTTATATTTCACAAATGATCCGATATGCCAGGGCGTGCACAACATACGAAGATTTCATATACAGAGGTAAACTACTCACTGACAAATTATTGACACAGGGATATCGAAAACCGCGTTTAATGTCAACGTTCCGCAAATTTTATGGTCGGTATAATAGTCTTGTTTGCGACTACTCTGTGAAATATTGAGTTGCCTTTTCGTTGGCGGTTGTTGAGACGTCTGTACCAATTGTGACGAGGATACACTCCTCACGTGTTTCATTGGACTTGACTGTGGACTCACGGCGGGTGTGACGGTCGACAGGGGATGCTTACTCCTCCATGGCATCTGATCCCACCTCTTGGTTTCCAGAGGTCCGTGTTTGTCCATTTTTACCGGATTTGTATCTATGTCCTGGACATCCTATTGATTTATACTTTGGTATCTGAGATTTTTATATTTATACAACTGTTCGTTTGACTCGTTGTTCCTGTTCGTTTCTTGCCTGCTAAACGAGAAGCAACGTGAGACGGTTCACAAGGTAATGTTTTCTTAGGACCCGTCATTAAGTTGGTTACTGCTTCTTTCCCTCGTTAAACAAGAGCATTTTTCAATGAACGTTTATTTTGTATCGCATCCATGGCCGTATTCAAAGCAAATTTGGCTATATGAAGAATGGCTTTCGTCATGGTAGGTTTGCGAAAGTCTGACCAAATACCTTTGCCATATTGCATATCAGATGCATTGGGACGAAATGCTCCTACGAGTGTATTGACTATACTCCCTGCAAGTCTTAATGGATTGATGATCCCACCCCTCTGAGGAGAGATCAGACCATGAGTTGTTTTCGTTAACGATTGAGTCAGTATTGGAAAGAGAAGCCCATCTCCTTTCTGACGAGGCACTCCACCATGAATCAAAACTAGAAGGATATCCTTTCCAATGCACCTTCACTTCTTCTATTACACGATTTTTACCTACGCTTTCTTTTTAGAGAATCTCATCGACTTCATAGACATCATCTGTTTTCACAACGGATTGTAATTCAGATTCGTAAAACGTACCTTCCATTCGTTCTTGATGATCATCCTGGATGGTACACATACGGATAACGATCAGGTATTCGTTTCTCGACCGTGAACAGTTCCACGGTCCAGTTAGGTAAGTATCCCTTATCAAATGTACGTTTTACTTTACTGATACGTACGCTATCACCTGTATGAAACTTGGGCAATGGACGGCTGTTAGAAGGGTTACCATATAAGGTCTCCAAGACTTCTAACACATTGGAAGGATTGACATTTATGGGACTTCTACCGATACTACGATTGATTATAAGCTTGAACAATCTGAGGTAGAACGTCATCATAACGACGTGAACGAGTATGAGTAAAATATCTTCACATGCGAGCTTTCAGTGTTCTTGAAATCGTTCTACAATACTAGCTTTTGTTTCTGTATTGTCTGTCGTAAAAAAATAAATATCATGAAACGTTTGACGAAATTCACGATTCAAAAACTCTTTTCCTTTATTTATACAGGTTTTATTCGGTTGAGTTTAAAACCATATCAACCAGACATTTCAGTACCTCCGCTAAAGAAGATCATGTGGGATAATAGTGAATGTATATAGTTTTGATAATTAAAGGTGTAAAACTTAAAAAAAGGTTTTTCATATTTATACTAAAAGCCTAAAGCTCGTCTTGTGACAACAATCATCATCACTTGCGAATTCAACTGTATGGGTTTCGTTGCTATTGAAACCAATCCGAGGCTGTCGTACTTACACATTTTACTTACTATAGACACAGACGGGATATTGGCAACTAAGCTATACGACAAACGCGGCGATTTCGGCTTTCCCATCGTAACTTTTCCACATTTAAGTAGTAATATCCCTCAGTCACCCACATATGGAGTTTATATTTCACAAATGATCTGATATGCCAGGGCGTGTACAACTTATGAAGATTTCATATACAGAGGTAAAATACTCACTGACAAATTATTGACACAGAGATATTGGAAACCGCGTTTAATGTCAACGTTCCGTTCCGTTTCACTAAGTGAAATGTTGAGTTGCCTTTTCGCGGTTGTTGTGACGTGGATTCATTCCTCACGTATTTCATTGGACTTGGCTGTAGCCTCACGGCGGGTGTGACCGGTCGACAGGGGATGCTTACTCCTCCATGGCACCTGATCCCACCTCTTGGTTTCCAGAGGTCCGTGTTTGTCCATTTTTACATTGTATTGTTTTATACTTTGGTATCTGAGATTTTTTATACTTCATGAAATTTGGTATTCAGGCGTATCAAGGGATTGAGAATTCATCCGTATGGGTTTCATTGCCATGGGAACCAATCCGAGGCTTCTGATCGGTCGAAATTTTAACATATGTATGAAAATTGATATCATTGGGTATGAAACTATTTTTTATCATCTAAATTCATGTAATTTAGACATATTCTATTTTGTCCAGAGGACAGAGATTGTAAGGTCAATCGGTATAATTGAGAACTATTTGCATGTTTTGGGCTATTCTTAGTCTCGTTATCGTTTGGTATACGATGAAACATTGAGTCAATCTAATGTTTTTCTTTTCTTAACAACTGCGCCATTTCAGTGCATTGCTGCTGGAAATACACTGTGTATTTCCCGGTCGATGTTGACAATTCCTCGAAGGTCAGTGGTTTCGGAAATGAAGTATATAAGAATCCAAACAAAACCACCAAAACACGACAAAACAAAAACGACTAAAATTGAATCAGTTGCTACAACTGATATTGATTTTGAACTACCATATTTATATCGGATACCTAAACTTCACAAAATCCCATATAAGCAGAGGCACATAGCAGGAATCAGCAATTGTTCTACCAAATCTTTATATTTACTCCTTACCCAGATACTGACAATCGTTAATTAGAAACTTCAGCAATACTTTACAACTGCGTATTTCAGAAGCGGTGTGAATCAGATATTGGATACTTAAAATTTCTAAATAACTTTTCGAAAATTTTAAGGAACCCTATCAAAACAAACTTCTTTTATCTTTACACAACAATTCCACATAAAAAAGAAAGACTTTTTAGCATCATAGACAATTGTTTTTTCACTAAAGGTGGTACCCGATCATTTAAGCATCTAGTGATTGGTTCCAGATTTAAGTAGTAGTATCCCACAATCACACGCATATGGAGTTTATTTCACAAATGATCCGATATTCCAGCGCGTGTTCTACATATCAACATTTCAGATACAGAGGTAAACTACTAACTGATTAATAATGCCAAAGTTTCCCAAATTTTACGGTCGGTATATTAATCTTGTTCGCGATTTCTCTGTTTAACTAGGTGAAATGTTGAGTTGCCTGTTCGTGTGACGAAGATTCTTTCCTCGCGTGTTTCATTTGGATGTGACAGTGGACTCACAGCAGGTGTGACCGGCCGACAGGGGATGCTTACTCCTCCATGACACCTGATAAAACCTCTTGATTTCCAGAGGCTCGTTTTTGTCCATTTTTTATCAGATATGTACCTATATCCTGGACAAAATAAAGATTTATACCTTGGTATCTGAGATTTTTTATACTGCTAAATGAAAACTTGGATGATGATAAACATTGGGGCCAATTTTTGGTTGATTATAGCATATTGTTTTTACAATGAACACGCATTGGTGACATCTAAGTCAAAGTTGTCCCGCATAACGGTAAAAACATCAGTCGTGGAATACTACGTGAAAGACAAAGCATTTACATCTTACTGTGGTGTAATTGAAAATGGATTAAAGAGCCAAGGTGCAACAGTTGTCCGCAGGTTCGAAATAAAAAGGGCTTGTGTAGAAGTAAAGTCCAACACTATTCTGTTTTCCTTTAGAGCACCTACTATACCTACATAGATCAAACCTGGCTATCTAATAGCTGGTGTGGACTTGTATTATCCAAACCAACTTAGATGTTTTAACTGCCAAAGATTTGGCCACGGCAGTCTAAACTGTAAAGGAAATAAAACATGCCAACAATGTGGTGAAATGCATGATTGTGATGAACCAAAGGATGGTCAATGTAAAAGTTCTCCTACCTGTGTAAATTGTTAAGGGAAATCAAGTAACAAAGGAATGTTCGATATATCAGCGCGAGGGTGAGATATTAAAAATAAATTTAAAAAAAAGTTGAAAAAGGTGTTTCATTTCCGGAAGCCAAAGCGTTAAATTATTATTCGCAATCTCATCGAGCTACATACTACAATCCCTTATGTTAATATATCAAATAGATTTAACGTATTTTAGGTAGAGATGGAGGATGTATAGATCAGAAGAGGTCGGAAAATCTCGACCAGATTAAAATGAAAAAAAAAATCAACAACACTATAATCGCAGATTGAAAACTAAGTCTGTGGTACTTACTTTTTGGGTTCAGGGATTAAATCCAGCTATTATGTGTCGTTAGGAGACATTTGTTTGTTTGTTTATTATTGTTTAACGCCACTTTCAACAATATTTCAATTATATCGTGGCGATATAACATAAACTATATCTTTTCAACGTAAAAATTGAGCTCTTTTATCTGATAAAACTTTTGAAGACTAAGATGTTCTAAAATATAATATTTTATAGATTTTCAATAAACATGAAAAAAGACTATTTTGACATTTCACATTTTTAAATATAAGTTAATGTCTTTCAGATATTCTAAAATGATGTCGCCAGCGACATTATTAAATACACTTTTAAGATGTGTCTCGGAGTAATATTTCTCGCGATAAAGTTTAAAATCTGTATATTCTGTTAAAATGTTTAACTGGTATTCTTGAATCACACGGTATACATTCCGGTGGCCTCTTCTTTAAATAATAAATATCTGTGTGTAAGGTTACTCTGACAAATACGAAGTCTGGTCAAAGTAACATCAGCTTTTCTATTACTAGTGAAGACTAGTGAATTATTGACAAATTTATTTCATGTAACTTATTCTCAGTTTGCAGACTCCAATGTTGTTGAAACGTTGTGGTTATGCAATCTGTAATAGATGGTTTAAGATCTGTGAAGGGAATTTTATTTTCAGACTAAATTTGTCATTACTAATTTTGCAACTTCATCAGCTTTGGTATTTCCTTTTAAGCATATGTGGCAAGGAATCCAACAGTAGACAATCTTAGTACCCTACAGATGCCAAATAATGTACTGTCTCTATTATTTAAAAAAGTATGTTATTAGAAAGATTTCCGCTTTCAATTGACTTTAAACAAAACAAAGAATCTGAATAAATAACACATTTTCTTATTGCTTTTGTCTTTATATAATTTTATGCCAGTAAAATCGCTGTGGCCTCAGTGGTGAAAATAGAGGCATCAGTCGGCAAGGTTGTTATGAGAATTTCAAAGTTAATATCAGCTGCAGCTGAAACGTTGGTTGAGGACTTTGATCCAATATCAAAATAGATAAAAAGTTGTTGTTGTCATAAGTTTCTTTTAATTCCAAATATTGTTGTTTTAAATCTATTGGGTTTGATTCAGTTTTTTTAGTTTTCTTTAGAGATACGTCAACAGTCGGTTTTGTTAGTTGCCAGGGAGGTGTTGTGTATGCATTTAAGTCTGAAATAGTGTAAAGAAATAAATCGCAGTCTTCAATATAGCAATAGTTTTCGTACGATTTTCGTAAATTTGTTCATACAGTGTTTGAAAGACATTTAATCAACAATAATATGTCCCTTCAGGGATACAAATTTTGTAGTATATATTTGATACTACTAATGAGAGGGCTGCTGGCGGCTTCTCTGTTTTAATAAGACAAGATATTGTCCATGGTCCACTGCAAATTACCTCTAATATACAAGCTGTGGCAGTAAGAGTAACAATGTCATTTGTATATACTGTTGTTTATATTCCTCCTAATTCTCAGTTTATTGGTAATACTTTAAACAATTTGTTTGAACAAATAACTGGACCAGTTGGCGATTTTAATGCCCAAAACCCTCTAGAGTAAAACAACAAGTGCAAAAGGAAAACTCTTAGAAAATATAACACACCACAAATGACGATATATCACACACACACACACACGTATGTATATAGCTATGCGTAACGATTACAAAGCAGTTATTTGTTGCTGTCACATATATTCATTATAACCGTTAATTGTGTTTATATGACCAGTACCTTAGCTTGGCGATTCCAAAACCCCTATAGTAAAACAGCAAATACAAAAGGAAAACTCTTAGAAAATATAATACACCACAAATGACAATAGATCACACACACGCGTATGTATGTAACTATATGTAACGATTACAAAGCAGTTATTTGTTGCTGTCACATATATTCATTATAACCCTTTAATTGTGTTTATTGCATATTATCATGATAAGGATATCGATTAGCCATCATAACTTATACACCCACTTCCTGTAAATGGAGACTCGTGCATGTCATTCCTATTCTACACTCTATTAGATTTTATGTGTTATCGTATTCTTGATCTGCTATTGTAATTACTATGCATTTTCAGGTGACATTATTTCACCATACTGTATTAAACCCATGAAAGAATATATTTTAACAACGGCCTCAGAATTAAAAATATATATAAAATCTCAGATACGAAAGCATAAATCTTCAGGATGTTCCAGGTATACATACAAATATGATGAATAGTGGAGAAACACGAACCTCTGGAAATCCAGAGGTGGGATCAGGTGCAGAATATGAGTAAGCATCCCTTGTTGTCCGATCACACCCGCGTTAACCTGGGGTTTGGACTCTCGACCTACTGCTCCAACCCCCTGGCTTCAATGCTGGATGCATTGGAATTAAGGGTTACATTCGTCGGGTGAAAAGGGAATATGGACTTTTTTTGTTAATCGTGACAAGCCTTTAGACTGTGAGTCATTTTTCGGAACTTTTAATCTAATTCAAATACAGTACAAAGTAAACAGGTCAGCTTTGGGTAGCTAAATAAACTATTTTAGTCATAATGTCTGTGGCCGATCTAAAACCATAAAAAGATGTATGAAGGTCAATCTATGTCGGAATGTTTTGCGTTTATGTATTAAAAAAATGATTTTTGTATAAGTGAAAGGATCAAATAAAAGAGATACGAACTAAGTAAATGATTTGAGAGATTACATTCACCATGTAGGCGAAGCAGTACGTAAAATAAACGATAAAACGATAGAAAAATTGTGGTCAAAATTGTGCAAAGAATGAAAAAAAGATTAGAATTGGAACAATGATCTGGAAAGTGGAATTTGATTATTAGATGTAAAGAAAGTAACCAGAAAGAACACCCTGCTGTCACGGAAAGCAAAGCCAGAACATTTTGACAGAAAAGCTCAATTTTCAAAAGGAAAGAATATTTGGAAATGGAGCAACACATCAGGTTATGTTATTTCAGGCGGTTCCGCGTTTGCCGCCTGGAGCTCATAAGCCAAATACTAGAATAATAGCAAGATTTCTAAATCTATAGAACTGTGATGATCTTTTAAAGTCTGCTTACAAATTACCAAGGGAAGTGGTTTCGAAGAGTCACCAGACCTAACCCCCGATGCTAGTAAGCGTCGTGCTTAGCTATTAAATGAAAGGAGGTGGCTTCCACCGGGGAAAAAAGCACTCTAAAATCATATAAATGAAAGCTTATCCTTTTGTAGCGTTAGAAAGTAAGGGCCTTTCTGAATCCGCACCTTATAATTTAATTTTACCTGTATAAATGTCATTACTGTCCAGGCAATTCGTGCGAGTTTTGTCTTCATCATTTACACATCACCAAATTTGGAATCCCTTACTTTGTGACTGAATGAAAAATAGAAAATGTCAATTTTAAATTTTAATATTAATCATGTAGTAATTTGTTTTGCCATGAAGATTATATAGTGAATAGACTATTATGTGTTGTGAAATCATATATATTCTCCCTAAAGATAAAAAAATACCGTACAAACATTCAGTGGCATAATATTGGTTTTACAATATTCTAATAAAATGCAAAATATGATAAATAATAAAAACAATGCATCTGAAAACATTTGTTGAAAATGGGATTCTTTTCTTCCTCTACTTTCCATAAATTAATGATGTTTTTCCCGATAAGTGTCATTATCATATGTTAGGAACAGGTCTGAATGGAGTGGTGTATTACAATGGTATTGGGGGTATAGTTATAAACAAAGTTACATAAACAATTTCACACTAGATAGTTAAATAACTATGGGATCAGAAATAGATGAAAATTATAAATGTACATGTTATTAGTATTATCAAAAAGTTGTCGATCAATATTACTCTTTTTATCCAAATTGGGGACACCCTATTACTACTAGTTTGGATTATATTTGAGGTCGTCTGCGGAGATATTGCCGCAGACATTTGTAACTTTGATGGGTAAAATTGAAGAATCGATAATCAAAACTCAGGTCCATTATAACACGACGGATTAGATGTGTAAATTGTCTCAACGTGAAGAGCAATTGCAAATCTCAAACGGGATAAGACCAGGTGTCTGGAAGGAGTCAGCGTCTTCTGCTGGCATGCCACACCCGTTGCAAGCGTTCCATGGAAACGTTTCTAGTCCAATTCGGTGAAAAGGTCAAGTTTGGTGATAAGGTCAAGTTCGGTGAAAAGCACAATTGGGGAAAGGGAGTCAATGTCTGTGGCCGTGATCCAGAATAATATCTAATATTTCTGAGAGGGGGACTTCATAATGTTTAACAAGATCCCCGTATCGACCATAAAACTTCTTAAACAAGCATTCAACAGCGTAACCTTGTGTAAGTAGTTTAGTGGCTAGTTGTTTTGCTCTCAGAACAAAGCATTCATAGGAAGAGCATGCCCTGGCATAACGTATAAGTTGTGAAATAAAAACGCCATAGGCAGGAGAAGATGGAATATTATGACTTAGAAACGGGAAGTTTGTGACATGGAAATTAAAATCGTCACATTTGTCATAAAGGGATGTGTGGAGTTGACCGTCCTTTCCAATCAACAGGAGTAACTCTAGGTAAGAAATAGATGCATTGCTCTCTGTCGTCTCATTAATCTCTAGCTCAAAAGGATACATCTGGCCGAGGTAATTCTGAAATTCTGAATGATTTATGGACAGAACTTCGTACTGTAAGTAAACTTGAACCGAGATGAAAACTGTTGGTTTCCTTTGGAGAGCAGGGACTGTATAAATTCGGCTTCATATGAATACAAAAAGATGTCAGCCAAGAGAGGTGCACAATTGGTACACATTGGAATGCCGACAATCTGTTGGAAAACTTCTCCCGCAAAAACCACGAAAATGTTGTCTTCTAGAAACCCCAGCAGGCACTATATAAAAGAAATATTCAACCAGTGTAATACGAGCGTTACATATGTAACGCTCCGTATTATATATCATAAATTGGGATATATTTGCCTCGCTAAATTTTGGCCACATTGATATTAAAATGAAGGGTTGAACTTATAGATTTTTGTCCGCCATTTTCGTTTTGTTTTAATCCTCGTCCAAATACAATCTGTATTTTAAGACACTTACCATCATTTTTCTAGTAATATCACAAATACCAAAGTATTTTTCTTCATATGAAAATTGTTAAGTAGTAAAAGATGTTTTCCTCATCTCTGTTTTGTGTTACTGAGTTGGCTTCGAAAAATAATGTTTGAAAAAAAGATACATTGTATGTTCTGAAATCTGGATCTACCCGTCAATGATTACATTGTTCTGACGAATCAATCCATATGAATAGGAAATCAACTTGCCATTACATATATCGGTTTCCCTTTCGTTAGACTCTTTCCGGACACCTGGTCTTATCCCGTTTGGGATTCGCAATTGTTCTTCATGTTGAGACCATTTACAGATCTAATTCGTCGTGTTATAATGGACTTGAGTTTTGATCATCGATTGGTACTTCTTCAATTTTACTATGAAGTGTCATAACATTTCCGGCTTCTAACAGAGCAATGTTGGTGCGTGCAAAACTGAATAATGTCTAAACCCCTGACGAGACAGATTATCTGAAAACTTGCCGAACGTTGGAAAATATCACATTATTGTCATCTCTGGATACCTTATATATTACACATTTTTTAATTCCGTTTTCTAATTACTTAAGATCAAAAGAAAATATGCCACCAAGATATTGATAGCAGTTAAGGAGAAATTTCAGCAAAACTGTATAGTTGCTTATTCCAGACGCGTTGTAAATCCGAGTTTGATACTTAAAAATTCTAAACAACTTTTAGAAAATTTGAATGCATACAATTTTTCTAAATTCACAGTATCAAACCATACGACTTCTATACTCTTTACACAACAATTCCGCATAAAAACTATTTTCCTCCACAAAATATGGTACCCGAAAATTTAAATATCTAGTAATTGGTTATCATGATATTTATTTTGTCCATCACCACTCTGATTCTACACATACATACACTGAAGTTGATATAAAAAATGCTGGAATTTCTAATATACAATGCATTTGTAATGCTCGGAGTTGTCGTCTTTCAACAAACTGTCGGCATTCCTGTGGAAACCAATTGGGGCCCTTTATTGGCTGACCTGTTCTTTTATTCAAACGAAGCAGACTTCATTCAGAAACTGCTGAATTAAAAGAAGAAAAAGCTAGCGGTGTAGTTTAATTGGACATTAAGATATATCGACGACGCTTTGTCAATAATGACAATTTGTGTACATGTCAATGCTATATATCCCAATGAACTAGTAATTAAAGATACAACAGAATCAAGCACACACGCTTTATACTTAGACACTTTACTTACAGTATAGACGCAGGCAGGAAATTCGCAATTAAGCTATACGACAAAGGCGACGACTTCGGATTTTCCATCGTAAATATTCCAAATTTAAGTAGTAATATCCAACAGTCGATATGCTAGGGCGTGTTCAACATATGAACATTTCATACAGATGTAAGCTTCTCACTGACAAATTATTGACACAGGGATATCGAAAACCGCGTTTGATATCAACTTTCCGCAAATTGTACGGCCGGTATAATAGTCTTGTTTCCGATTACACTGTTTCACCAAGTGAAATGCTGAGTTGCCTTTTCGTTGGCAGTTGTTGACACGTCTGTACAAGTTGTGACGAGGATTCGTTCCTCGTGTATTTCATTGGACTTGACTGTGGACTCACGACGGGTATGACCGGTCGACATGGGATGCTTACTCTTCCATGACACCTGATCTCACCTGTGGGTTTTCAGAGGTCCGCGTTCGTTCATTTTTACCAGATTTGTATCTATACCCTAGACATTTTTGTATGCGTAATCATACGGTTATAATACAGCGTTCCATATAGGAAAACATATGTTATAATCTTTTTATCAAATTTTAAAAAATATTAACAGTTTTAAAGAAAAAGTATCGTAAAAACAAACAACAATTGTATTATGTCAACATTTGAGTATTTAGTCATTGCTGTTTATAAACAGTGTACGGAACTATCGTTGACGTTATTTCCTGACAGGAAGTGATAAATCAGATGACGTCAGGGAAAAAATTAGTAACTGATCAGGGTTGATAATCGATATAAGCCCGGGGCAATATGGAGCTTCCATATAGTCAAATACGGTAACAGGACCAATACGTGTGAACCATTTCCGGTATTATCACATATGCAAAATTGCCGTAGCCACTGCCAAATATGTGATAATTGATGTTATTGTGAATTAAATATATAAGATTTTATTATGATAATTGATAAGGATTTATATATATATATATATATATATATATATATATATATATATATATATATATATATATGTATATATATATATATAACAAATTGATATTGACAGTACATGTTGAAATATTGACGCCCTCGTTCTTGGCACGAAGGACCTCGCCAGCTCGGTTCTTGCCGTGCAAAGAACTCGGGCGTACACATTTAAACATATATAGGGTCAATAATGTAAACTAACTGTATGTTAAACTATGATTTCTGATATCAGTTTTGTTGGCAGAACAATCAGAGGAAGCTAAAGTCATGATGAATTGTTGAATTGTTTATTTCGTATAAAACCAAATAATATTACAAGATTCCTTTATCGCTATGGTTAAAATACACTTGTCATGCATACACCTAATGTAAATATTATCTTCTAATTCCGATCATTAGTAGCAAATTGCACATTGATATGTCTGAGGTTTGTGATGTCGGACGTCATCTTGCAATAGGTTATTAATGGAAAATAATTGATGAATACATTTCTTTGCAAATTTAGTTCTTCCTGTTGCCATCCACATCCGAACTAAAACTAAATAGGTTGAAGCTCTTGTAGTCGTGTAATTCACCGGCGTTCATTTATTTTCATACTACGTTTGTTATGAATACTCAATGCAAAAACCTGGTTAATGGGAATGGTTTGGGCTTTGTGAGTTAGCGTAATTAATACATATTTGTTGTCAGAGTCCGTTACCATTAATCTTAATGAGGACTAGATCAACATTTGATTTGTAATCAATAATATCTTTTTTTTTACATTTTGATCAAAGTTCGTTTAAGAACATTGGTCAGCTTTTACCTTTATGTTTTGCTCTGTCTTTTGATAGAGGTAATGTCATATTGGGTTGCAACTACTAGTATTATGTCGCTAAGCTGCCCGTGGCTGAGTGGCTAGAGTATGACCTTCGTGAACCATGAAGTCCCTGTCTTATGGTCAGCGCAAAAAAAAAAAAAAAAAAAAAAAAAAAAAAAAAAAAAAAAAGAAGAAGAAAATTGAGCG
Organism: Atrina japonica; assembly: GCA_030159075.1. Lineage (NCBI taxonomy): Eukaryota > Metazoa > Mollusca > Bivalvia > Pterioida > Pinnidae > Atrina > Atrina japonica. The sequence goes on along the minus strand of BROG01000466.1, from coordinate 571,497 downwards.
TTGCGTAAAACAAACATAAATTCAATGAAACTATGTCGCTAAAATTGTTAATCAAAATTGTTCCTGGATCATTTGATTAAGATCGAAACTCTCCCATTTTCCCTTTCAAAAAAATAATAATAACACATGTTTGCTGAATAGAATCCACGTCTTTTATAAATGGAATTCTTTTATGACACAGTCAAATGGCGATGGATCTTTTAAAATAAAGGAACAGGTAAGCAAATTACCAAATTTCATACGGCATAAAACAGAAATAAACAGTAAAAGGATTTATATGTTTCTGTGAAAATGCTACAGAATCTTGCTACTAAGAAAGAATATAGGAGGACTTCTGCCCTGATTTTTACCAAACAAACATTAACTTAAAATCGGGACAGAATTTCGGCCTATGGAAAATCGAAAATCTAAATATTTACAGGTTGGAAGAAATTCTGCAATAAAGTCACTGTTACAGACCGCCAAATCAGGCATTATAACGTATGCGTAGTAAAAGCAGGATCAACAAGTGCAATTCAGCAGCCAAATGACATTCAGGGATATTTGATATTTTTCACATTTAACCATTTTAACTAGTTATATTGTGGCGACCAGGTTTTAATTGAGGAGGAGACAATGCGGAAACAGACCACAGGCCTTCTGCAATGAAAATGGCAAACTTTCTCACAAGAGGTCCGATGGGTCTTAACGGTCACCTGAGAAAATTTCCTGTCAAGTTTGATCAAATTTAGTCCACTGGTTCTTGAGAGGAAATCGAAAATGTTTAAAATTTGAGAAAAAAAAATATATTTTCCGTTTACTTAGGTGCCTGTGCCCTTGACATCATTACTTTGAAATTTTGTCTAAATGATCCATTTCTAACAACTGTCTTATATATCGTTGTATACAAGAAGTCAATCAGTTATGAGATACCTGTATTAAGCCATGTGTATACAAATGTACACTATGTTATTCAAGCGCCTCCTAGTGGATCGTTATCGACAGATTTTGTTTTCCCCTCACAATCTTTGTAGACAATGACTGTACATTCATGCATACAAAATTTGAAAGACATCTGATCATTGGTTCATGAGAAGATTTTTAAAGATGTACGACGTTTTGGTCCTTTTGGCTATGTTTGGGCCCCAATGGGACCTAGACCTTTTTCGTTCGCAAACTTTATTCGGATAGGGATGCTACATGCCAAGTTTGATTAAATGAAAATGACCCATTGGTTCTTTAGACTAAGTAAAAAATGTCTTAAATTTGACACAAATCGTATATTTTCTGTTTACTTAGGTATTTGTGACCCGATGACCTTGAAATTTTGTGAAAATGATCCTTCGATAATTCCTTACAAATTTCTCATATATCTTAGTACACAAAAAGTCAATCAGTTTAGAAGCCATTTATATACAACTGTACCCTGTTATTCAAGCGCTCCCTAGTGGACAGTTCATTAACAGATTACATTTTCATTTGCAAACTTTTTATATATTGACTTAACAATCATGCATACAAAATTTTAAAGTCATCAGATCATTGGATCATGAGATGAAGATTCAATATAATGTCAAAAAATAAAACTGCCAAAAATATGAACAAGAGCCCCTTAGTGGACAGTTTACTGACAGATTCCGTTTTCATTCGCAACTTAGCAATCATGCATACAAAATTTAAAGTCATCAGACATTGGCTCATGAGAAGAAGATTTACGATAATATAAAAAAAAGCCAAAAACATAAAAAATATCCACTTAAAAGAAGAAATAAATCACATAAGGGTTAACCTGATAATTTCAGCTCCTTGATATTTTTGTAGATATTTGCGTGCTGAACATTTTTGCTTCCTTCACTTTTTCGCTATCTATCATACATTTCACGATAATGTATAAAACAGCCAATACAAAATCCACTTACAAGGGAAATAACTCTCATAAGGGTCAACTTGAGATTTTGACCCTATTGACTCTTTCTAGATCTTTGTTTCACTTTCTTCCTATGTACATGTATTATACTTTTCAAGATAATAGGAAAAATCTGTCCAAACCTTGAGAAATTTACTAAAAAGGGGAAATAACTCTCATTAGGGTTTACCTGACAATTTCAGCCTTTGTAACTTTTTTGTCGCCTTTGCGTGCTGAACATATTCCCTTCTTTAACATTCTCTCTAACTACTATATTTTCCAAGATAATAGACAAAACTATCCAAAACATGAGAAATTTACTCAAAAGGGGAAAAAACTCTCATCAGGGTCGACTTAGCAATTTTAGCCCTATTGACTCTATTGTAGATCTTTGCATGCTAAACATTTTTGCTTGTTTCATTTTTCTCTCTATCTATTATATTTTCCAACAGGACAAAACTGTCAAAAACATGAAAAATGTACTTAAAATGTGAAAAAACTCCCATAATGGTTTACCTGACAATTTCAGCCCCTGGACTTCTTTTAGATCTTTGCGTGCTGAACATCATTGTTTCTTTCACTTTCTGTCTATATATCATATATTTTAAGATAATGTCAAAAACGAAACAACCAAAAATATTAAAAATCCACTTACATGGGGATATAACTCCCATAAGGGTCAACCTGACAGTTTTTGCCCTTTGAATGTTTAGTAGGTCTTTGCGGGCCCTTTGAATGTTTAGTAGGTCTTTGCGTGCTGAACATTTTTGGTTCTTTCACTTTATATCTATCTATTATACGTTTTCAGGATACAAGGACAAAACTGTCCAAAATATGAAAAATTTACTAAAATGGGAAATGAATCCCATAACGGCCGACCAAACAGTTTTGGCCCTGTTGCCTTTTTTGTAGATCTTTGCGTGTTGAACATTTTGCTTCTTTCACTTTCACTCTATTATACCTTTCAAAATAATAGGACAAAACAGCCCAAAACATGAATAAATAACTCACATAAGAGGCAACACGACAATTTTAGCCCTGGCCACTTTCTGTATATCTTTGCGTGCTGAACATTTTTGCTTCTTTCATTTTCTATCTATTATACTTTTCCAAGATAATAGGACAAAACAGCCCAAAACAAAAGGAAAAATAACTCCCATAAACGGCAAACTGAGAATGTTGGCCCTATTGACTTTTTTGTTGATCTTTGCGTTCTGAACATTTTTGCTTTTTTCTCTTTGACTCTATCTATTTTATTTCTCAAGATAGTGTCAACAACTTTAAAAGAACATGAAAAATCCATAAAAAGGGGAAATAACTCACAAAATTGTCAAAAAGGTTACGATGAGCCTTTGGCCTAGTTGACCTAAAAATCATGATCAGTTCATATTTCAGTGTGTGTGTGTGTGTGTGTGTGTGTGAGAGAGAGAGAGAGAGAGAGAGAGAGAGAGAGAGAGAGAGAGAGAGAGAGAGAGAGAGAGAGAATGAATGTGTGTGTGTTTGTGTGACCGAGCAGAAACTAATAAGGCTCAAAATACAGTATTTTATTTTCCGTAAAATAAAAGCAGGAATCTACAAACGATACAAACATATAATTAATATAACAATCAATTTTTTTAAGTATAATAAGTTACCATTTAAGAATTATAGAAAAATATGTAAGATACAAGACAGTATGCGATAAACTCACTTAACAATAAAAGTGTGACTTTTCAATGTAAAAACACAATAAAGATTAAACTTTACAATGAAAATATTCATAAAAATAATTACAACAAATGGTAAAGTAAAACATATATAAATAAGAAAATTACATACCAAGAGATGCAGATGTTAACTAGATTGTTATCTGTCATACATGTAGATAAATTGCGCTGCTCCACATAATGTAAGAAAAGGTAAGTATATATGTTGTTTGATTTTAGCACGTGACGGACACGTGTAACTTGACCATGACCTAAAACACTGGAGAAATCAAGACTAAGATAGCAAAGGAAACCGATAACATACACAGCAAAGTAGACGACAGTCGTATTCGTTTTCGCCATCAGGCAGGTCTAAACGGGAATTTAAACATATCCAAACACATAAAATTCATTAATATGAAACAAATATAAAGTATAATGTAGATTTCGATCAAATACCAAAGAGGTCTAAAACTTCCATGTTGAGTTATTTTGACTGGTCAAGTTCGGCGGCTGACTTCATCAGTACACCACAGGAGTTAGATCTAGAGCCTAGATTAGCCGGTTAACAAGGCGGGTTAAAATTTTGACCAATTCAAGTCTGATATCTTAATTTCCGTAGATTTAGTTAACGATAATTAAAATACGAGATTAAATACTTAAAGTCTTATAAAATTCAGTAATTCCACTGCATCGCTTCCAAATATTTTTGGATCACAAGTCGTGACAAGAAAATGTTCTACGGCAGTGGCGTACTGTAGAGTGGTAGACTCTGTAGCCTGCAGTGTGATGTGTCATACTCTTTATCCACTAGCCTAAGATTAATTTTGTCTTCATCAGAGATGATAGGTGACATGTTTTTCACTTAAAAAATTCTATACTCTCAAACTCAACAAGAATTACCGACTAGTGACTGTTTTACCCTGACAAAAGCCTAGGTCTACCATTTTGGACTCGTACTGTCGTAGCGTCTTTTTCTCAATCTCGGTGACGTAATTTGCCATGCGCCTAAAGTGATTCCCTTTGTACTATGAATAGGTGAATGTTTTGATATTTGGATGCAAACACTAAATGCTGCATAGGTTGAACTTGTTCCAAGACACATAGATCTATGCCTCTGGTGTTCTTGATTAGGTTTTTATTCTCACTTATACATGTAGGTCATGTAGGATTTTGTAAACACGGGTAAAATTCTATCAAACTTGTATCAATATTCTGTCGCCGGCCAGGAGAGATGATTGATTACAAGATACTTAACATTGTAAACAATTTATTACCGGTAGATTTCATGTTTAACCAACAGATTAATGGAACTAATTCTGTAACGATTTAACTGTATGATGTACAAAAAATATATGCATTTTGCACCGCATAATTTAACCCCCCCCCCAAAAAAAAAAATAATAATAATAAAACAATGAAAAAGGAAAGACAGACAAACAAAAGCATAAAAACAAGCACAGATTAAGTGAATTAGTGAAAAGAAAAAAAAAACAAACATAGTTACATAGTTTTATCATTGGCTGCATTTAAATCAAAATTCCAAAATCCAAAAACGGCATACAGACTGGCTGTCATTTAACAAATATAGTTGGAACGACAAAGCAATTATCGAGATTAATAGATACAATTGATACTTTGACACTTAAAAATATAATTGAAAAATACATGTAAATTGAATGAAATGTCCTGAAATTTTTAAATGAAAACACAAGTATAGGCTGCTACTAAAATATCAGGAGCAGAACGAAAACACGCGGTCATGCACCCATTAGATCACTAAGAAACAATCCCGTTTTTTTTTTCATAATATAAGTATGGGTTTCTTGTTTATCATACTTCCACTTCTTTTGTAAAAAATATACTGACAGCACCCGCTGGGGAAGAAACGGTATAGAAAACACCATCTTAGGGGAAAATTACACACAGATAAATATAAATATATAAGTACAAAGTATTCACAACAAAATAACCTCTTGTGATATATATTAACTACATTCAAGGATGGAATAAAAACACTTGTCCTATAGCATCGCCATCTTTCTTTTTCCTTATATTATACTATATCGGTGTTTTTCAACTTCTACTACTTGTACTTAATTAATGTTCATTAACAAATAAGAGCTAAACATTGGTATAAAAAATCTTACATTTCTATATATTTTGTGAAAATAAGGTATGTTCCAGTGTGGCATTTATATACAAATGATAAGGTTGAATTTATCAGTTGCAAGTGAAAAGTGCCAAACCAAGCAATTTAAAAAAAAAAAAATTAATTTAAGAATTTAAGATTTTTTAAGTCTGAGTAAATTTTCTTTTTCTTTTTTCATTACATATCAATCTAAATAGTAAAAAAAATGGTAGAAAAGAAATTGAAAAAAAAACCCACAGCTTGTGCCCCTTGAAATCGGTCAGATGTCGCCTACGTACACACTGCAAAATACGCCATTCAAAAAGTCATACTATAAAAACATGAATGAAATTTCATTTATCTATGATATTACATATATAATAATAAGTGAAAAGAAAGGTAGGTAAATAAAATCAATTACATGATTTACCTGGTAATTTAAAATGTCGATATAGAATGTTTACAGTAATCAGGAGATGAAATCGTTGTTATTTACGTTATTTTACAAGATGCATTATGTCGTTTCGTTTGACATTGATTGTGTAGTTCGCACATCCGATGGATGCAACTTGTTTTCTGTGATACAGACGAGTCGTTTAAAAATACGTCTACTTTCAGTAAATCGAAATACATATACCAGTGGGTTAATGACACCTTTCACCAAAAACAACGGGAAGGAAATTTGTTCATGCAAGTACGCTAGTTTCTCACTATATTCCGACTGTATAAATTGCAATAACATTAATACTTGATACGGCAGATGAATCAACATTAAAAATCCACTGGCCATAATTATTATAAACGATACTCGGAACATCTTCTGACCCTTGATTTTGAAATTGTTCTTGTTATATTGTCTATTCATTTTGTCTGAATGTGCCTTCGCACACATTACAAGTTCTTTCCCAAAAACTATATATGCTATAAAACTCCCATAGTAACAGACAGATGTAGCCACGTGTAAGGGTAAATTAATGTCCTTTCTGAACGGATTATCGGGCCACAGACTTGTTATGAGAGTTACATACACAGTACAAAATATACAAACTCCAATGCTGATTTTCCGATTTAACTCGTAGTCGATGTTCTGTAAGTAATAGTTTGGAAATTTTATAGAAATCCATCTGTCCACGGACAAAACAGCGACATGAATCATAGATGCGAGTTGACATATTCTGAAAATGGCAGAAGCAAGGACTTCGTGATACGATGAATGGAAGAAGCATACAATTGATAAAAGAATTCGGAAAATACTGGCAAAAAATACTGCTGTACAGGCAAGAAAATCCGCCAATGTTATTGTTAGAATATATATCTTAATCTGTTCTGCTAAATTTTTACACTTCGAAAGAACTACAAGTGCAAGGCAGTTGATCACAATACCTGAAGCACAAATACCAGGTATCAAAATTCTCGAGAACAAACTCTTTTGTATGACACAATATCCTACTTCGTTAGCAGTGAGGTTTGTTGCGTTTTTCATCATTGAGTTGTGAAACATGAATGAAGTATTGGATTACCTATTGCGCTAATGTTACTTGGCTTATTGAATATCGCTTACGTTACGTTGGTAGTCATGACGATCTAATTTTCACACACGCACACACACACACACACATATATATATATATATATATATTAATGATCTCTAAACAATTATTCGATTTTACTTTCTACATACAATTGTGTATCAGTCTTTCTAAAATCGTAATAGAAAAAAGACAGAAAATAAAACAACAATATTTCGAATTTCCTACTTTTACTACTTGTATATGATGATCAGTAACAAATAAGAGCTATGCACAGGCATAAAATATTTTGTGAAACTATGGTAAGGTTCATTGTAGTAGGCCTATACAAATATTATGGTTGACTTAATCAACTTCAATTGAAAAAGTACCAAACTTGAGTTTCTCAAGATTTGCTCAAAATATACAGGAATTTACGAATTAGTATGCATGTGTATATCTCTTTTTTGTTATAGAATATCAATTTAAATAGGTAAAAAGGAAAAAAAAAATGAAGGTTATTCCCTTTTAAATAATTTTATCTTATTTCACCCTATTAACCATTATGTGTAAGTAAGCTTAATAAACACTCAGCTTTCCCGATTGACATTCTTATATGGAAATTATACACTTGATTAGACAACGGAAAGAAAAGGAATATTTAGACAAACAAAATTAATTGAAATGTTTCCTAATATCGTCATCTTTTTTTAAATCGATTACTTTAAGATGGATTTGGGAATACATAGAGACTAAATGTTTGCCTTGTGTGACACCACTTGCTGTGTCGGAACCCAGCGAAGTCAACTGAAGTCTAACTGACGGAAACGATAGTCTCAGTCAGTATTTGTGGCAACCTTTTTATAAAACTATTATTTGGTATTACGGATATAAAATCTACAAAATTCAACTGTTAAGCCGATTTACAAAATCAACATTCAAAATCATGGAGACTGATTCAAATGTAAAATTCTTTGCTCTAAAATAGATAAATTATATCTTATATAACAGAACATATGCATGTGTACTATAAACAATAACTTTTGTTTGGAATTTAGTCGGCTTAATTTACACACTTACAAAGCTCGAATGCAGTTTCCGATCCACATCCACATTTTACAAAACCTGTTTTCTGGCTCAGTCGGTAGCGCGCTCGACTCTGGATCGTGAGGTCGTGAGTTCGAGTCCCGCCGGCGACAGGTTGGTTTCCTGTCTTTCGGATGAGACAGTAAAAGCTGGAAGTCCCGTGTCACAGTAGGTGTTGGCACGTTAAAGAACCCTACTGCTCAATGGCCGTAAGTGCCGAGCATAGGCCAAACTTTGAAGCCCTTCACCGGCATTTGGTGACGTCTCCATATGAGTGAAATATTCTCGAGTGGGACGTTAAACAACAATAAACAAACAAAACCTGTTTTCAGTTATAGATTTGCTGTCAACCCCTACATATCTAAATGTATTGTTCTTTTCTATTGCTTCGATCAGTCTATTATGCTCTGTAGGGTTAATGGTGGAGCGGGGAACCCAGTTACAAGAAGAGATCATCTGCGTTCCGAAATTAAAGTTAAAGTTTACTGACATTTTTTTTCTTCACAAAACCAGTTTACGTTTCAACGGGAATCGAACCTACGCTGACAACACGTAAGCGACTTATGTAGAAACGCTAGAAGCTCTAACGACTCGGCCACGTGTTTTTGTAAAATGAGTGTTTTGATAAATGTTTCAAAGTGCGAGATTTCTTTCACTATAATTTACACATAAATATTTTTATTCAATTAGCAGTTTATAGGTAGCGACCATACGTGCCACCTGTCATCACAGGCTAACACTTTCTGCATGGACAGGTGAAACAACGTTGTTTAATTGCTTAAAGAACGGAACAATTACAGGCGATAATTACTGCTGTGTTGAACAAACTTCAAAAAGAGCTATATACTTAGAATATTTGCATTTTTAATTATCGTCGGTCACCGCTAGGATTAAAGACCTTGTATGGAAGTGATTTAGGAATTTCCGGATCTTGAATCGCCCAGCTATCATAGTTCAAAATTCAAATAATCTTTGTTATTTGCGTTATTTTCATTGTTTACTTATAACAAACAAATGTAGTCCAGTCACTTTACAGTTTGAACTTAAACTAATCGCAAAAAATATTTTTCTTGGTAGAATAAGACAGTAAAATCAAAGTACTGAAGCCGGGCGTAGAAATATCCAAGTAATAATATTGCCTATTCTCATTCTGACGGTATTATTGATTCATTTATACTTCCACAATTTATGTATTTTCATTTCGTTATTCATACATATATTTATTCATACATTTATTTATTCATTTATACATGTATCTAATTATTTGTTTATCTATCTATCTATTTAGTTGCCCATCTATTTGGTTATAATTTTGTTTATTTATATATTTAATAATTTGACTTGTCTTTTAATTCGTTAATTTTCTTCTAATAATAATTTTATTTCTGACTGTTACACAAAATATCAGTGTATATAGTTCTTATAGTGAGCTAAACATAGTTCTTTCAGCAGTTAACATGGTTACCTGTCCTTTATATTCGATCGAGTCGTAGCTTTGTGAACAATATTAACAATGTCTCCATATTTGAAACAAAATACAAAATGACCTGCTCTAGCGACCACCTGTGTATAACGATCACACAGTTTTGCTGTCCCAAATAGTACCATTTGTATACAAATCAACCTCTATATAAAGACCATCTCCCTATAAAGACCAGTTTTCTTGCGTCCCTAAGGAGTTCGTTGTGTGCAAGTTTCACTGTACTTATTTACTATTTCATACCGACACGGATTGACATCTAAAGAATTTACCATTTAAGATACAAAACATTTTTACCCACTGGTCCGTTTTCATTGCCGTTGTTTATTTTCTAGTAATAATTACATGTATAATGTTTATTTCTGTCTGTTACACAGAAATATCAGTGCAATTAGTTCTTAATACCGTATTTGAAAAAAATACTTATTTTACAATTTCACATCGACACGGATTGACATCTAAAGAGTTGAACTTTTATGATATACAGTATTTTTATCCGCCGTGTATGTTTTATTCTTAATATGAGCTTCAACGACGGTGCATATTTGGCATTCTACCGTTTTCACTCCAAGAAATACTTTCGATTATTTTCTTATTATTAGTTCAAAACCATATTTAAGATCCCCTAAACGTCTTGGCATGACTGTTGACGCACTCGTCCGCGACATAGTAGACTCCACATTTCACATACAAGTTTATATTTATCAGCACATCTAGAATAAAAAAATGACTCCCTCATTATACTCATGCATTTGAATTTGCTAAAACTCATTTATTTTTGGTAAATGATAATTCAGTCAATTTAATACATTATTTGGGATAAAATTTGGAATGTACGAAAACTCTCCGGGCTTTTAAATATTGAACATTTCTGGGAAGCATACTCTGGAACATGGGGGAAACGACTATTTTGTGTCTGGGAATACCTCTTCCGACTTAATCTATCAATACATTTTTTAACGATAAAGTAGTATATGTCACCCACTTAACAGCACTTTCGGGAAACGAAACGTGTCTAGATTTCCAGGAATCACAGTTATATATAGATGATTATATATAACGTATTCACGGTCCGGTGATCACCAGGTAAATTCCATAGATTATAGATAGATAACTTAACCTGCTTTTGGGCATTCAATTTTTTCCACAGTGTACATAATATAATCGCAGGTGTCCAATGACATAGTGTTAAAAAACTTGAAAATGCGTTAAACAATTTAACAGCTATTTAAAAACATGTCTATCGAGCGGTTATTGGATTTACCGATCCCACCCAAGATGTCTATTACGACTCAATATATCGAACCGTTATTGGATTTACGATCCCGCCCGATTTTAAAAAAAAAATTTTAAAACCCAAACGTGTTTACACGGGGCAAACCTATCGTTTTGATAAAATTTCCTCGACACACAGGTTAAAGTTTGGTACCATTTTTGACGACTATAAAGTAGTCCTATTGAGGGAAAGGGTTATCGATATTGACCGTTTGTTTCTACACCTCGTGAGGTCGGTGATAAACGATAGAGGGTTACAAAACGGCGATAAATTTCGCATCGTCATCAATCACCCGAAATTCCCGAAAATGTTCAGTACGAAATATCTAACCGTCTCGGGGGATTTAGCCAAAGCTTTATTCAAAGCACTGAAAGACTATATAGAATATTACCAGGTACCCATAGAAGAAGTAGAAATAGTCGTCCAGTCTACGACAATGCCAAGAGGGAAGGGGAGACCCAAACAACCGGTGACAAAGACGACGAAGTCGTCGAAAAGAAGTATTATAACGATTAAAAGCGACGACACTACGTGTTTGACACGAGCCATCGTGACGGCGGTTGCCAATAAACATAAAGATAAATGGACGAGATCCCAACTTTACGACGGTTTCAATGGTAGTCGAAAATTACAAAGGGTCGAAGCGTTAAAACTTCACGAAGAAGCGGGAGTTCCCGTCCGGGATCACGGTTGTACTTTAGAAGACGTGTAAGCGTTTGCCGATCACTTGGGCGTGCAGATCAACATAGTGGACGGTGATCAATTTAATGACATTATTTATACGAGCGAAGGAAGCGATGACGACCCGGTATATCTATACAAGAATAAAAATCACTTCGACGTGATTACGAAGATGACGGGATTTTTGGGTAAAAGACATTACTGTCATACTTGTAAAAAATCGTACGCTAAACGAGATCGCCACAGATGTCCTAAAAAGTGTTTATCGTGCTTCGGTTTAATTGCCCGGGTGGTGAAAGGAAAGTGTGCGACGATTGTAACAGAACGTTTTTCGGCGAAGAATGTTTTAAGGAACATAAACGCGTCAGAGGCATGAGAGACGGCGAAACGGACATGGTTTGTTTAATCGTTCAGAAATGTTTAGAGTGTGAACGAGTGGTCAAAGACTTGGAAAGCCATATATGCGGTCATTCCGAATGCCCGAATTTTAAACAATATGGCGACATGACGACACACAAGTGTTTTATGCTCAAGAAAGAATGTAATGGTGGAAAGTGCAAATCGTCAACGTGTACTAATGATAAAAAATGTTACAGTTGTAAAACGCGAAAGACGGATTATTATTTTTACGACATAAAAGCGACTCAAGACACCGGTGTTCACATACCGAATTTAATCATTTGTCAAGATTTTAACGGTCGACAACACGAATTTTCTACCTTAGACGATTTCTGCGAGTTTGTTTTGGATAAAAAGGGTACGTTCATAGCTCACAATGCGAAAGCATACGACGCACAATTTTTGTTAAAATATTTGTGGAACATAACGTTAAACCATATTGCATTTACAATGGTACGAAGATTATTACATGGAAGTCGGAACCATTAGATTTATCGATTCCATAAATTTTGTACAATCTGCTCTGGCGGCGTTTCCGAGAACGTTTGGATTAAAAGAATTAAAGAAGGGTTATTTTCTGCATTATTTCAACAAACCGTGTCACCAAAAATACGTGAGACCGTTACCTAGCAAAAAACACTACGGTTTCGATTATATGAGCGCCCAAAATAGAAAAGATTTTTTAGAATGGTATGACGCGCGAAAAAACGACGTGTTTGATTTCGAGAAATAATTGAGGGACTATTGTTTTTTTTTTTTACGTCCGACGTCGATATATTACGACGGTCCATGTTAAAATTCAGGGAAGACTTTATCGAGTTGGAAAATATAGATCCGCTACAGTACGTGACGATAGCGTCCGTTTGCATGACCGTTTTATAGAAGCAATTACATGACCAAAAATACGATAGCCGTCTATAGAGATAACGTCGATCACGAAACGTACAGCGCGAAATCCATTTCTTGGTTGGATCACGTGGCCGAGAGAGACAACGTCGTCATTCGACACGCGTTGAACGGCGGTGAAGTTAATCTGCCCGACATCGGTAAAGTCGACGGGTATTGCGAAGACACGAGAACGGTTTACGAATTTCAAGGTTGTTTTTGGCACGGGTGTGAAACGTGTTACACGCGAGACACCGTCAATAACAAGAACCAAATAGACATGGAAACGCTTAGAAAACGAACCGACGTGAAAAACGAGAAAATAAAACGTGTCGGTTACAATTTAATAGAGGTTTGGGAATGCGATACAAAAGGTATAAAAAATAAAGAGATCGTAACGCCGTTAAATCCCCGAGATGCCTTTTTCGGCGGTAGAACAAACGTGACCAAGTTAATTTACGATTTCGACGGAAGAGAAAAGGGACGATACGTCGACTTTGTTAGTTTATATCCGACGGTTCAGTTTTATAAGACATACCCGGTCGGGCATCCCACTAAAATATATAATCCCGAACGCGTCGATCGAAATTGGTTGGGGTTCATAAAGTGTAATGTCGTTCCGCCTAGAAAATTATATCATCCTGTCTTACCCGTCAAAATGAAATGCGGAGATGCCGAAAAACTCTTGTTCCCGCTGTGTAAAACGTGTGCCGAATTACAGATGAAGACGTGTGAACACACCGACGAACAGAGGTCTTTTGTGGGAACGTAGTGTACTCCCGAGTTATTTAAGGCCTTGGATAAATGGTACAAGATAGATAAAATTTACGAAGTTTGGGATTTTCTCTACACCAGCGAAGACACGGATCTTTTCAAAGAATACGTTAAGAACTTTATGAAAATCAAGATGGAAGGTACGTCCCGGCACACCTTACGAATCGGAAGAACGGTATAAAAAAATGGTCAAAGAACGATTAGGTATCGACTTGGGTAAAATAGATCATAACCCGGGCATGCGCGCAATCTCTAAATTATGTCTCAATTCTCTTTGGGGTAAATTTGGTCAAAGAGTTAACATGAAGCAAACTAAATACGTTAACGAACCGAAAGAATTTTATACCCTATTATTGGACGACAAAATAGATAATCTTAACATTCAGTTTATAAACGACGACATGGTCCAGATGTCTTACGATTTAAAGGGACAATTCGTCGACAAATATCTTCATAGCGTGTTATACGACGGCTCATGCAAGAACCATGTTATACGACGTGTTAGATAAACTCGACGATAGAGTTTTAGGATTTGACACCGATAGCGTGTGGTACATAGATCGCGACGACGGTGTCGCGATAGATACGGGTGATAACTTAGGTGAGTTGACGGACGAGTTAAACGGTCATTTTATAAAATCTTGGTGTGCCACCGGACCTAAATCTTATTCGTACGAAACAAACGCGGGTAAAAAGGTGTGTAAAGTCAAGGGGTTTAGTTTGAATTACGAAAATTCTCTTTACATCAATCGAGACACGATGACCGACATCGTCAAAGAAACGTGTAAAAGGATTACGACCGTCCGAGAAAACGCCATCACGAGAGATTCCCAAACCAAACGAATAGTGAATCGATACCAGGGGAGAAAGAGTTTACGTTGTGTTACGATAAACGGGTGATGACGGACGAGTACGAAACGCTTCCCTACGGGTATTAAAAATTTATTAATAAATTTTTAATCGATGACCAACAATTCCTCTTTGACGAATGTTCTTTGCGGTGCCGGTTCCTTGAGATAATACATGTCGATACCCTGCATTCTAAAATGTCTATCTATTTCGTGTTTATCGACACTCCAGATGGGATCGGTTGCTCATTTCCAATTCACCCGGTTGATACAGATATCTTACTTTCGAAAAGGGGCTGATGGGCGGTTGAACTTTATCGACGGGTTCTACCTTTTCGGGAGGGTTGGTTTCTTCGTTAATCGTTTTTACGACTTCCGGTAACCTTTTTACCTATTCTCTGTTTCTGTCCTTAGATTTCATCTCTTGATCGTATTGATAGCTAAACAGCTCTTCTCCCAACGTTCTATTAAATCGTTCGACGATGGCTTGGTCGCGATGAACGTCGACACGTCCCCTTCTTATTCTCACGTCGTGTTTAGACATGAGTTTGGAGACGACCCCCATGAATTCGCGACCGGGATCGACTTGTAGTACTTTCGGAAACGTTAAACGTCTTTCGTAAATCTTTTCGAAAGCGTCGGCCACTTCTTTACTGTCTTTGCTCGTCAACGGTTCCGCTTCTTTGTGCCGAGTACCCACGTCGACCAACGTTAACGCGTATTTATACGTTTTTCTACCCACTTTATCGTGTGGTAAAAACAACAGATCGGCCTGGTGAGTGTCGTTTTCTTTCACGTGTTCGAATTTGGGTCGCACGATTTTCTTGGGTGCGGGTAGATAGATTTGCCACACGTCTTGTTTTTTCAAGAAATCGAACGCTTCCTTTTCGCCGACGTTAGCCGCTTTGGCCAATTTCTTGATGGCAGCCTTTCCTTTCCAATAGTGTTTGTAATATATCTCTTCCATTTTACTTTATGCGACATATTTTTTTACGCCATAGAACACTAATCCCGTTCCCATCAACACGAAGAGGATTTCTTTATCTTTTTGCTCTTCGGAGGGGTTGATAAAAATCGCTCAATGTCGGTTCGGGAGACATCTTCTCTTCTCCCATCATCTGCGAGTAGAGAGACATGGCGGCGTCCACTTCTTTATAGGTGTATAACGCGTGTCCTTCTTTTTTCAATCTCTCGTTTAAAAAGTCTAATCGTTTCGTGCGTTTGTGATTCCATTCGTCTTTGGCCTTGGTCAGTTTTTCCATCGCTTCGTCGTGTCTTTTTTGTTCGTCGTGATTCGAAAATAAAAATTGCGATCCTGAAAACGCCAGGGCGTTGACCAATGCACCACCCACCATCATCGCTATCGTTGCCATTTTTTATATAGAGGTTTTATTTTATTTCATGATATCGGCGGGAATGATTCCCTTTTTGAGCAACATGTCCTTGGTGTAATTGGCGAGAGCAAACTCGAGAAGGATCATCCCGAAATCCTTCGGATCTAAATCCATCTTAGGTACGGGTATCTTTAAGAAGTTCTTGGAGAGTTGCGCGTATCCGATGGCAATTCCCGTATTGACGGCTGCGTGATACGCGGTGTTGACCAAATCTTTTTCACTCATTCTTTTTTAATACGAGAGAAAATTATTTATAACATTTCAAGGGTGTTGGGTTTTGGAATTACTGGGTTTTTTTATGTAGTCCACCCGTTAGCCATTTCCAGCTATCGTTGCTAATAGCATTGCCATCGTTGCTATTACCATTGCTATTACCAAAGCCATATTGACGGCGGTGTTGACCAAATTTGTTTCGCACATTCTTTTTTTAATAAGAGAAAAAATTATTTATATACATTTCATGGGCGGGTGGGTTTTGGAGGTTGAATTACTTTGGGGTTTTGGTGAAATTACTTTGGGTTCTGTGGTGGAATTACTGGGGCCGGAATTACTTTGGGTTCTGTTTTTATGTAGACCAGAAATCCAACAACCGCGAGTCCACCCGCTAGCCATTTCCAGCTATCGTTACTAATAGCATTGCCATCGTTGCTATTAACATAGCTATTAGCGTTGCTATTAGCATTGCTATTCCATCTACGTTTGGCACCCTTCTTCCCCGCTTCCTGACGTTTTGGATTCTTCTTCTTTATTTCCGTCGTCCCTATTAATTCCTCCGGATTCATCGTGTTTTTCTATAACGTCAGATTTTTTAAATCTGACAATGTGGCGGCTAGTCGTGGCGGCTATACTGTAAGGTGCTAAATACGCTCCATATTTGTAATATAAACTACAACACACTTCGCCGATGGCTGCGTCCAAGAAGGGGTCTTCGTTCAAATCCTCGATCAGTTTGGGTTCGTCTTTGATGTCGAAAAAATATTGAAGTCCTTGCGAATACAGACAGATGACGGAATTTGCTATCGATTTGGCCATGCGCATGTTGAGTCGAGCGTGTAACAGACGACTCAGGGTTTCGACCTCCTTGTCGTTCATCTTTTCCAATTCGGAAGGCGTGACGTCTTTTCCTAGAAAATGACGCGCACGTCCGGAACCGAAGATGGTCGATAATCTGTCTTTGGGTGATATATCTTTGACGGGTATATCGTTCGCTAATACCTCGTCTGCATTCATGTTTTTAATAGAGATACATTTTTTTATATTTTGTAAAAAATATTCTTTTACAAAATAATTCTGTATCGGAATCTAAGTCAGTCAAACATTTTTATTCTGTATCGGAATCTAAGTCCAAGTCTTCTTGACATTCGGCCAAATCCGGTAGACGCTCACGGTCAAACATTTTGATGACGATGACCTGGTCTAAAATGTTTTGTACGGATACGCTGGTATTGCTGACATAAACGCTTTCTATATGTAAAGATCCAATTGCCAAACATCGTTTTTTCGCGTAATTGTGTGGATCGGTTTCTATCTTTCGGGTCGTCTTCTGTTCTCTTTCTATAAAAAATAGGTTTTATTTTTTTATCTTTATCGATTTTCACTTTCGGGTATATAACAAGATTTCCGCTTTTATTTTTTTTGACAATAGTTATATCATTGGTATCAATGGGGGATTTTCGACGTCCTTTTTTCAATTCCGGTGCGAGTTCATCATCTATTTTCGTTCTTAAAAAGACCGTAATTTTTTTTTCCAACATGTCGGCAAACTCTTTTTTCACATTTAAAATTTCATAGAATAATCGCGTAACTTTTCGGTAGAAGTGTCCTTATTTTCCCACAATCCGGACGATTCCGTTTTGGGAGTGCGTATAACTAACGGTTTTCACACCGTCCGAATACTTATACTCGATGTAAAT
Organism: Atrina japonica; assembly: GCA_030159075.1. Taxonomy (NCBI): domain Eukaryota; kingdom Metazoa; phylum Mollusca; class Bivalvia; order Pterioida; family Pinnidae; genus Atrina; species Atrina japonica. The sequence goes on along the minus strand of BROG01000466.1, from coordinate 553,552 downwards.
CCTTTTGATTAACGTACTGGTTTCGTAGCCACATAATGGTTTCCAATTCTTAAATTGTTTACGTCAAAGTTCTCAATTGTCACATAAGGCCATGTTTTCTTTTTATAACGAAAAATTTTATTTAAGTCAATTTTATTTTTTTCAAAAGGATCGTAAAATTTTTCTTAACCATTTTTCCGTTCTGTCATAACGTTCTAAACGTAAAATATATAATATCGTGGATAATATTATCAAAAACCATAAAAACGATAAAACGACAACAACACGAGCAATACTATCTGGGTAAAACATTTCATTTCTTAACGTAAAAAAAATTGTTAAATGATTTTTTTAAAATTATATATATATAAATTAAAAATGTATATTTTTACTGGAACAACGTGTTTAACGAACGCGGAGTAAAACAGATTTTAAAGAATGATGACATACAGTGTCAACAGTTGAACGACCAAGTATTATTGTATTGGCCCGAAGACGAACTAACGTGTCAAATGCCGCGCATGCGTAGAAAAATACCCGTGTAAACATCGGTCATCGCGAACTGGTTTTTGTAGCATTCATCACAACTACGTGAAAGAGCGAGGTATCGATACGTTGAAATTATTGCACCTGTTGTCGAAAATGGATGACCAATAGTACTAAATACGAAACGTGTTTATGCGTGCGGTGGAAAAGAAACGCGCAGACGAATGGCATAAAACGCATAAAAGGTCAGAGAGAAGACGCGGACGTCCTAAAAAAAAAACCGACGATTTTTAAAATATAGTTTGTCTTAAAAATCTACGGTTAACAAGAAGCGGATTTGTTTACGAGGTCTTGGAGTTGCTTGCGTAAATCCTCCGTCTCTTTGAACACATCCCTGTTTTTGTCGTAGAGTTTATCCTTGTGGGAAGAATAGAGTGTATCTTTCATCTCGCGATACTTGGTCAACTCGTTCGACACTTGAGTAAATTCTTCTTCCGAAATCTTTTTATCTTTGAATGCTCGACTCACCAGATCCGATATCGAAATAAGTTTACTCTCCGCGAGTTTAATGATCTTGAGGTGTTTTTCCGATTTTCTCAACAGTAATCGTCTTATCCCTTTCATGGCCAACCCCACCGAACCCACGGTCAAGGCTACAATTTGGAGAGGTAATCCGGCGACGGGGTATCGCAAACCCGAGACCGCCGACGAGACGACGCTTCCCGAGATGAGAGCCGCGTCGACGCCGTCTGCGGGTATTCACTATTCGCTTATACTTTTTATGGATACTCTTCCGCGTTTCTATCTCTCGACGAAGCGTCTGTTCGATCTCGCCGATTCGTTGTAAACGATATTGTTGCGGATCGTTTTCTATTGGTTCTAATGGTGGAAATATGTATTTACTCATCTCTTTTTTTATACGCAGAAATTTTTTATATGTCTAATACGACGACGCCGTTGACGGTTCCCGATTTCGACCCTTTATTCACTCCAAAATTTAGAACGTCGCCCGATGTCACCCGTAACGGAGGATTCAACGTGACGACGTCGCCGTTTTTCGTTTGGAGGGTCTTGTGTTCGACGTCGTTCAAGATTAACGTCACGTCTAATTCCCCCAAGAGTCCGAGACGAAAGACGTGACCGTTTCGAACAACATCTTCATGCCAGCGACGGTCTGATTCTTCCGTTTTTATTCACGTCGAATTGGAACGTGTTCATGATGCGACGGTTTTTGGTCAACATGTTTGACCTCTTCTTTAATGTCTTCCAAGAGTTCTTCTCTTTCTAAGTCGTCGTAATAGAATCCCGATCTAGACATTCCTTTTTTATTATTTAGAACTAATTTTCTTAAACTCTAAGAGCACGTGAACGGGATGCCCGTGATTGTCGACGGGGTTTCCGTTCTCGTCTTTTAGGTTTATCGTTAATTCCGAGATGCGATCGCGTTTCAAATTTAAGAAAATGGGGCGTTCGACGTTTTCGACATACAACTCGGAAAATTTCACGTTGGGGCACGGCAGGAATTTGACGATGTCGTTCGACCTCCCGTCTTTGAACGTGTCTCCCTCGGCAAGTTCTTCGAGATGAACGTTAAGTAGTTCCACCGGTTGCAGGTTTATGCTATTTGTCGGGTAGATGGTCCCGCCGAGAGAAACCTTTTTGTCGATTCCGAGAATCTTGGTGAGTTCCGGCGGAATCGTCAGCAAAGTAGTAGACGCTTTACCATCGAGTCTTACTCTCATCGTGGTTTTGTCCAATACTATTTTGTCGAGATATTTAATGAGAATTCGTTGTATGTCTTTGAACGTGTACGATCCGGCGTGCACCGTATGGACTCTCTTTCTCTCACTACCTTTGGCGTGTTCTATCTCGACGTCTTTTTTTATGTTGTACAGACCGTTCCAAAAATGGACGGATTTTACGCTCACGCACCACTCGTCGTTCGCGTTGTCGATGTATCGAGATAGTTTCACGGGTTTGCCGATTTCCGTCACGAAATGAAACATGTCTTTTTATATAACTATTTTAAATCTTAACTAAAAGATGAATGTTTACGAGTACAGGGAGGATTTGGATTTGTCGTCTTTCGACGTCTACGTCAATGCGACTAAAAAGTTTCGCGCGTCGTTCGAGAATATCTTCGTCAAGTATAACAACCCGAACGTCTTCGAAGACGGAACTTCCAAGTATTACGTCATGTTGCGCCGGTGGTATCAGCATTCCGTGACGGGAGGTTTCTGGCAGAACCAGTTAAATTTCGCGGTGTGGTGTGCCACGACCGGATGCGGCGTGACGTTGGGAATGGGAAACGACAAACTGTCGACATCGTTCTTTCAGTTTCACGTTTACTATCAAATCAGGAGGATCTTGAAGGAAATCGCCGTCCCCTTGCCCAGCGATTCCGATTTCGATCACTACACGAACACCGTCGACGTTTCGGCGTACGAACGAATCTGTCGCGAATTCGGAGTGTCGGTCGACACGAATTGGAAAATCAAGGGGACCATCTTCGGAACGTATAACATGAAGTGGTCCACGTTCATCGCGAACCGGTCGGAGGGATTCACGCTTCCGGGTCTGGCCAGATTTTTGGACGCGTTTCCATTCGCGTCTTCGCCTGGGCGGTCTTGGGCGCTCAAGGTCAAACGAGAGCCTCGATCGTGGACGCCGGCGCCACTCTCGCTCGACGCCCAGAAAACAATTTTTAGTCAACGAGTCGAGGATGCGATCAACAGACCGCTCGATCTACCCGCCGACATTTCTCGCTACGAAAATTGTCTAAGATATGCAAATTCCAAACTCGACTTCGTCATCCATTCGGGGCTTTACATGCTACCCAGCAACATGGAGCTGAAAATCGGCGCCAACATCGCCAATTATAATAACGAAATCTTGATCGCGCCCGAAAAGACAAAACCGGGAACGAACGTCGACCTTAACGTGAAAACGTTCACCCAACCATCACCACCTCCTAAACAGATCAAACCATCACCACCTCCTATACAGATCAAACCATCGCCGCCTAAACAACTGCAAGAAAAACAAGACGATCACGAAAGTCAAAAGATTTCGCTCTATCGTTATTTTCTGTTCTTCTCTTCGTCGAGTTTCGTTAACAACCAACCGACGACGACCATGCCCAACACCCACAGATGTTCACCCAACCACACGGCGGTGTTGCCGAGCGTCTACAAGATCCAGGGAAGGATGGAACCCAATATACCCGGTAACGCCTCGCCGAGCAGTTTTCCGACCGCGTCTAGCTGTTTCTTGAGCCATTCCTGTAATCCACCCTCTTTGTTGGGAGGAGGCGACGGCGGTGAGGGTATTGTCGCTGTCGTTCCCGGAAGGAGTAATTCGACTAAGAATCCCACCGTCATACCGATGGCGGTCAAGACGCTAAAGATGGTGATGCCCTGTTCTTTGAACAGAGTGGCGATTCTTTCTCTCAAGGAGATATTGTCGTCGAGTAACCTCTTGACCGACTCTTTTATAGTAGTCAATTGCGATCGCAATTGACCCTTGAGAATGGCGATACTCTCGTTGATCCCGTCGAGTTCACCGCGCGCTTTCTCTATTTCTCTCTCGAGCCATTCTTTTTCATCCGGATTGTTTTCGAGTCTTTCGGTCCATTCCGATATCAATCGTTCGCGTTCCACTCTTTTACCTTCTTGAACGCGTAATTCCCTCTAATGGTTCGTAAAACTTTTATCTAAAACCCAACAGTTCTCTCGTGGGCAATTGGCGGTTTTAACTCTTCTATACTTTCAGATAAATCATCAAAGTTTAACGCTCGTTTAACACTCGTTTGCATCTCCATATCGTCTTGGGCTTTCGTAGTGTTACGTCTAACCGCTAACGCCAATTGTTTAGGTTCTTTCACACCTAAAGCTTCGAGAAATCCGAGACCGTGTTGTGCCAATGTGCCAATAGCCAAGAATGTATTTGGTTTCTGTTTGTACGTTAATCTAATCCATTCATTACCCCACTTTGCAAATAAACTTCCATCACCCTCTTGTTTAAATTCTAAGGTACTATCGGTCGCACTGAATTTTTGCTTCCATTTACTGAGTGATCCTTCCAATTGTAATCGTTCTCGTTGATGTTCTTGAGGTTCGAGGGGAGCATCTGGTAAATTAAAAACATCCCGCGGATCCGTATTTTTATCCGCAGGCGTGGATTCGACGGTAAACGGTGTACCTTGATCACCATCGTTATTATAAGTCGTATCATCGTTCCTAGAAAACTCAGGCAGTTTTATATTTTCGTCATCCATTTTTAAAACGAGTTAAATTTTTTTATCGCATAAATTAAAAAGATGATGCATTACGGACACATTCTCGATCCTGATAGAAAATTGCGTACTCCCTTCGGTGTGAAGGGCGTTCGCCAAACGGTCACCAATTCCCATAATCCCTCGAGTATCGAAGAAAACCAAACGTTGACGGTTCGTTTTCCCAATTTGAGCGAAAACGATGTCATCGTTCCCAGAACTACGAGACTATGCTTCGATATGGACATCGGCGTAGAGGGTGGCGATCTCACAAAGGCGGGTGTTTATAATAATTTGGGGCGTAACATCGTCAAAAAAATCGAGGTGAAGATTTCGGGAAATACCGTTCAAACCAACGACGATGCCGATAAATTTTTAGTCTATAACGATCTTTGGAAAGTAGAACGACGTAACATGGCCTATCAGGGAATACAGACTGACGATCTAAATATAGTAAGGGCAAAACCCATCGAGTATACAATACCTCGCGACAGTAACGAATACTACGAAATTGCCGCGACGTACGGCAATCGATTTTATTCCTTTGGATTTCGAAATCTTTGAAACGAGCGAACCCTTTTATCAAGCGGGATTACAAGATAGATTAGAATACATGCTGACATTTAACGATGCTAAACACGTCGTCTCGACGGACCCCAGCGATGTCGATAAAAGGATTAGTTATAAGGCGACCAACATCACTTTGGAATTCGAAAAAATTACCGACGCCAATCTCGCTCGCAGCATCAGACAGAGGTATGCGGGAGACCACGTCTATTACTTCAACAAAATATTGCTATATCGCAAAGATACGATGAGTAAATCGGAAGCCTCCCGCACTTATTCAATCAACACCCCCGCACATTCTCTCTCGGGTATTCTGTTTCTCTTCAAAGATATTTCTAAAAAAAGATCCGGAAAAATTTTATAATCCGAGAATCACCAAAGTGGAAATAACCATCGAGGGACAACCGAACCAACTCTTCACCCACGGAATGAGACCTCATCACCAATTCGACGAAATTAAAAAGTTTTTCTCGGCTTCCCTGAATCGCGAAAACATCACAGAATTAGTCGCCAAGGAACTCGACATAAGTGAAATGACTCTGGGAAAATATCTCAAAGATCATTACGCCCTCTGGTTTAGATTTACGAACGACACCTGAAAATCATCTCCACGGCACGGGCCGTAAGCTTCAAAACATCAGCCAAGGTGTTGACGTCCGAATCGAGAGAGAAGTCGAAGGCTCTACCGATTCGGACGTTTACATTTTCGTCGTCAAAGACGGACAGATCAACATGTCGAACGGCCGTTTCGCGAGCGTTATATCTTAAAAAATTTGAAGTCATTAAAAATGTACATTCAACAACCTCATTCCGCCATGATCGTGGGTGCCACCGGTTGCGGGAAGACGGAGTTTGTCCTCGATCTGTTAGAAGACGAATACAAAGATTTCTTCGAACACATCGTGATCTTGTGCCCTTCGATCGATTCCAACAAGGCCTATAAATCGTGAGAATGGATAGGAGAAGATATAAAACATCCTAAAGACAAACGCGTCGTCATCGTCAATCCCGTGTCGAAAACGGGGGGAGGAGAAATTACAAGACCTGTTGCGACTCTTTTACGACAAATACAAAGGAACGTCCACGTTGTACATCATAGACGACTGTTCGGCCACGAGGCAGATAAAAAAGAAAGCGGACGCCCTGTCCATGTTGGCGTTTTCGGGAAGACACGCCAACCAGTCCGTGTGGGTATTGACGCAACGATATAATAGCGCGTCCAAAGATTTCCGCACGCAGGTCAAGTGGGTCGCGCTCTTCTATACCAAGGATAAGTTTAGCTACAACGAATGTTTGGACGAGAACGACGTCGTCACGGAAGACAGACGAACCCTGAAAGACTTGCTGTCGCAGCACAAACATTCTAAATTAATTTTGTGTACCGAACAACCGACGGGATATAAGTTTATACAATAATTTATATTTTTTGTAAATATAAATTAGTACTTTTTTCGTTGTTTTTTTTATAACGGTATCGTTGTTTTCTTTTATCACATGCACTATTCACCGTCACATAATATCTTAAAAAATTTCAGCATCGCGTGCTCTACAGGAACTTTCTTACACACCTCCTCAATACAAACAAGATCTGCGAAAAAAATAACATCTTCAGCTGTCTTGTCCAAACAAATAGTTTCAAATGTTAAATCACACCAAACTTTACAAGTTGTCAATCGATAATCTAACGGGTCAACAGGGTAATTTTCCATAGAATCGGGCTTTGTTTTAAAAAAACGTGTTCCTATTCTAAGGTGGGGACACATAAAATAATTTTTACAGGAACGAGTTAACATATAAAGTTTTCTTTCAACATCGACGTCAAGTTTATTGCGTTCGTTGTTAAGAACTTCTTCAATCTGTTTGATAACGTGCAGAAATTTTTCGTCTTTCTCTGTATGAATATTTAATTCTGTATAATAATCTCTACCCGGTTGTGAAGTCGGTACTACACCCCTACATACTAAGACGGGTGTTCTTATTCTAAGAGGTCCATAAATACCGTCATCGTATTGATAGAGTATATCAGCGAATTTTCTGGGTTTTTTTTTTCAACTCTTAACGTATTTAGATCAAGTTGATCGACATTAATTCCTCTACGACAATACATCTTCACTTACTCATCTAAAGTCTGAAGAAAACTTCAATTTTTACACTATGTCATTGGACACCTGCGACCCTTCTATCGCTGCGATTATATTATGTACACTGCGGAAAAAATTGAATGCCCAAAAGCAGGTTAAGTTATCTATCTATAATCTATGGAATTTACCTGGTGATCACCGGACCGTGAATACGTTATATATAATCATCTATATATAACTGCGATTCCTGGAAATCTAGACACGTATCGTTTCCCGAAAGTGCTGTTAAGTGGGTGACATATACTACTGATAAAGAGGTCATAATTCAATGTCTGAAGGCTCCTAATCTGATATTCTATCCCGATTTTGAGATTTTGTTTTTTGCTGCTCCAGCCTTTTTTTAAAAAAAGATAATTTATTAGTAGATTGCTAACCATATTTTCGCGTCTGGATGCAGAAAAATGCATCTACGGGCTTCCAAATTTCAACCATTTTCTGAAAGATGCGTTAAATCCTCTACTTAAATAGTGTCATAAATAGAATAATGCGCACTGACCAGGGAGAGAATAAAAGTGGGAACAGAGCGCGAGTGAGCCCTAAAGTTGATAAAATAGGTGCAAAACTTTATTTTTTCTATCAAAGTCCAGAAACTTATAAACAAATTAAAAAAAAGAAAAAAAAAAACATTTTCGCCCCTCGATCTGCTCGGCGAAGATATTCTACATCTGAACATCCACCATATGAAGTATTGATTGCATAACAGTTGTGCGGAAGTTTTAAAAAGTATCATTTTATGTCACCAGCCTCAACCTCCTTACCTTTGAATTTTTTCTCTAACTTCGATGTTGTATTTAAACATTTCAGATACTAAAGTATAAATCTTAAGGATGTTCAGGACACATACAAATCCGGCAAAAATGGACAAACACGGACCTCTGAAAACCAAGAGGTGGGATCAGGTGCCATGGAGGAGTATATGTTAATTGCATATTCAAAAGGCATCTGAAAATAATTCTCTACCGGAAACAAATCATTGACCATGTTATGCTAGGGTGTTTAAACAGAAACAGTGCTCTAATTGCATCACTGAGACATCATAGTGATGATATTCTTTTCCTGTCGTTACCCTACTCCAAAATTTCGCTCGGAGAAAGCTTTTGTGTTAAACTACTGTATTTTGTCCACAAAAAAAAAGTCAAAAATGAAAAAGTTTCATGGGCAATCGAAACTGCAAGTCAATTAGAATACGACAGATTAGATAAAAAAAATGGTCACAACACGAAGAACAATTGTGAATCCCAAACGGGATGAGACCAGGTGTTCGGACGAAGTCAGCGTCCTCTGCTAGCATGCCACACCCGTTGCAAATGCTACATTGAAACCTCTCGAGTTCGGTGAGTAGGTCAAATTTTCAGATATGATTAGAGAAAGGGAGTCACTGTATATGGCCATGCTGCAGAATTCTATCTTACATTCCCGAGAGGTGGACTTCATATTGTTTAACAAGATCCCCGTACTGACCATAAAACTTCCTAAATGACGATCTCAAGCGTTCAACAACGTAACCCTATGTGAATAGTTTAATGGCGAGTCGTTTGGTTTTCAGGATAAAACATATATAAGAACTTGTCCTGGCATAACGTATAAATTGTGAAATGAAAACGCCATAGGCAGGAGGAGATGGAATATTATTACTTAGAAACGGGAAGTTCGGGATTGAAATTGAAATCGTAGCGTTGGTGTGAAGTTGACCGTCGTTTAATAATCGACAGGAGTAAATCTAGGTCAGAAGCAGACATGTTGCTCTCTCTCGTTTTATTGATCTCAAGCCTGGGTACATCTGACCGAGTTAATTCTGAAATGTTTACAGACAGGACGACGTGTCTATAAACCGTTAGTAAAACTGAATCGATATGACTGTTTCTTTCCTGTGCAGAGCAGAGACTGTATAAATTCTACTCCATTTGAATCCAAAACGGTGTTAGCTAAGAGTGGTACACAACTGGTATCCGCTGGAATACTGACAGTTTGCTGGAAAAACTTTCTCACAAAAACAACGAAGATGTTGTCTACTAGAAAATTTAGCATCTTGATGATATCGTCTTCAGTATACTTGTTATTTGAATCGGAGTGTTCCTTCATAAAATAAGGTTCCCATGACCAAACACTAAACATATGCATATGCGATTTCCATTTTTGTATTCAAAGGGGTTTGAGGATGTGAGTCTATATTTTAAGTCTCTTGTGAGGAATTGTGTAAAGGGTCGAAAAATCAAAAGACTTGATGCTTGTTATATGTTTGAAATTTGGTATGGTGAAAGTTGATGATCGCAGCAAGTATTTGCCAGTTGTGATGGAAATTTATCACCGCCTAGGATTATCCAAACCCTCAAGAGAAAGAATAGCTGAAATTCGAAAGGTATTTAAAAGTTTATGCATATACTGAAGAAATTAATTTTGTTTTGTTTTGGTTTAGTTTTGTTTTAGTTTATAATTAATGATGCATCATACCTGTTTGCTTGTTGACTACAAACAACTTTCTGACAATAACATGGATTCAGTGATTTTCCACACATTTTTTTGATTGGGACCTTTTCTTTTGAATAAGGAATTTTTGCAACATTTTTTTATAATTGAGAAATCTAATACAAAAAATGGACAAAACTTAAAAACAATACAAGGATCTTTTCAAATTCATTAATTTGACTTCTTAAATATTTTGACTGCAAATTGGGGAAATGGTATTTTTACACAGACAATGGCGCCATATTCTCCCCACAATAGGGTGGGAAATCTCTGAGATATCAGTTCATTTGTTCAAATTATTTGTAATGTTCGGAGACTTGGTCTTTCAACAAACTGTCGGCATTCCTATGGGAACCAATTGTGTCCCTTTATTGGCCGACCTGTTCCTTTATTCATACGAAGCAGACTTCATTCAGAAACTGCTGAATCAAAAGAAGAAAAAGTTAGCGGTGTCCTTTAATTTGACATTTAGATATATAAACGACGTTTTGTCAATTAATAATGACAATGTTCATACATATATCAATGCCATATATCCCAGCGAACTAGAAATTAAAGATACAACAGATTCAAGCACACACGCTTCATACTTAGACATTTTACTTAATATAAACACAGACGGGAAATTAGCAACTAAGCTATACGACAAACGCGACAATTTTGGCTTTCCGATATGCCAGGGCGTGTACAACATATGAATATTTCATATACAGAGGTAAACTACTCACTGACAAATTATTGACACAGGGATATCGAAAACCGCGTTTAATGTCAACGTTCCGCAAATTTTACGGTCGGTATAATAGTTTGCGATTACTCTGCTTCACTAAGAAAAATGTTGAGTTGCCTTTTCGTTGGCGGTTGTTGAGACATCGGTACCAATTGTGACGAGGATACACTCCTCACGTATTTCATTGGACTTGACTGTGGACTCACGGCGGGTGTGACCGGTCGACAGAGGATGCTTACTTCTCCATGGCACCTGATCCCACTTCTTGGTTTCAAGAGGTCCGTGTTTGTCCATTTTTACCGGATTTGTATCTGTGTCCTGGACATTCTTTTGATTTATACTTTGGTATCTGAGATTTTTTATATTTCTAAAGAGTGAACATTCCAATTCTGCCTTCCAGTACATTTTTATATCCAAGAATCGTTTTATGCATTTTAAGTTGGGCATTTTCTAGGCCTTACACATTGAACTTTCGGCAGCCGCAATATTAATGTGTTTTGGTTTTTATATTATGTGCACGTATAGCCATGTTATCATTATGGATATGTTTAGGTTTGGAATTAATATACTCCTCTATTTGACTGTTTTTACATTGAGACTTTGTAGCTTTTCACCAATACAATAAATTATAAAATCTTAACTCGTCTGCTCTGTTTGTCTCAAACGCACGCACAGACTATAAAGTTGAGGTGGACTACGGCCTTGGCAGTCACATTCAACATCTATATTCACAGGTAGTAAGGCGACAAATCTTAGCCGACAGAAATTCATGACTTTGTAAGATAAAGAAAAACACTGAGCAGGTTCCTCTTGGTATAATTTTGATGTCTCACCGGTGTTTTCAGCTAACATCAGGTCATGTATTTTGACAAAAACTATTGTTGTATTATTGTATAACGTCCCACTCAAAAATCTTTCACTCATATGGACACGTCACCAAATGCCGCTGAAGGGCTTCAAATTATGGCCTATGCTCGGCACATATGGCCATTGAGTAGTGAGTGTTCTTTAACGTGCTGACACCTAATGTGATACGGGACTTCGGTTTATACGGTCTCATCGGAAGAACAAGAGTAAATGACAACAAACATGTTTATAAGTTTGATTTTGATATCACGTCAAAGGAATGTTTGTTTGTTTATTGTTGTTTAACGTCCCACTCAAGAATCACTCATATGGAGACTTTACCAAATACCGGTAAAAGGGGTTCAAAGTTTGGTCTATGCTCGGCACTTACGGCCATAGAGAATTCTTTAACGTGCCAACACCTACTGTGACACGGGGCCTCGGTTATTATTATCTCATCCGGGGGACAAAGGGTAAACGGTAATTAACATGTTCATAAATTTGATTTTGATATCACGTCGAAGGAATGCAAATTGCCAATCAGTATGTGTTTATATAATAATCATCGATTACGGCTTACTAAATCGAAAAAAAAACCCAGGTATTTGGTGTATTACAAAGGTATACGTAAATGCCTTAATATATTAGTAGCATGCCTATATATATATATATATATATATATATATATATATATATATATATATATATATATATATATATATATATATATATATATATATATATATATATATATATATATATATATATATCCCGCCGACATTTGATATAAAATATATCGGAGAGACTTTGTAATTATCCAGATTCACCTCGCTTGTACTGAGACTGTTATCTTCCATATCAAAACTCCGCGACATGATAAAGTTTCGGCTTTCACAGCTTTACGTTCTTTTCCCATACCTATAAGAGTTTTGTTGTGCTTTTAGAGCATTCAGATTGGAACTTGAGTCCATTATATTAGATATTTATAGAACATATTTCTTTCTTTTAAATTTGCTCTCAAATTACTTTGTACAACTTTTTATAGGCCAAAAAAAAAAAAAAAAAATTGTTGTCTTATTTTAGTTCTTTGGAATATATGGAAATTGTCATTACTAATTGATAAAATGTCGATATCTGAATTTCAAACTAAATGCCACCATTAGATTTTTCTTCTTTTGATTATGTATGTATGAATATAAGTAACACCAGGTATGATATTTTATTTTAAAAAATTGGTATCGCCACGACATAATTGAAATATTGTTGCAATTGCCATAAAACAACAGATGACCTATTTCGATTGTTTCAGAAGCTTTTGAATGAAGGTTGCTCAGGGAGCAGGTCACACAACAAAGGAGTACAATATAAAAAAATTCCGATACCAAAGAATAAATCTTTAGGATGTCCAGGATATAGATACAAATCTGATAAAAATGGATAACCATGCACCTCTGGAAACCAAGAGGTCGTATCAGGTGCCATGGAGGAGTAAGCATCACCTGTCGACCGGTCACACCCGCCGTGAGTGCACAGTCAAATCCAAAATGAAATAATCGCCATCGAACAGGTAACTCAACATTTCTCTTAGTGAAACAGAGTAACCGTTTGGAATGCCGGCGATTTGCTGAAATACCTGGTCTCCAACCTGTAGAAATAAATTGTACATTAGAAATTCCAACAATGTTTTATATCAACCTCGGTGTATATATGAATAAAATCGGAGTATTATATCATGTCGCTTGGGGACATAATAGTAAAATTAATAATTTTATACCATGCACAAGAAGGGTGTAAAAATTACATCAACAAATACCATTTTGGTGTTGATGTGTTTGCAATAAATTGATACTGATGGTGGTAGTGTCATAGCTATTGTCCGATTCTGTTAATTTGGCGAGACTTGGTGACATTTTGATTGTCATACGGTCGATCCTACTTACTTTTCGGTTGAGACGAGCTTTACGGGAAAAGGTGTATTATAACCATCTGGGTAATCACAGTGTAATAAAAAGTAGGAACGAAGACGAAGAACGAAGGTATTGCAAGAAATCAGATAGTTTTGTTTATTTTATTAGTATTTACATCCCATTTTGTGGAATGTTTTCATGTGGAAGTCCACCGTGTTTTTTATGTTGGAGGGGACAACTCATTTATAATATATCAGGGAAGCTACAATCGGCCTTCCGCAAATAAACTGTCTATTTTCCTAAAATAGCTTGGTGTCAAGATTTTGGCAAATTTATTGACATAATTTAAATTCAGTTCATTGTTATGGCCAGTGCAGTCCTCCATACTGACGCAGTAAATCATTCATTCGGAAGATTGTTCTTTTACTATATTGAAACTTTCATATTTTATGTGTGTGTGTGTGTGTGTGTGTGTGTGTGTGTGTGTGTGTGTGTGTGTGTGTGTGTGTGAAATAAAACGGGTAGTTCAGAATGAGATTGGTATCGTGAGAATGTATCGGTGAACAATCAAATAGATGAATATTAAAGAAAAGACAATTTTGCTGTGTGCGAAAATTCCAAAGAGCTGTGTTATTTGTAAAACGTTTTGCTGTGTAAAACATATATGTGGAATTGCAGTAAGGTGAATTTTTTTTTGTTTGAAAATTGTTTTCAAGTTGAAGTTATATTTCTGTTTTCTAATAACGGGTTTTTACTACTTAAGGGGAAGAAGGACACCTGGTCACATTACCAGAATGTCAATACATTTATATAAACTGGAACTGACGTTTGCAATGTAAACAAAGAGAACAGATGACACCAATTTGTCCACAAAAGACATAAATTGAATGGTAAATTATCATCAAGAAGTATATTAAGTTGTTCTTTCTGACAAAATCAATTTAACAATCATGTGTTTTTGTGTCAGCTATGAAACACAGCTTAACATTGTCTGTCATCTTTTGTCCCTCTGTCTGTTTCTCTGGGTACACTCACATTTTGACATAAATTATCATTACTTTCTTATTGTATATGATACTTTTGTGAAACTTACAGGAGAGGATACATCGTCCAGTCAAGGTCATGTTCAAGGTCACACTCAAGGTCAAATGGTAGCGCAGTCTTCTCTTGAATAATTTTTTGTTAAAAAATACTCAACTTCGGCATATTTCAAGGTGTCATTTCTTCGCTATATACCCACAACTTGTTTTATTGACACTAAATAATTGTTGCCCATTCTAAATTGATCATTTACAGAAAATAAATTGATGACTAAATTTTTCACAGTAACCAAATTTAAGATTTAAGTGTGATACAAATTTGGTATTTCTAGAGGTCACAGGTTTCAACCTTTCGTCCTCTTTATCCACCAACTCTAATAAAAGCATAAAAACACATTGATAATTTGGATTTTGATCACATTTGACCAAGTTAGCTGGAAAAATATGAGTTTTTTAAATAAAAGACAGATTCTTAATAATGAATAGGACAGTTGATGAGAAAAATCAAAATTATGGAAAAGGGGCATAACTCTTGCATATGTAAATATCCCTTATATTCCCACAAATGTTCCAGATTATTCATTCTCTTAATTCAAACATTCATTATTAATAAGTATGCAAAAATTAAGAAAAATCTGATGATAAGTTTTTTGTATACCCAAGGGTACCTTTCTTCCCCATAATATATAATTAGTTACCTCACCGGAATGTGCGTCAATATAATTCATACCAGATTTTGAGAAAACATTCAGGACGTCTGTACCAATTGTGACGAGGATTCACTCCTCACGTATTTCATTGGACTTGACTGTGGACTCACGGCGGGTGTGACCGGTCGACAGGGGATGCTTACTCCTCCATGGCACCTGATCCCACCTCTTGGTTTCCAGAGGTCCGTGTTTGTCCATTTTACCGAGTTTGTATATATGTCCTGGACATTCTATTGATTTAAACTTTGGTATCTGAGATTTTTTTATATTTCATATTATTTCACAAGTGACCAGTGACATGTATTACCCGTAAACTTGATTCAGAGATAACAGTATTTACAAGTCGTTATTTGTACGATACATGTTTTGATGTCAGTGAGTATGTCGTCATACGAATCCAGAATTTATATCGTGCGTGACTATTCAAATATATGGAAGCTCGAAATCGCCAAGGCGACAATTACCAAATCGTGTGGTCCTCAGTGATTTTGACGTTATTAGTGTGTGAAACAATCTAAATCTATTTAAACTTTTCAAACAAAGTTTAGTTACTATGTGTTTGTGTTGTTTGTTTGGTTGAAAGTGAGTGTCTTATGATAATGAATTATAATTGTTTGATTTATGCATATTTGTAAATAAATATTTCTTACTTATTTATCCTACTTTGTTTTTTCTAAATACTCACAAAGGGCTATCCAGAATAAAGAACATTGTTTTATTCGGTGGCTCGTCCGGGATCATTCTGGAATTCTTATTATTTAACCCTTCTGTGAATATTGGAAATAACAAACATGGTGTTATAAAAAACTGAAACTGAAAACTGAAATTGGTGAAAGACTTGTTCTCACTGGTAATAAACTAGTAGAGTTTATAATGCAGCAAAAAAAAAAAATAAATAAATAAATAAGGAAATCCGGCAGTCTGAGCGTGAACGCGTAGAAAGAGAGGAACGCGCAGCTGAGAGAGATGCTAGACGGGAAGAAAGAGAGTATCAATTTCAAAGCACGATCAATTTCTCACACCAATGGTACTGCTGCCCAAACTCATATTTGATAGTAGTAAATATTGTATTGATGCTTGAAAGGTTTCCTGAAAATGCAGCCTGGGAAAAACAAAATTGGTGTATCAATCTTAGTGTTCTGCTAACAGGTACAGCCATTCAAGTTTATTCACGTCTGTCGTCCGAAGATGAGCTTAATTACGATACATTAAAACTCGCTTTGCTTCGTCGATTACTATTAACCGAAGAAGGGTTTCACGATAAATTTTGTAATTGCAAGCCGGAAACCGGCGAAAATCCGTTGAAATTTGTTTCGCGGCTTGACAATTACTTATCTCGATGGATGCAACTCGCCAGTGCATCACAAACGTTCGATGGCCTGAAAGATTTATTATTGCGCAATCATCCGCAACTACGTACGCAAAATATACAACGTGGTAATACGCAAACTAACGCACAACGTAATAACGGGAACCGATCTGAACAAAAATGCTATGGGTGTGGTCGTAACGGACATATTGCGAGAGACTGTTTCGAACCCAGGCTGACCAGAGACTAAACAGTTTAATTTCAACCACAATGCTCTAACCAGGGCCCAGGGCCATAAAACTATTCTCAGACAATTTTTTGAATCAACTTCAAGATTTTATTCAAATCTTGAGAATTTTCTCAACTTGGGTAAAGTTGTGGATCATAAAGAAATTCTTAGACAAACTTTCTAAAGTTACAACAGTCTGTAGAGATGACTTAAGTAATTATTAACAGCAAAAATGCCCCCCCCCCTTTATGTTCGACACGGGGTAAATAAACGCTAAATTAAATGTCACTAGGGTATTTCGGGACATGTTTAACCCTTTGGCTTTCGAAAACAACATGTTATTTGAGCGAAAGTAGGAATTAGGAGACCAACACTTCTTTCTGTGTTGTCTTGTTTTGGCCATACGTAAATTTAGTCCGGTACATGTGCCCCAGTATATGTATCGAGTCAATTATCTTATCTAATGTACTGACACTAATTTACTTGTATTTTGAATATCCTTTAGTATATACATTATACATATTATATGTATAAATTACTGAATCATGTATTGGTTGATTTGATTTGATTTTTTTGTTTTACGCCATACTCAACAATCTTTCAGTCATATGATGGCGTCCAGATCTTACCTCGGTTAAGACAATTCTAAAGTCGTTTTATTGTCCGCAAGTTTTCACTTTATACTCAGATGAGTAAATTTTTAACTTTTGGGAATAAAATTTGTCTCGGAATTTTCCTTGTTTATGGTCTTGGGCCCTGAGCTATGTTTTCCCCAATGGTATATAGGTAATCAGACTCCCCGTTTTGTACAATCGTGTTATATACTGTATCAGCCTTGGTATGTTCAGTGTCTAGATTTTGTTAGAATTTGTAATGTTATAAAAATGTTTGTTGTCAATCTAAAAAAAAATCCTGCAAATGTAATAACATTTTTGATAATTATAGGGCTTAAATTACAGATCTGTCTTAAAAGCAAATGAACAAAAGATACAGATATACTGTATTTGTATATTTAAGAGAATAATGATTCATATCGTTTGCAAAGTTTGGATTAAAAATGGCATATGACTGTTAGAATATACACAATGAAAGATACAATTACATCCTAGACATTAGTTCACACATTGTCAATGTAACCAAAGATGCCAATCCCTTTAAGTTAGGCATTGAAGATTATATCTAAAGGTAACAGGTAAAAAAATCTAGCACCAAACAACGCTATGTAAGCTCAGATAATAGTTTCCATAGCAATAAATCATTTTTGCATCAAGAAGATAAATACCTTAAGCGAATAGAAATAGGAAACTTGCAACTCGGATAAAAAAGTATAAATCTTTAGGATGTCCAGGATATATCCACAAATCTGGTGAATACTGGACAAATACGGACCCCTGATATTAAGAGTTTGGATTAGTGGCCATGGATGAGTAAGCATCCCCTGTCGACCGATCACACCCGAGGTGTTTCCACAGTCAAATTAAAATGAAATAAGTGAGGAACATATCTTCGTCACAATTAGTACATACGACCCTACCTCTATCAAACAAGTAACTCAAGATTTCATTTAGGGCGAATTTGTTCTACAGAAACTGGTTTTAGTTTTGAACCAGTTTGGTAAACTTTCCATTTTTAACATAAACCAGTTTTATGCTGGTTCTGAACTAAAACTGGTAATTCATTTGTTTTATTCTAAATACAAACTAGTTTATCAAACCATTCAAACTGCCTCCTGGGGTGGTTAAGTAGTCTATGCAAATTTGTTGCTACAACAATATGGCGGCGACAACATAGACCAGTAGTAGTATCGGATACCTTTTATGTGGCTTCTGGACATTTTATGTACTTGGGCAGTAAAACTGTATTCATAATGACAGAGAGACGTTTTACAATATTAAAACGGTGAATTGATGAATTCAGTCTCCAAATTGATCTGCTATCGATTGTCATTTTGTTTATCATGTTTTCACGTTTTTATTCAACATGGACATTACCATAGAGTGATTTTTGCTTTTTAGCATATTAAACCCAAGCAATTCAAAAAGTGGAAACATGATAGTTAGGGTTAATGAATATAGCACTAAAGATTAACACACTTTATCGATAACTGGTATTGTTTTTCCCTTTATTTTTACATCTCATGTAAAAGAGCGCGTGTTTACTTCTTTCTGGGCCCCAGTTTGGTAGTCTAATCCATTTGTTTGTTAAGCCATAGGAAACCAGTTTTAGTTTCATAACCGGTTTGCAAACTAGATGTAAACCATAAACCAAAACCGAAACTAGTTTATTTGCAACAAATTCGCCCTTAGATAATAAATTTTTGCATGCAGACTTTTACGCATTATAATTACAGTTGTGGTATATGTAAAACCGATGTACATTAAAATATATGTTATAGTCCCCAACATAAAAATCAGGAAGTGCCAATGGATAATAGAAACTCCAAGTCCTTTAGAATACGACAAATTAGATATACAAATATTCTCAACATGAAAATAATTCCGAATCATCCCAAAATGGGTGCGACTAGGTATCCGAAAATTCAGCGTCACATGTTAGCATGCCATACTCGTCGCAAATGTTACATGGAAACCTTTCGAGTTCGACGAAAATTCCAATTACAGTGAAAATGTAAGAAAGTAGTTCTAGATCTGATTGGCAAAAGGGGGGTCATAGGATCATGTTCTGATTACTATTCAACATTCCTGAGAGGGTGACATATTGTTAAAAAAGGACAATCCCTGTATCGCCCATAAAACTCCCTTAGTGACGATTTCAACAACGTAACCCTGTGTAAGTAATTCATTGGCGAGTCGTTTGCCTCTCAGAATAAAACATTCTGAATAAAAGAGGAGCATGCCCTAACATAACGTATAAGTTGCTAATAAAACGCTATATGCAGGGTGTCCCTGAGTATACCTCTGTGACTGTGTCTCAGGAGTCCATACTACACCAGATCAATTTTAACTCTCTTATCCTGCTACAGTTCCATGTGAGAGTGATAGCCATTCTACATCTTCCTCTGAATGTACACCCCGAAAAGGACGGGAAAATCGACACCCTGCACACAGGAAGGAGGAATTCAAAATAAAATTCTACGAAGCGGTCGCTTCGCTTTCCGTCACCTCTATACAGCTGCAGGAAAGGGAGCCTAGTCCACCGATGCAGACCAGGACATTCGTTTATTGCCAAGGTCATTATGTGAATCACTGGACAACAGGCTGATGTCAAGTGACAGCAGAGCATTTTCCTAGGGCTTTGAGAAGTGTTGCTGTGTGTTCATATGATCTGGAGCAGCAGTTTGATTGCCTGAAAAGGTTGATACGTTATGCTTTTGGGGCGCAGGCTTCGCTAGAATGGGTCAACCAACAGGGTAATGTTTCCATGAAAATCACCCTCAACCCGGTCCTTCAGGTTATTCGTGAGGCATGCAGGTTGTTTGGCATTGAGGCTCCGAGTGAATTTTCGCCCTGTAAATTCTCTTTAGTGGTTCTGTTTTGGAGGTTAATGCTGGTCTTGCTAATGCGATAAAGCAGGTCTCAAGTCCTGGAATTTGTTTAGTTTAAGTCCTCTGCACAGCGGAAACAATCTGCTGAAACCACCACAACAAATCATCTCTGACTGATATCAATTCAGAGGTGGGTGATGTTATTTTGTTGCGAGAGGCTGGAGCTGAGGATTCGTCGGAGTCTGTTGCAGATTCCGAATCGGGACTGGGTGTTCTTAAGGTCTTCGAAAGTCATTTCCATTTAGATCGTTTCAGTAAAAAAAATATGGAACTCGTACACTGGTCATACTGCTGAGGATCAGACTCCGTATAGTTTCTCCAACGGAGAGACTTCAGTCCCCCGTGCGATGTGATAGGCGGAATAGTAATGTTCAGCGAACCCAGGACCTACCCAGATGTGAACCATACTGCAAGGACCCCTGATGATACCTGTGGGGTTCATCCGAAGAACTTTGAAACCTTCGCAGTGGAACGGACACTGGTTCCCCAGCATCTATTGGGTCATGCGAAAGTTGTTGCTTTGGAGGAGTGCGGATTGGACCGTACTATCCCTACTTCTAATTTGTCTCTACAGAGGACACTTTCAGGAGATTGTTGAGGCTCCAAACGGCTAACCGTCCTCTGGTGTTGCATCAGTGAGGTCCGGTATGTGATTATCGCTCTTGTTGATGATGGAGCAATTGTGTGACCGCAATCGGCTTGCTCATGTGCATTGCTTTAAGGGGAAGACCAAACTTGTTGAGATATGACTGCAAAAATTTCCAGAGCTTAATGCCGTTTGATCCTGATCAGATAACGGGTTACGAACTTTCTTCTGAAGAAGTTGTAGTTGGAGTCTCCATATTTTACCCTCGACAGCGCTAGAAATAACACCGTGGGGTGCTCGACGCCGGGCCTTTAGAGCTGATGAGAGTGGCGCCGATGCCCAGACTTTGTATGCCAAACTTTTCTGTTGGGCCGACAAACGTCAATGATGATACCTACGAATTATTCTCAATAATATTAGATAGTATTCTGGAGCACGGCCACAGACAGTGACTCCCTCACCGAACTTGACCTTTTCACCAAACTTGACCTTTTCACCAAATTTTACCCATTCATCGTACTAGAAAGGTTTCCATGGAACATTTGCGACGGGTGTGGCATGCCAGCAGAGGATGCTGACTCCTTCTGGACACCTGGTCCTATCCCGTTTGGGATTCGCAATTGTTCTTCATGATGAGACCATTGTACATCTAATTCGTCCTGTTCTAATGGACTTGAGCTTCGATTGTTAATTGGTACTTCTTCATTTTCACTTAATGAAGTAAATCTACAGTTTCATGGGTCTAAGGGCTTAACAAATTGTCAAAAACTATTGACAGAAGACCAAGATTTGCTCCTTATTTTATCAATGTGTAATTCAGTTGATTATACTGAACAGAATACCATGCCTGTTAATGCGGGTATTGTAAAATCACTTATTATTTAATTATAATATACAGATTCTTCTTAGATTCTTCGAGTAGGAAACAATGAATTCAGAAAGGAAATGATGGAAAAAGGAAAAAAAGAAAACACAGACCTAGGAAACAAACTTGTTAACATATCGATTGAATCTTTTAAGGACAAAATTCAGAGATCCAAAAACCAGTGCCAGAGGATTTAGAACAAGATATAAAGAAGCCTACACAAATATACTAATTTAAAAGGAAAAAAGAGAGAGAAACAAAAGGTTACACTACAGAAAAAGAAATCATCTGAGGATCAAACCTGACAAATGGGTTGCATGCAGAATGCACAGGACTTGCCGATGGTGAATGTGCTGACGTTCAAGATAATGAATGGCTCTGTCCATATTGTAATGTAGGTAAAAGTTCATCATAAAGCATCAACCATCTGACAACCCCCATGTGAAGTATAGTATACTCTCCCATTCATATTTATACACAATTTTGGATCCAGAATTTGATATATATACGTCTTAGACGTTTTACCTCTCCATTAACAATGCTACACATTCTAATATCAATTTGGTTCCATTAACGTCATTTATTTCGTAGGCCAAATTACTCTGCTGGCTCTTTATCACCCATGTTAGATTTTCTAGATGTTGTTTAACCAAGTATAATGCTATTGCCATTTCGATAATCATTATAGTTTGAATTTGGGTTCGCACTATACTATAGGGACCTTTCCTGGCAGAATACATTTTCTTTAATGTCACTATTGATACGACTTGGCAACATATCATTCTTAATACTGCCTAATCAAACTTCCACAAGTGACATAGAACCACGGCACAGGTAGTTAAAATCATCCCTAGTTTACATAGTTAACAAAGACGTTTATTATACCTCTAATATGTATCTTTACTTCCGATCAGTCAAAATCGTATCACTTGATCTAAAACATTTCTTTATGTCATCCTGAAACATTTATGTCACCCTCAATGGCGATTTATGTCGCCGTATCGTGCGCAGAACTGGATGCGCGTACGGTTCGTTTTTTTCTAGTAGGCCATGTGGTAATTAGGTGTAACCTATAGCACATACAATGTCCATTTCATAACTCATAGATTACCGGATACAGACTGGAATGGAGAGAAATAACAGTCGAAATTTAATGATTTGACAGCATTGATAGATACATCGTTGTCAAATATGTTTGTTGGAATCAACCTTGATGGAGGATTAAGATTAAAAAACAAACGACAAAAAGAACGATAAAACATATTGATAGTGTTGAGTACCGAAGGCACTATGTCACACATGTTACAATCATTATGAACTTACATAGCCGTAGATCAGTTTGTTAGTTAAGATTTATTGACTTTTGGTATAATAAAACAATTATTGCCCTTGTTTTGGGTTGACATATATATTTGCCCACCCTCGAGGTGTTATGTCACCCTCGGTTGATATAACACCTCTCGGGTCGACAAATATTCATGTCAACGCAAAACAAGGGCAATAATCGTATAATGTCTTCTATGCATGTCTCAGCCACGAAAAATGTCAGTTTCCCCATTCTTTACATTAATATATGACCAAATATTATTTTTCAGTTGCATGTTAAATTACTGCTTCTAAACCTCTTGTGACTGTTTAAAATCTAACTTCAGTTGTAAAAAGATGTACTGAGTATGTTAAAAGTGAGAAAACCGATTAAAGTTGACTCTTAAATAATTCTTGCCTCCTGGGAAGAAAATCGGTCAAACAAAGGAAATTGAGTGGTTCTGTTAAAAAAGGAATGAACATGAATAATTCGTTAAATTGAACATAACTAGGATTTATCACTGGTCACCAATATGAACGTTGGACAAATATCAAAAGTGTGATGAATTTAAAAACTAACTCCGAAGTCGCCAAGATTCTCCTTGACAGGTACTTACTGAGGTTGGACGTAAAGGGTAGAGCAGGAACGAATCCTCGTTATAATTGGTACAGACATATCAGCAACCGCCATCGAACAGGTAACTCAACATTTCTCTTAGTGAAACAGAGCAGTCGCAAACAAGACTATTATACCGACCGTAAAATTTGCGGAAAGTTGACGCTTCATACTTTCGATTTCGGCTTTCCCATCGTTAATTTTCCACATTTAAGTAGTAATATCCCACAGTCACCCGCATATGGAAATTATATTTCACAAATGATTATATATTCCAGGGCGTGTTCAACATTTGAACATTTCATATGCAGAGGTAAACTACTCACTGACAAATTATTGACACATGGATATTCAAAACCGCGTTCTTGTTCGCGATTACTCTGTTTCACTAAATGAATTGTTGTTTTGCCTGTTCGTTGGAGGGTGTATAGACGTCTGTACCGATTGTGACGAGGATTCGTTTCTCGTGTGTTTCATTTTTACTGTGAACTCGCAGCGGGTGTAACCGATCGACAACAGATGCTTAAGCCTCCATAACACCTGATACCATCTCTTGGTTTCCAGGGGTCCGTGTTTATCCATTTTTGCCAGATTTGTATCTGTATCTTGGCAATCCTACAGATTTATACTTTGGAAAATCGAGATTTTCTGTTATACCTTTAGCTGATAATAACACAAGGGACGATCATATACATTTTGATTCAATGCAAATTTTGTTTACTTATATATATATATATATATATATATATATATATATATATTATATATATATATATATATATATATATATATATATATATATATATATATATACATGTTGAGAACTTAAACTTTGAATACTCCAGGCTCAACAATTTTCCAGTTAGGGTCCTCTATGGCAATAGGCAAAGGATATGACAATAGGCACATGATTATTAAAATTTTTCTCTTTGATGTCGCTGTTTTTTGTGTGTGTTTTTTGTTTTGTTTGTTTTTGTTTTGTTTTTTTTGACACATTTTTTGGACAGTTTCAGAAACGAATAGATTGACGGGTTAATTTGTATTTAGCTGTAATATATTATTTATATACTTTGTTGTATCCACACAAATCTGTGACTTTGCCTGAATGATAACAATTTTTGTCCAATTGTCGTATGCATTTGTGCTTGTGTAAACATATTTTTATGTAACTATTCAGCGTATTCATTCCCACAACCGGCTGTGCAGAATATTAATTTGTAGTCCGCGGTAAACTGGTCTACTTTCAGGAATTAGATTCTACGGAGCCCGGGAGGTGACATAGTTGTGTGAAAATTATTCCTTACGAACAGAATAATATTAAGAAAAAAAATATATTCCGTACGATTGGATGATATCCAACTCTTTACACCAAAAGATTTTTTTCACGAATACGGCATCTTGTCACCCCCGCCCACATAAAAAACATTTTTGGTCAAATTCTGTGTTTTATCACTTTACTTTTACTGTACATACATCTATATTTTGATGTCCAAAAGGAGGGGACACACACCATTTTATGCCCCGTTGAATGCGCCACTGAATTCTGTATATTAATTTCTTGATACACGTATATTATATTCTAATTTATAGAAGGCGAACCGAAAAAAAAAAACTGAATGAAATATGGCGAGCAAAACGAGCCGATAAAAAAGTGAAAAATGAAATATGGCCTGCCGAAAATTTTAAACATTTATCAATTTTCACAACATCTTTAGCACCAGTTATCATATGTCTATACTAGATATCGGGGACGTGTCGGAAGGAAGGGGCAACGCATGATCAAGGACTCCAGTATTAGAGACTGATTTAGTGAGTACAGACGTACAACAAGAAACAGCCAAGAAGTTCCAAGGTCTTCAAGGGAAGTAACCCTCTGGTAGCAGATGTATTACTGAAGTTCCTAGAAGTCTTGGTCGCAGTGTAGTTCCGCTGGAAGCATAAGCTGCAATGTAAGATAGTAGCTAATCCTATTATACCCTGTTCGGAACTTCCTCTATTTATATTGCGATCAATGAAAAGAATAAAAGAATTCCGATTGTCATCCGTTTCCGGTACAGTTCATCATCTTCTCGTTTAGCGTCATCCAAAATCATGAAACTGAGCATGTCTTTGTTGGCCATAAAGTTGAAATTAAAATGTATGTTCTTGTTGTACTTTGGCATGTATTTTAATTTGTTATTCAGACACTTGACCCGAAGTTTATAGGCCTAATATGACCATTTTTAGTGTTATTACTATCGGGGATTGCATGACAAGTGCCTGTGACTTTGTCTATGTTATTTATAGATTACTAGTATTCTGTGTTTTGTTAATAGCAAAGATATACACGTACAGGTCTACCAAGGTAAATTGGCACATGCTTACAAACACAATTGGTCTAAATCAAATCATAACTGGGGTGACAAGCCATTTATCGTCACAAAAGTATTAGATATTCAGTAATGCATGAAGTCCCTGCAAGGTAATTATGTTTTACCTGTACAACCTTTTTTGTTATCGTTTTGGTTTTTTACTCTACCCGGATGTGTCACTTTACCTTGGTACATCTATTCCGTGTCCCTTCCAATGTATTCAAGTACATCGTCATCACTGTGACCAATACCTTTAACACTCATAGCGATATAAGCTGTCACAATGATTATTTTTGTCCCCTGACATATAGTCGAGAATATGATAAAATGTGTGTTCAAATACATTATCAAACAACGTGAAACGTTTTAAAAGATCTTCTTTTCGAAGTTATTTGTTTTATTAGAATTTAAGTTTTCCCATACCTTAAAAAATCCAGCTGTATTCCTTTCAGATAAACTCTTTCGCCATATCAAATGTACTTCGTAATTCGGTCAGGGGATCTCGGTCCTTTACGCGCTCGGACTATGTTAAAGTCGGCCGATTTTATGCGTTTTATATTTACTTTTAAAATACAGGACGCGATTTTTATTGGGATGTGCATGTATTATGTAAAAGATATGCTTTTTAACGCTATTTTAAATACCTGAAGAAAATAGGATGAATATATGAATAAATATATCGGGTCACTAAAATATTTTTTCCCCGATCTTTAATGTTACCCTGAATGCTGACATTGACAAAATCAAAACAATATAACTGTGATAAGTATACGTACCTCATGTTTTACAATCATGCCGCCATGTCCTGTGGAGTTGCGCAGTTCATGATCATATGTGTAAAGAATGTTAAAGCCAAGAATGCGATGGGACGAGTTAAAAATGGGTCGAGATCACCCGATATACCCGGCACGTGGACAATTTCAGAAACGAATGTTTTGAAACGAAGAAAAAACCAACTTTGCCTGATTTAGGTGATGATGATGTGATCTTCGTTAAAAATACCGAAAGTTAATTTGCAATGCTGAAAGTAATGGCGGACAAACAATAACTGATTTTACGGGTTACGTTTGACAAGATTGTTGCAATTATACACATGCAATTGTTATTCTAACCACCAGATGGTCAATTTGGAACATAGCATTTCAAATTTAAGAGTCATTGGGACTGCCAACTATGGAGACCAGGAGTCCACACAGGTGAAATGGGATTTCATGTAATCAAGCTATGTTGTATTTCAAAATATTTATTATTAAATCATATATATATATATATATATATTATATATATATATATATATATATATATATATATATATATATATATATATATATATATTTATAATAGTATTATACAAGACTATGTGTCTACTCAGAGTTGAATTCTTATAATTTGAACAGCCATCACGGGGTGTAAATGGATTCTCTGTAGAGAAACATCGTACTGTATAGCCCCACTCGGCAAACCTATCATACTGGACTTGGGTCTAGTTAAGAGGGTAAACGGATACTTCGTGAGAATAGGAAGTTATTCTACCAGATGTGGGTCATTTTGTGTATTTTTATGCTTACTGATGTTCTTCTGCTGCACGAAATGTCGCGTGTTTCCACCGGGTTAGTGATATCGCACCGGGCTAGCTGCGTTTTACGCGGACCACACACCGGGTTAGCCGAGTCTCCGAGAATCTAGATTTACATGGTCCAATAAAGTCCAATTCTATTTATGGTGGTAACGTGCTAAAGTCTGTAAAACTGTCAGTACTAGTTTATTCCCGCAGCGATATAATGTGTATCTTATCAAGAAATTAGAGATCTTGAAAAATGATATGTCTGAGTCAGATTGAAATAATTGTATCAACAAAAAGTCTGATATCAGTATCATAGATATATCCCAGAATATAGTGATCTGTAAATCACTAATACTTCGGGAAAAATTACTTTTAGTATTCACTCTACAAAACATATTTGCGATTACAAAAATCATAAGATAAAATGAAGTACCAATGGATAATCGAAACTCCAAGTCCATCAGAATACTAGATGCCACAACAGTCGCAAATGTTACAGGGAAATCTTTCGAGTTGGGTGAGAAGGTCGGTGTAACACTTAACAATTCCAAACCCCAAAAACCTAAACTATTAAATATCCAAAATAAGTTTAAGTTGTTGAGATTATAAATTTTTAGAAATTTAGATTTTTTGTGTTTCAAGGTTCTAAAAAATTAAACAACTGTTTTACAGCAGCCAGGTAATCGCGATCCCGATCTGCTAAATTGAAAGTGAATTTATGACTTATACCGTCCTTAATTCGTTATTTTCTTATCGTTTCATTGAAACAACTCAAAGCATGAAAGTTGTTCTAGATGTTTCATTCCCATGGGCCTTGAGTTGTAGCTGAATTTTATAACGATGACGTTGATGTACAGTCGTCTTCATTTTGATTAATTAAATGTCACAGGAAACATTAAATGGTTACTTGTCAGAAAAAGCAAAGATAATTTTCTGATCTCTTTGCTAAAACAAAAATACTAATTCGTTGTCACAGCGGCGTCAAGATCCATCACTTTATCATACGCCTTAAACTAACACTGGAGGTGGAAGTCGCCAGGTAAACATCCGATGGTCAACAGACATAATATATATATATATATATATATATATATATATATATATATATATATATAATCTATCGGGTACGGACTTACATGAGGATGGTATTAGCACAGCAAAATTTTAATTAGGCTGGTTTGTCCCCATTTCAGTTCTCATGGTCAGTGTGTGGACATCTGCCTGAATAATACATTTGTATTAGCTTGCTAATTTACTATAAATTTCGCTATAATTGTTGTTTAAGTATTTAGATATTTTTAAATGCTAAACATCCCAAATCTCAAAACATTGAAACGATTTTGGATATTTGATATATTAGGTTTTTGGTAAAAAAAGTCCAAAAATCTTAAATTCCAAAAACGTTTTGGATTTTTGAATTTTTAAGTGTTACACTGTTCGGTGAAAATGTCATCAGTTAGTTTAAGATATAATTGGTTAAAGGAATTTAAAAGCTGTGAAAGAATCTATTTCTTGAGTTGCAAGTAATATGTACCAAGGGATAATCGTATCTCAATGATTGAAGTCCATTATTACACGATACATTGGACATACAAATGCTTTCAACAGGAAGAACAATCCCAAAAATATCTAGGTTATTGTAATGATGATAATCACATACAAGTTTCCAGTAAATTCTACACGCATACTACTATTATACTGTTATAACGTTATACTGTTTTACATATCTGAATTTTAACATATTTGCATATTCCTTAGTATTTAATATATATATATATATATATATATATATATATATATTATATATATATATATATATATATATATATATATATTAGCGGAAAAAAGACACTGTGTAGTTTAGTAATTTCATTTACAGATCCATATGCAAAATATTATGTTGCATTATGTATATCATTATTCTATAAAATGCATTGTCTTTCAATTCAAACATCAAATCACGGATTATGTCCATTATGGTTGATACAAAAAGCCACTGAAAGTAGGAGGGGTGTAAATAAAGTTTTATAGCGTGTATGACCACCATTTGCACAGATGCACTCTTCACACCTACGACACACTGAACGAATCAGAAATGTCTGGGTTATGTTCCGCCATATGCGCATTAAAGAACGACGCAAAGCGTCCAACGTAGCAGGGGGTGGCTCTTGACGTAGACGTTGTTCCGTTTCATCCCAAACATGTTGTATAGGCGATACATCCGGTGACATCACAGGCTAGGGTAGCACATTCACGTTTTGCTGTTGTAGATAGTCACTAACAACGTGTTCGGTCATGCGTTGTCCTGCTGCAGAATGACGTTACGTTAGTTGTTATGGATGAATGTTTGAGAACTCAATTTGTTTAATATCGCATTCAATTCACCTTCATGGCCACATAACGCTTTCTGGAGTTTCGGGTCTAAGCGACACGTAGTTAGTAATCGATTAGAATTTTAATTGCTAAATTAAACTATTCAGAATAAAGAGCGAACAAAGAATACTTTTTATGTTTTTATTTAACTTTTAAGTATACATAATTTCTTTTAACCGCGCTTATATATATATATTATATATATATATATATATATATATATATATAAATATATATATATATATATAATAAATATATATATATATATATACGAAAATTAGGTAACCATGGCGACGAAGAAAAGTGATATCTTATGATATAGTCATTTTACGTATAGTCGTTATTTGGTATTGCCGATTCATTACTTCATGTTCTGTTAAACTTGTTATGGAAAACACGACAAACTTCACCTCTCATGAGTTAAAGGCTTGCACCATAGACTCTTGGTTGTTCGTAAGAATTGCTCTACCTAGTGTATGTGTTTTAGTTATTGTAATCAACTGCATTGCACTTGTAGTTCTTGTTAAATGTAAACATTTAGCGAGGCAGATCAAGATATACATCATAACCATTACATCAGTCGATCTTGTTTCGGGAACTGCGGTATTATCTGCCAATATCTTCCGATTTCTTGTGACGATTATATGTTTTTACGATTCATCGTATCACGAAATCATTGTGTCTGCGATTTTCAGAATATGCATCCTCGTGTCCATGCTTCATGTCGCTGTTTTGTCCATTGATAGATGGATTTCTATACGATTTCCAAA
This sequence comes from Atrina japonica, assembly GCA_030159075.1. Lineage (NCBI taxonomy): Eukaryota > Metazoa > Mollusca > Bivalvia > Pterioida > Pinnidae > Atrina > Atrina japonica. The sequence continues at coordinate 522,934 of BROG01000466.1, read as the reverse complement.
CTATTACTTACAGAACATCGACTACGAGTTAAATCGGAAAGTCAGCATTTTAGTTTGTATATTTTGTACTGTGTATGTAACTCTCATAACAAGTCTGTGGCCCGACAATCCGTTCAGAAAGGACATCAATATACCCCTATACGTGGCTACGTCTGTCTGTTACTATGGGAGTTTTATAACATATATAGTGTTTGGAAGAGAACTGATCAAGTGTGCTAAGACACATTCAGACAAAATAAATAGACACTATAACAAGAACAATTTCAAAATCAAGGGTCAGAAGATGTTCCAAGTATCGTTTATTATAATTATGGCCAGTGGAATTCTAATGTTGATTCATCTGCCGTATCAAGTATTAATGTTATTGCAATTTATACAGACGGAATATAATGAGAAACTAGCTAACTTGCATCAACAAATTTCGTACCCATTGCTTTTGGTGAAAGGTGTCATTAACCCACTGGTATATGTATTTCGATTTACTGAATGCAGACGTATTTTCAAACGACTCCTCCGTATCACAGAAAACAAGTTGCATCCACTGGAAGTACGAACTACCCATTAGATTTGAAAAGAAAGGACTTAATTGTGTCATGTAAAAATAAGGTAAAGAATGGTTTAATCTCGCCTAATTATTGTTATAGTAGCTTTCAACATATTCTATACTAACATTTTAAAATTTTCTGGTAAACCTGTAAATAATTTTATTCAGTTACCTTTCTTTTCATATATTATATTTTGTATCAATTTGTATCCGACGTTTGCAATATCAGGGCCTGGCACCATTAAACTTGAGAAATTACTCAAGTCTGAGAATTTTCTCAACTTGGCCTGGTCAATAAGATTTCATGATTAACCATAGTTCAGTAATTTTTTTAGACTTAAGTAATTCTAAAGTTTTATGGTGTCAGGCCCAGTGTGCTTTAAATGTGCTAGAGGATACGTTATTAAAAACAAGGCGGGATAGAGTAGGAAATGTATTGGACCAGGACGTTTCTTAATTCTGTTCAGCGCAATTTGAGCGCAGGTGTTATTCACTAAATACTCAAGCTCCACTAACTTTTCTTGATTTCAAGGGAAAAACACGCAGAATTTATCCTGTAGCAGGACATTTTTATATCTTGACAGCATATACGTGTTTGTTTTATTGTTGTTTAACGTCCCACTCAAACGTATTTCACTCATATGGAGACGTCACCAAATGCCGGTGAAGAGCTTCAAATTTTGGCCGAAGCTCGCCACTTACGGGCATTGAGCAGTGAGAGTTCTTTAACGTGCCGACACGTTGACTGTGACACGGGACCTCGGTTTTTACTGTCTCATCCGACTGAGTCAGGCCGGCTCGACAGCATATAATTGTAAATAATGATCAAAATCATTAAGAAAACTTCAGAAATATTAAAATATTGTTTGAGTACGTACTCAAATTTTGAGTACCGTACTTAACATATTTATTACTTTTTACAGGGATATCCTGAATATGACGCAAAAATTCATATGTGAACGATAAAAGATAATAATATGCTTCCTAATAATTCAAACCCAAATATTTTACAAATGGAAGTAAATGAAATAAAAGTTGAGCTTGAGTACTGAGTATTGATTTTTGTCAGACCATGTAGTAAATGGTATATTCAACTGATATTAATTACAAAAAATCTGTATCATTTAATAATTTGCTACGTCAACAATATCATATACAAATGGCATTCCTTTGTCAGACCAATCTCTTCAAAATATATGATCACCATTAATTTAAAAAATTATACTTTACCATAAAGGAGAAAAATATATAGTCTCTATCTACTAATGAACTAAAAAATTCCTTGAATGACATAAAGACATTATTCCAAAAATAATTTTTAAATTATATATTATTTTATTATTATACGAGCTACCCAAATGTAAAATATTATTAAAACTTGTAGTTAAAATATCCTTCAATAAATTAGCCCATGCTGAGTCTCCACACCTCCACAGTCTTCTTATCCATTTAAGATTGAGGCTTTTCATAAAAATGGTATTTCAATCATTCTCAAACTACCGTTTTCATAATTAATGAATTAACATTTTTTCTGGCTATGCGGTCAGTTTTTGGTTTTCCAAATAAACTTGAAAAACATGTTCTCTTCTAGCTTCATAATTCGACTTTGGATCAGGTAGGCTTATCAACAAATGTGTTAATTTTGTTAAAACAAGTGTTTTTATAATAATTATTTTTCCCATTGTGGAGAGAAGCCTTCTTGACCAGGTATTTATCATTTTCGGTAATTCTTGGATTTTGTTTCCATAATTAAGAGTAACAATTTCTTGTAAATTTGGACTAAAAATTATGCCAAGGAGAGTAAATGGATTTTGACTCCAGCATAAATTATGCTCACAATGCAGTTGGACATCAGAAAATGTGAAGGCGCCAATTTTAACACACAACGTTTTATCAAAGTTAGGCTTGAGACCTGAGAACTTAGCCTATTGATTAATTAGGGAAAAAACTGATATAAGAGAATTTTCATACCCGTCTAAGAAAGTAGCCGAATCATCAGCATATTGTAATAATTTACATTCCTTTTCATATAAAAACCTACCTTATATATTGTTATAATATATATATATATATATATATATAATATATATATATATATATATATATATATATATATATATATATATATATTTATATATATATTTATGTTATTATAATTAAGAATTAAAAAAAAACATTATTTCAGCACACAATAAAAATATATGGTTACACTGGGTCACCATGCCTTCATCCCCGAGAATGTTCCATTTTGAATATTGAATATTATAATCCATTAAGTAGTATTATCCCACAATCACCGGCATATGGAGTTTATATATCACAAATGATCCGATTTGCCAGATCGTGTTTAACATATGAAGATTTCATATACAGAAGGTAAACTACTCGCTGACAAATTATTGGCACAGAGATATCGAAAACCGTTTGATGACAACCTTCGTCAAAGTGTACGGTGGGTATAATAGTCTTGTTTGCGATTACTCTGTTTCACTAAGTGAAATGTTGAGTTAGCTGTTCGATGGCGGTTGTAGAAACGTCTGTACCAATTATGACGAGGATTCATTCCTCACGTATTTCATTTTAATTTGACTGTGGACTCACGGCGGATGTGACCAGACAACAGTGAATGCTTACTCCTCCATGGCACATGATCCCACCTTTTGATTTCAAGAAGTACGTACAGTGTCCATTTCTTACAAGATTTGTATTCATATATTGGACATCCAAACGATTTATACTTTTGTATCCGAGATTTTTTTATATTCTGTTAATATTATATTGATTCTATATTCTCCGATGTATCTCCCTGATATAAACCCCCTCTGGTTTTCATGAATTATTGTATGTAGGACGGATTTAAGTGTAATGGCGATAATTACGGAAATATTTTTTATGTTGTATTAAGAAGGGGTATTGGCCTCCAATTTGTTATGACAAATAACCCTGACCCTGGTGTCTTACTCGATTTATACTTATTTAGTACTAATACTATTCCACTTATAATATCAAAATCTAAACTCTGCTTTTGTTCTTCAGACATTATGGGGGTGTCTACGGTTCTAAGAAGGTCAAAATATCTTTCAATGTGTAATCTATATTTTCCTAAAGTTTCAAATAAAAACATTTTATCTCAGGTAAAATATCAGATTGTATACATACATATTATATATAGATATATATCTGTGTGTGTGTGTTTACCTGTACTGTTGACAAATTTTGTTATGTTCTTGTGAACATAATTCCTATTTCCTAATGAACAAAAATATTTCGTAGGGTCTTCCCCGTTTTCGATCAAATTTGATCGAGTTTGGATAAGCAGACCCTCTAATTCAAATTTTCTAATTTCTTCCAATTCGGAATTTAATTCAGTAAGAGTATTATCTAATACTTCAGAAGGCGAAGCATCAAATAATGCTTTAGTATTTTCTATTTGTACTTGAATACCGTATAGGTGGAATATGGTACAATTTTAGTAATATTAGCGATTTTAATATTAAGAAAAAGATATCTCTTTCCTACGATGAGGAATGAATTGTTAGCGATGTTCAATTTTGGCGATCTCAACAACTTCCAACTAATAATGCCAAAATTGAATCCTCACTAAAATTTCTGCCTATACGGTATTTCTTTTTTCTCGTCCTTCTTTCCCTTCTTATATGCACAATATGGAATAGACATCTTCCTATCATTCATAAGTAACATTTCTAGGTCGTCGTCAATTGTTAATTGTTTGATTTGACTTGAATTTTTGTTTTACGCCATACTCAACAATCTTTCAGTCACATGATGGCATCCAGTTTTTTATTGGTGGAGGAGAAACCCCGGTTACCCGGGTAACGACCACCGACCTTCCGCAAGAAAACTGGCAAACTTTCCCACGTAATTCGAAATGACCCTAGCGGGATACAATAGTTAATTGTAAGTCATCGTCTGATATCTCGGGAATGTCTATATTTTTAATATTATTTAAAAAATTCCGGATTATCTCTGTTAGGGGCATATAAAATAACTAATGTAATAGTAAATTCATTGCTATGCGTAACCCTGAGACAATCATAATACCATCATTATCTACTTTATATTTCTCAATCTAATATGAATCATTATCAGAAAATGTCCATTTTCATGTGTAAAAACAAGAAAGACATAAATAAATTAACCATTTTAATATCTGAGATTGTAAAAGTAACCATAATGAATGCAGCAGTAACGCTTGTAATTCGTAATTGCAACCCGTTTGGTTACCATAGTAACAAATATGTGAACATAATTAGTGTATTGTCCATACTGTTAACATATGAAAAAATACAACTGACACAAAGATAACACATTAAACTTGAATATATATGTGATATTTCAATGATTTTAAGTATAAACGATCAAATGAAGCCGAAAACTAAACACATGGACGATATAAATGGCAATAAATGGATAGTTGTTATTGACGGACATTTTGCCAATATCTTTCAATACCTTGGACGAGAAAATATAGGGCGAAAAACAGCAAAACAAACACTCAGAGTACTTCAGATATTCACAGAGTTATGTTTTATTATCATGAGTTAGCTTTTTAAGAAAAAAATGTGAAAACGATGTTAAAATTGAGGAAAGGAAACCCAGGTACTAGGACAGACACTGTGTAAAGGAGTATGGTAACAGTATGAACAAACCTGTCCTTCTTAATCATCAAAGAATATTATACAAATATTGCCCTTGTTTTGGGTTGACATGAATATTTGCCACCTACGAGGCGTTATATCACCCAGGGTGACGAAACACCTCGAGATTGGGCAAAAATTCAAGTCAACACAAAGGCAATAATTGTTTTATTATATATCTGGTTTATAGCTTTCCATCAATTTTTCTAGAAAAAAACATTATGTAAAGTACATAATCAGCAAGAAAAAAATTATGTAAAGTACATAATCAGCAAGTTGAGCTGTTCTCAAACTTTTTTGTCGTGCATGTTTATTTTATTTCTAAATTTTAATACTGACGGTTTTTCCTATTAGTGTTGATTTTTACTTTTTTCATCTATTATCCTATTTCATATTTTCAACTGTAAAAATATATCATCTTTTTCTTAAGATATCTTTAACAAGAGTTGTAATTGGAACAGGACGGACATAATACATGTATTGCAAAAACTCTTCTTAAAGCGATATAATATCGCACCCAGAGAAGCCAAACTACATATATGTCTTTTATTGTTAATGTAATGGTTTACCACTTTATTTGCTTATCATTACCCACGCATTTTCTTCAATGTGAAAATGTGACTGAACTTTGTATTTGGACCGCTTTATCAATAGATCAAGTGAATATCAACACTTGTCGTAAGTCTTAGCCAGAAAAACCCAATTTTCTGCTTTACGACCAACGTTTTGCAGGCATTTAACATACTCTGAATTGAATCAATTGTTGCCTCTACAATACCTGGATAGACATTGCCATCACATTCCACCAAAACATATTTACCAAACCGGTTTTCCATGCTGCCATCCCCTTAATTTTAATTTCCCAGTTTGTTCCATAACCAAATATTAAAACACGAAGTGATTTTTTTTCAGAACGAATTATGTTGGTATGTTTTTTACGTCAACTTTTGCGTAATGTATTATGGCCAGTGTTGCATGTCTAAAAAATGTAAATACAAGCACAAGATTACTTTTCAACCAGAGTCACTCAGATCTGTGTCAGTACAACTAGCCTTAAGTGCTGGCCTTCTCGTCCTCTTACCTGTTACATACTACCTATTTACAGTTGTCTGAGGATTAAATTCAGATTCATGTGGTCCCTCAGTAACAATATACATAAGCATTCTCACATGCTGCTGATGAAAAGGGGGGCACTAAGAAAAATTAAAAAAATCAGCAGAATAGTTTTTAACTTTTCATGGTAATGTATGAACAAGTGTTTTCTGTCTGAATAAATATTCCTTTAATTATCTCCATTCAGCTTTGGCTGTATCTGGGTCAAACGTGATGTCATTTTCTAAGAGAGTTTTAAAATAACAGTGCTCAAATCCTTATTTCCAAAGGTTGCTAAATTTTCCATTTGTTCTGGATAAGCTGAGAGTAAGGAGCTATGATGCACACTGTACAGCAATCATTTTCAGTGGCTTTAAACCTATCATTAATAGCCTCTGACACTAGTTCTGCAATTTGTTCCTTTTGCATTTCAAACTGAACATTATCCTGTATATGTTTCAATTCAACACCCTGAAAAACATTGTTTTATACTGACACAACGAAATTACACAAAGATTTGAAATTTTGCTGATTTAACCTAATAAGAAAAAGATGCTTTGGGACTCTTGTTTCCAATGCATGACAGATGTCTTTCAATTCTCTGACAGCCTTGGGTAAGAAATGGTAGTGTTTGTACACATATTGCAATAAATCCTGCACATATTTCATATATATATATATATATATATATATATATATATATATATATATATATATATATATATACGGCCATCTTGGATTTTAACCATAGGAAGTTTGTTATTGCTAACAAAATTCCTTTGGTTACAATCTAAGATGACTGCATGTTGGAGATGTCTGAAAATGTAAATACTAGACCTAGTATTTACATTTTCAGACATCTCCAACATGCAGTCATCTTAGATTGTAACCAAAGGAAGTTTGTTACCGCTATTTCTCAGAAAGGACTGATGGGATCTCGTTGAAATTTGACATCAAAGTTCCCCTAAAGATGTAGTTGTACATATTGCCAACAGACGGCCATCTTGGATTTTAACCATAGGAAGTTTGTTATTGCTATTTCTCTAAAAGGACTGAAGGAATCGTCTTGAAATTTGATATGAAGGTTTCCCGCGAGGTCTAATTATGCGTAAGGCATTTTCAGAGATTGGATTCCAACATGGCTGACAGGCGGTCATCTTGGTTTTGAAATGGAAGTTTGTAATCCCTATTTTTCAGTAAGTAGTTAAGGGATCTTTTTTAAATTTGACATGAAGTTTCCCTCTGAGGTCTAGTTGGGCATGTTACATTTTTAGAGAGATCAGAATCCAACATTGCTGATAGGTTGTCATTATGGATTTTGACCAAAGTTACCATTTATATTTCTCAAAAAGCACTGTAGGAATCTTACGGAAATTTGAAATGAGGGTTGCCTTTGAAGTTTGAGACCTAGTATGAGTACCATATTACATTTCCAGAAGGAACAGAATCTAACAATGCTGACAGGCTGCAATCTTGGATTTTGACCAAGGAAGTTTGTCACAACTATTTCTCAGAAAGTACTGAAGGGATCTACTTGCAATTTTACATGAAGGTTCTTCTTGAGGTCGTGCATAATACATTTTCAGAGAGATCAAAATCCAACACGGCCGACATCTTGGATTTTGACAAACCGATATTTCTCAGAAAGTATTGAAGTTTCTTTTTGAAATTTGACATGAATGTTCCGTTTGATATCTAGTTTTAATACTTTATTAGGAAATAAACAAGTCTTTTCCATGTAGATATATGATAATGACAACTCAGTATTCAGATTATCACACCTCCGTTCAGTTGAGATCAAGGATCACGAGATAACAGAGGCCAACAACAGTATTTTATGATCGTTGGTGTTATACAGTCCCATAATCAATGCAGATGGTAGTAGAATATTATTCTTGTGGATGAAAATCGGTGTTTACTGACATTTACACAGGTCTTAATCCCATCGTGATCCGTTGAAAATTACAACTAAACACTTAAGTTTTATAGTCGGAATGTAGAATTACTTTTAAAATAAGCTGATGTTTTAGATTTCGTGTTATAAAGGTGAAATATGTAACAAGATTTGTCATTTTCAGTACATACTGAAGGGACCTTTTTTGAAATTTAATACGGAGTTTCCACTTGAGGTCTAGTTGTGCATATTACATTTTCAGAAAGGTCTGAAGCCAACAAGCGGCCATCTTGTAATATACAACATCTCAGATACCAAAGTATAAATCATATAATATAAAAAAATTCAGATACCAAAGTATAAATCAATAGAATGTCCAGGACATAGATATAAATTCGGTAAAATTGGACAAACACGGACCGCTGGAAACCAAGAGGTGGGATCAGGTGCCATGCAGGAGTAAGCATCCCCTGTCGACCGGTCACACCCGCCTTGAGTCCACAGTCAAGTCCAATGAAACACGTGAGGAGTGTATCCTCGACACAATTGGTACAGACGTCTCAACAACCTCCAACGAAAAGGCAACTCAACATTTCACATAGTGAAACAGAGTAGTCGCAAACAAGACTATTATACCGACCGTAAAATTTGCGGAACGTTTCCACTTGAGGTCTAGTTGTGCATATTACATTTTCAGAAAGGTCTGAAGCCAACAAGCGGCCATCTTGTAATATACAACATCTCAGATACCAAAGTATAAGTCATATAATATAAAAATTTCAGATACAAAAGTATAAATCAATAGAATGTCCAGGACATAGATATAAATCCGGTAAAAATGGACAAACACGGACCTCTGGAAACCAAGAGGTGGGATCAGGTGCCATGGAGGAGTAAGCATCCCCTGTCGACCGGTCACACCCGCCGTGAGTCCACAGTCAAGTCCAATGAAACTGAGGAGTGTATCCTCGTCACAATTGGTACAGACGTCTCAACAACCTCCAACGAAAAGGCATCTCAACATTTCACATAGTGAAACAGAGTAGTCGCAAACAAGACTATTATACCGACCGTAAAATTTGCGGAACGTTGACATTAAACGCGGTTTTCGATATCCCTGTGTCAAAAACTTGTCAGTGAGTAGTTTACCTCTGTACATGAAATCTTCATATGTTGTACACGCCCTGGCATATCGGATCATTTGTGAAATATAAACTCCATATGCGGGTGACTGAGGGATATTACTACTTAAATGTGGAAATTTTACGATGGGAAAGCCGAAATCGTCGCGTTTGTCGTATAGCTTAGTTGCTAATTTCCCGTCGTCTGTGTTTATATTAAGTAAAATGTCTAAGTATGAAGCGTGTGTGCTTGATTCTGTTGTATGTTTAATTTCTATTTCGCTGGGATATATCGCATTGACATATGTATGAAAATTGTCATTATTAATTGACAAAACGTCGTCGATATATCTAAATGTCAAAGTAAAGGATGTCCAGAACACAAATACAAATCCGGCAAAAATAGACAAACACGGACCTCTGGAAACCAAGAGGTGGGATCAGGTGAAATGGAGGAGTAAGCATGCCTTGTCGACCGGTCACCCCCGCCATGAGTCCACAGTCAAATCAAAATGAAATACGTGAGGAACGAATCCTCGTCACAATTGGTACAGACGTCTTAACAACCGCCAACGAAAAGGCAACTCAACATTCACCCAGTGAAACAGTAATCGCAAACTAGACTATTATACCGACCGTAAATTTGCAGAACGTTGACATCAAATTTTACAATTGAAATTTGTTACCGCTATTTCTCAGAATGTACTGAAAGGAATCTTTTCAAAACTGATTATGTTTTTATATTTTACCTGTAAATCTATAATACCTATGTTAAAAAGCCAGCTGTTTTTATTTGTTAAATTTTGATTTGTTGTGCGATTTTAAGTCTAAAACTAATCTAAAAATCTCAGATACCAAAGTATAAATCATAAGGATGTCTTGGATATAGGTACAAATCTGGCAGAAAACGGACAAACACGGATCTCTTGAAATCAAGAGGTTGGATCAGGTGCCATGGGGCAGGAGTAAGCATGCCCTGCCCACCGGTAACACCCGCCGTGAGTCCAAGTCATATTAAAATGAAATATGTGAGGAACGAATCCTCGTCATGATTAGTACAGGCGTCTCAACAACAGGTAACTCGAACATTTCATTTAGGGAAACAGAGTAATCGGAAATTTGCCGAACATTGACATCAGTCGTGGATTTCGATATCCCTGTGTCAATAAATGGTCAGTGAGTAGTTTACCTCTATATATGAAATGATCATATGTTGAACACGTCTGGTATATCAGATCATATTTTAAATATAAACTCCATATGCGGATGATTCTTGGATATTACTACTTAATTGTGGAAAATTTAAGTTGGGAAAGCCAAAATCGTTGCGCGATTTGTCGTATATCTCAGTTGTTAATATCCCGTCTTGTCTATAACAAGTAAAATGTCTAAGTATGAAACTTGCGGTCTTGATTCTGTTGTATCTTTAATTTCTAGTTCGCTGGGAAATATCGCATTGATGTCATATGTTTGAAAATTGTCATTATTAATTGACAAAACGCTAACTTTTTCTTCTTTTGATTCAGCAGTTTCGTATAAATAAAGGAGCAGGTCAGCCAATAAAAGAGCACAATTGGTTCCCATAAGGAATGCCGACAGTCTCCGAACATTACAAATATATTGCCTATTAGAAATTCCAGCATCTTTTTATATTAACTTCAGTGTATCTATGTGTCAAATCAGAGTGGTGTTTGATAACCAATCACTAAATATTTAAATTTCTGGGTACCACGTTTAGTGAAAAAACAATAGCAATTGATGCTAAAAAGTATCTCTTTTAATTTTTATGTGTAATTGTTGTGTATAGAGTAGAGATGTCGTATGTTGTGACACTGTGAAACTGAGAAAAATTGTGTGCCTTCAAATATATGTTTAATTTCTAATTAATAAATTACTAATTTAATTTTAACTAGTAAACAAAATAATCTCTATATCATGTTTTATTTTACAAATTCTATATACAGTAATTTGTTGAGGTTTTTTGTAAGAATTTAAGCCAATTGTCAGGCAAGTCTAAAATTCATGTATTTAACATCTTCTGTAAGTAAAAATGAAGAAGTACCAACACGACGAATAAGATGTGCAATGGTCTCAACATGAAGAACTATTGCGAATCCCAAACGGGGTAGGACCAGGTGTCCGGAAGGAGTCAGCGTCCTCTGCTGGTATGTCACACCCCTCGGAAATGTTCCATGTAAACCTTTCTAGTACGATGAACGGGTCAAATTCGGTGAAAAGTACGATTGGCGAAAGGAAAATAATTATCATTCATTACTTGTAACGATAAAATACATATGTGTTATTGTACACACATGTAGGCTTTATGTGTAAAAATCAATTTCGATATTTTGCTGTAAACTTTAGTTTAAAATTCATGGATTTTTCAAACAAAATTCCCAACTTAACAGTTTATTTTACATCTGCTACAAATATTTATAAAACACCATTCATTATAAAAACATATATGTTATTGTACAGTCCTGTAGGCCTTATTTGTTGAAATAAATTTCAAAATTTGTACCGTAAACTTTATACCTCTTGCAAGCCATGTCACATTGATAAAAACTGTCTAGATCAGTCCCATTGTTTGTGTTGAAGCAGCAACAGTTTAAGGTATGTTGAGAAGGGCGACTTTGTCACAATGTGATTCATTATTTTAAAATTTGTACAATTAGTTTTGTTTTATATTGTTTTGTTTATATATAAGTGAGTTCCTGTGGTGAACCTACCGGGTAGATATCCCAATGGTAGTCCTACTATGCTCAGTGTAATTTCATAACTTGGTAGTTGCGTTTATTTTTATCCTGTCTACATAAGACCAGTTTTGTAGGTTTGGGGCAGTATACTTCGTTTGTATTTATTGATACTGGAGTGTCACGAATTTGTTCATGTTTAATATGTTTTGTTTGTTGTACTATGTTTGTTTACCATGTACAGTAGTTGAAATCATTCTGTTATGCAATTCGAACACTTTCACAGGTAATCTTTATTCAGGTGACTGGTGTACTAATTCAGTGTCAAGGTTGAAAAAAATGGTTTGGTAGCTATGTTAGGTATTTCAGAGGAGATTTCATGTTTTTCAAGTTAGTTGGGTGTTGTGACTGGTGGAGTAAGGACATTTACTGTGTATAGGGAATATTTTCAGCCAGTATCAGGGCGGTGAATACTTTCCTAATTAGGAGAAAAAATGTCCTAGAATTTGATAATTGTTGCCTGCCGTGCATAAGTCCTAAGACCTGAGAATTGTTGTGAGATTAAGAGAATTGCTTCTTCATTAAATATAAAAAAAATGGAACTACCAAAAAGTTTTGCCTGAATACATGAAATTAAGAAATAAGTAAAGCAAAACAGTTCAATGGAAACAACTATACAATACAGCAGTGCTTCTGGAAAATTTTTCTGTACTTACAGAAGATATAAATGTATACGATAACAACATGTGAATTCAACATACTTACCATGGAGTCTGAAATGTTTAGTTTAAAAGTTATCTGTTGAACTGTGTGTTAATTCGATTATAATAATGATGTTGCGTAACTGGTGAAACAGACTTCCGGCATAAATCAAACAACCTGAAACCAAGTGGGATCAGGTGCCATGGAGGATACATCACCAGTATCATCAGTATTGAACAATAATTAAATTGTGTTTAGTTTCTGAAATCATTCTGTAATAATTGTTTCTTTCAATTAAATTTATATGTAGGACAAACACACCGCAAAACCTTTAACGTCGAATAGGGCCCTCGACATGATGCAATTAACATTTTATACTACCTGTATGCATGATAGGCCTAACTAATACATAACTGGTAATTCATAAATCAATAACTGAAGTGACATTAAGGGATCCTCTCACAATTGCAAGTCAATTATGAGTTTCAAGTTAACAATTTTTTTGTTTCTTTTTAATGTTGTTTTTTTTACATCCTGCATGCCAAGAATACTACTAAACAAAGATGAAATTATTTCAGTTAACATAGTTTTCAAGTGCATTATATTGTAAACATGAACCGCAGACTTTATAATAGTTTTCAAACTGATTACCTTTAGTCAGTGTTGATAAAAATAATTTACCCATTATGAAAACGATCCCATGTCAGTTTGCTAATATGTCATATATCCCAGAGGATTTTTGAAGGACATTGCATACGACCTACTTATGCGTAATATCATACATAGATTTATCAACTGTGCAATTGCCCACACAAACTGTTTCAAAATTTTGTATTGCAGTAAATGGGTTAAATTTTTGTTAGCAAACCGAAAAATTGCATACTCACAATTACGTTATGTATGGTAAATTTATAAACATTGCTGTCAAAATTCAAATTTGATGATTAAGTGTTATTTAAGAAATTTAACAAATTTCAACGGAGGGTTAAGTACAAACCGGACTATACAATTACGTGCTGACTTGCTTCCAAATTTGATTTAAGATAATACACGCTTCAACGGAGAGCACACGGATAATACCTGCTAACTCTTCCTATAGATACTACACGCTTCAACGGAGAGCACACGGACTATACCTCCTGACTCTTCCTATAGATACTACACGCTTCAACGGAGAGCACACGGATAATACCTGCTAACTCTTCCTATAGATACTACACGCTTCAACGGAGAGCACACGGATAATACCTGCTAAATCTTCCTATAGATACTACACGCTTCAACGGAGAGCACACGGACTATACCTGCTGACTCTTCCTATAGATACTACACGCTTCAACGGAGAGCACAGGGACTATACCTGCTGACTCTTCCTATAGATACTACACGCTTCAACGGAGAGCACAGGGACTATACCTACTGACTCTTCCTTTAGATACTACACGCGGCACGTTTTGTTTGGTATTCACTTCCACAGTCGTGGGAGAAGTGGAGTTTTCTATACATTGTAATAGTTTTTAGTATTTCAGTTCAGTAAATATTATTAGAACGTTTCTGTCACTTATAATGTATTTAGAATATTTGCCTATTATCAGACTGACATATAAACGAATTACATTTACTTTTTGACTGTATTTTGTAAACTGGTATTGTGTTACAGTGATGTTGTGTAATACACGGAGAAATATGTAACTGAATATTACAGAGTTATCTTTAATATTGATAGTAATATACATCTGTAGATTGTCATATTACGGTAATTGTTTATTTCGTATAATTTGTTGTAATTATATTTAAATAACACGGTGTGATATTGACACTACTTGAGTTTATGTTATCAATATCACACGGGGGAAAGTCATTAGTATACCTGTGTGGTATATAATGCCCAGTCCACGGAGTTATTGCATTCATGCTGAATTGTAATATTCATTACAGTGTCATTTGAAAACGTAGTTAATATGCATTATTATTTGTAAAAAAGTAATTTTCTGTGAATCGTAATGCAGTTATAATACTGTTTTCCATTCTTTGGTTGTAATGCCCAAATATGTCTGAATATATTCAAACATAAAAAAACCATAGAAATATTCCTAGATCCCCCCTATTTTTCCTATGGAAATATAAATATAAATATCATTTATACACGGCTTACACATGGTTGCAGTAAACTAAAAGCTGATTTATAGAGAGATAACTTGGCCCAAATAGTCAGTGTACATGTGACTATAATTTTGAAAATGTTCAACATTACTTTTTTGTTTTGTCCCTCATATAGCGATATTCGGAATAATCTCTTAAGTAAAATTCAAAGTATGGGTATTGACCCAAACATTGGCACAATTTTATATGGTGACCAGAATGGAACTTCACAACACAATATAGAGCTAATCAAAGCAGTGTACAATTTCATAAAACAAAGCAATCGTTTCGCCAAGTCCACCTCCATCCCAACTTTCTTTTTAAATTATAAATTGTAATGCCGTTGACCCTTATGTTCCATGTGCCCTTTCTTTCTTTACTTCCAGATAGTTTATCCTCTTCATTCTTATGTTGTTACTTTTTTTATTTCAAAATTATTTCTTTGTCAACGCATGAATCAATTTTGTATTATGTTTGTCAAGGGAGAGAACACACATAGGTTGGATAACTTGTGTTCAATCTTTTTGTCTTGTTATTACGACAATATAATATGTTTAAACTAATGACGAAACGGGTTTTACTATTGCACTACCCAAACGGACTGGCCAGGAGAAATTTACCTATTGGAGCTAAAGCGAAGTGTTTTCATGGATGAACGTGATTAAAACATTTATTTGCACATAACATTTCTTCATTAAAATGTTGTACAACATGTTATAATAGTGTATGTTTACCTTTATTTTGACTTTAGATAATAGACAGAACATGACTCGGGTCATGCGTGACAAAATGGTGTCTGTAACTACTTCTAGCAACTTTCTTTAAAACTAGAGTTCACAGAACCGTCTCTTTAAACCTATAGGGCAGTAGAATGTGCTGCCTCTACGGATTATAGCCAGGCCAAACTCACAATAATTTGGCAGCAGCATTCTCTTGGAGACCTAGGCCTCCCGAACATTCCATCAACCACACAGGCTGTGACACTCCATGCAAAGGGTATCTTTTAAAAGAGAGCCCGGGTAGCGAGTGTTGTACTCCGTTCTTTTCGAGTAATTTGCTAAAACGCGAACCTACATTTGAACACCTATACGTAAAATGTTATATAAAAAGTTTATCTAGCCAAGAGCGCATACGAGTGGTTATGTTTTGGCACATGAGGGTGATCGGCGCATTTACCTACCTTACAACTCATTAAAATATATCCGGTTGCTTTAACCATTAATTGTTTTCATTAATTTACACATTTCACAGTTTTGTGCGCGGAAACTCCTCGAAATAACCCCCACATAGTGGAATGTGAAAATGTCGCTAATTGACAATTAAAACGGAGCCTGCGTGGCGTAGCTGGTGATCCGTTTCTTTCGAGTGATTTGTAAAGACTCTATTCTACACGTGAACACGTTTTTGTAAAGTGTTATTTAACAAGATGTGTTTGTGAAACACAAATGTTTCCGGTCCAAACAAATCCTTACACTTAAAGTGATATAAGCTGTCACAATGACTAGTTTTGACCCCTGACAGATAGTCGAGAATATGATAACATGTGTGTTCAACTACATTGTCAAACACGTAAAACGATGTAAATGATCTATTTGTTTCATTAGAATTTAAGTTTTCCAGAACTTTAAAAATTCCAGCTGTATTTCCGTATGCAATGACCTTTCAGATAAACTCTTTCGCCATATAAAATGTACTTCGTAATTCGTTCAGGGTATCTTCGTCCATTAAGCGCTCGGACTATGTTAAAGTCGGCCGACTTCTATGTGTTTTATATCTATTTTTAAAAATACACGACGTGATTTTTATTGGAAAGTGTAGGTATCATGTAAAATATATGCTTTTCAACGCTATTTTAAATACCTCAAGAAAATCGGATGAATATATGAATAAGTATATCAGGTCACTAAAAGAAATTTTTTCCGATTTTTAATGCTACCCTGAATGCTGACATTGCCAAAATCAAAACAATATAACTAGAAAGTATGCGTACCTCACGTTTTACAATCGTGCCGCCATGTCCGTTGGAGTTAGGCAGTTCATGATCATATGTGTCAAGAATGATGAAGCCGAGAATGCGATGGGACGAGTAAAATTGGGTCGAGATCACCCGATTTACCCGCCACGTGGACAATTTCAGAAACGAATGTTTTGAAACGACGAAAAAGACCATCTTTGCCTGATTTAGTTATGAAATGATGATGTACAAAAATAAACGCAAAGGGTAATAAGAATAGAATGTATATTAACTGCAAATAGCATTTGTTTATTTGTCTCTCGGTAATCTTCGTAAAAGTTTACCGAAAGTTAATTTGTAGTGCTCAAAGCAAGGCGGACAAAAAGTAACTGATATTACGGGTTACGTTTGGCAAGGTTGTTGCAATTTTACACATGTATTTGTTATTCTAGCCACCAGATTGTCTCTTTGGAATACATATAAGATAAAATATCACCTAAAATGGGCATGTAAAATTATTCACCGACGACAGCTCATATCGCTTTAATATGTAAGCGGGACGGAATTACGGACAGACAAACAAACAGTAAGCTGAACGAAATTGCGCACAGACAGACAAATGGACGATGAAACACTGTACACCCCGGCAGACCTTTCAGGCCGGGGGCATAAACGTTTATCTAGGCAAGAAAGCATACGAGTGCTTATGTTTTGGCACTTGAGGGTGATCGGTGCCTTTACCAACCTTACTGCTCATTAAAATATATATTCGATTGCTTTGACTGTTAATTATTGTCATTTAATTTACACATTTCGTTATCAGTTTCAGTCACGTGAGCCAGCATTAGTTTTTGCGTGCTAATTTTGCATCACATTAAAAGTTTAATTTCGGAATGTTGAGTTGGATATTGATGATCTGTATTAAATATAAAAATTCTCAGATACCAAAATATAAAAATTTAGGATGCCCAGGATAAATGTACAAATCTGGTAAAAAATATGGACGAAAATTGAAACCAAGAGGTGGGATCAGGTGCAATGGAGGAGTAAGTATCCCCTGTTGACCGGTCACACTCGCCGTGAGTCAACAGTCAAATTAAAATGAAAAACGTGAGGAACCAATCCTTTTTGGTACGAATGTCTTAACACCCGCCATCGAAGAGGCACCGGTAACTCAACATTTCACTTCCTGAAACAAGAGTAATCGCAAACAAGGCTCTTATACCGACCGTAAAATTTGACTTCAAACGCGGTTTTCGATATCCCTCTGTCAATAATTTGTCGTTGAGTAGTTTACCCCTGTATATGAAATGTTTTTTTGTTGAACACTCCCTGCCATATTGGATCATTTGTGAAATATAAAAGATACTCGTAAAAAAATATATCCGGTTGCTTTAACCATTAATTGTTTTCATTAATTTACACATTTCACAGTTTTGTGCGCGGAAACTCCTCGAAATCACCCCCACATAGTGGAATGTGAAAATGTCGCTAATTGACAATTAAAACGGAGTGCGTGGCGTAGGTGGTGATCCGTTTCTTTCGAGTGATTTGTAAAGACTCTATTCTACATGTGAACACGTTTTTGTAAAGTGTTATTTAACAAGATGTGTTTGTGAAACACAAATGTCTCCGGTCCAAACAAATTTATATACTTAAAGTGATATAAGCTGTCACAATTACTATTTTTGTCCCCTGACAGATAGTCGAGAATATGATAAAATGTGTTCAACTACATTGTCAAACACGTAAAACGATGTAAAAGATCTTCTGTTCGAAGTTGTTTGTTTATTAGAACTTAAAAATTCCAGCTGTATTTCCGTATGCAATGACCTTTGAGATAAACCCTTTCAGCATATCAAATGTATTTCGTAATTCGGTCACGGTATCTTGGTTTGCTTGTTTGTTTATCGTTGTTTAACGTCCCACTCGAAAATATTTCACTCATATGGAGACGTCACCAAATGCCGGTGAAGGGCTTCAAATTTTGGCCTATGCTCGGCACTTACGGCCATTGATCAGTAGGGTTCTTTAACGTGCCAACACCTACTGTGACACGGGACCTCCAGCTTTTACTGTCTCATCCGAAATACAGGAAACCAACCTGTCGCCGGCGGGACTCGAACTCACGACCTCACGATCCAGAGTCGAACGCTCTACAGACTGAGCCAGGCCGGCTCGGGTATCTTGGTCCTTTAAGCGCTCGGACTATGTTAAAGTCGGCCGATTTTTATTTGTTTTATATCTGTTTTTAAAAATACACGACGTGATTTTAATTGGAAACTGCCGGTATCATGTAAAATATATGCTTTTCAACGCTATTTTAAATACCCGAAAAGAATCGGATGAATATATGAATAAATTTATCAGGTCACTTAAAGAAGATTTTCCGATTTTTAATGCTAATGTAGAAAAACTGATTTTATCTGTGTTAACTTGACTTACGACTTAACTTACTGTTTTTACAATTCATATATATTATCCATATTGAACTGTCATTCTAATTATTCCTTAGATATCCAAGTATTTTAGAAAACACAACGCA
Source organism: Atrina japonica (assembly GCA_030159075.1). NCBI lineage: Eukaryota > Metazoa > Mollusca > Bivalvia > Pterioida > Pinnidae > Atrina > Atrina japonica. The sequence goes on along the minus strand of BROG01000466.1, from coordinate 503,589 downwards.
AAGCATACTGCCAAACTCCACATGGCATCCATATTAAATATTTGAAACTTCCGGTCATTTATAAGAACTATTTTCATTGGTTGACCTATTTGCATCTAATGCTCTCATTGATTTATTGATTTTCTATTGTAAGGTCTTGTTTGTCCAGTTTCGGGGGAGTTGTTCAGCAGAACACTCCACACAGGTACTGTAACAGCACCTACTTCGATTTCCAGCTAGCAGGACGTCTCAACCTACTTTCGGTACCGCCGGACTGGTATAAAGTCCGTTTCAAAGTAAGGTAAATTTATAGTGATCTAAGAAAACTTGATCTACTTTCAATTTGTATCTATAGTCTATATCAAAATTGTATTGACTTCAAATAGGTGTACCTGTGATATCCTTTGATAAAAATTGATAGTAAGAATTTTCAGTTTAAATTAAAATAATCTATTTAATATCACATATTAAAAATCTATTTGTAAATCCATTACATGAAAATATCATATACAATTTGTACATAAATCATATTTATTGGTAACATTTTTATATAGTGCTACCTCATTATATATTATTATTCAAGTTTATTTTGTAAATAAAATCTATTTCATCTTATTTTATTGTTTGTCTTTATCTGTCAAGCACATCCTTGTACGAACAAGGTCAGAGCGGGCCTCTACTGATATTGATTGTGACCCTCAAACATCCCTTACATTTAGAGGATCACTATTGATATTAGTTGCGACCCTCAACAATACTACAGATGGTGCCGTGACCTGGATGTGCTTATAATGGCAGATAGACAATACGAGGTTAGGAAGATGTTTAGAAATTCAGTTTCAACTCCCTTAAGAGGTGCATTAGATGGGTCTAAACATCCAATTCATAGTACGCCTTTAGACAACCGTACTAGTGAACTTGTTGAGTTAACAGAAGGTATCAAAAACATTGAGAGAAGACTAAAAAATGTTCTAGAACAATGTCATTTTAATACAAAACATTCAACAACAAAACCTAAGGAGAATATACAAGTAAGGTCACATAAGGCAACAAGTGATACAAGACATCCTCAAAATATTACTACCAGTATTGGATCTATTACAGATCTAACTACAGATAAGTCATTCACCAAACAAACTACAGGTTCATACATGAACAGACAAATGATAAGGAATGCTGGATCTAATACAGATCTAACCACAAATATGACACATTTCACAAATCAACCTACAGACTCATACATGAATGAACAAATGATAGGGAATGATGGATCAATGTTTGATCCAAAATCTACAGGTAGATGTACACATTTTACAGACTACCCTCTACCTTTAAATACAGGTAGTCTAGATAACTCAAGACAAGTTGTATTTGAGTCACCATTACCTTCGTATAGACAAATCCAAACTAGTAGACCTACATTATTAGAGTCAACACCCATACTATCACATGTGAATCATTTGACTACTAGATCCACTTTTCCCACCAAGGATACACATGTACCACAATAAACATAAAACAGTGGATCCAGATAAATTTGACCCTAATACATCTGAATGGTCAGATTATATCACTTATTTTGAACATGTAGCACATTGGAATATGTGGAATGACACTGAAAAAGCACAACGTCTGATCATGTGTTTAAGAGGTCCAGCACAGAAAATACTTAGTGAGTTAAGTTACCACCAATGCACTAATTATACTACTCTCATACAGATACTGAATCAAAGGTTCAATCCCCAAGAGAGAGAGATTATTGCAAGGTGTGAATTTAGAAATAGAAAGAGAGAAGTAGGAGAAAGTGTGTCTCAATACGGATATGCTTAAAAAAGGTTAGCACAGCGTGCTTTTCGTAATGAACCAAGTTCTTCACTAGAAATCCATGTGATAGATCAATATGTAAATGGTCTGGGTCATCACGATCTCAAGAAACATATTAGTTTTAAACATCCTCAGACCCTTGAACAAGCAATATCTTATGCCGCTGAATTTGAAGCTATTGAGGGTTCATTAGATAAAATAAGAAAGCCAAACAATATACCTATAGATAGTGGTGAAAAAGTCTTGGCTCTGAAACAAAATATTAAGAGAGCAGAAGAAAAAGAGAATCTAGATCAATTGATAGACAGACTAGTAGAAGAAAAAGTTGAGAAAATCATGAAAGAAAAACTAGGCAATAATAAAACTCCTAATAGATCATTTCCCCAACCATCATTTCAAAATACTATTTCCACAACAGAAAACACACAGAATAACCCTGTTTGAAACATTATATGTGACTACTGTGGGAAAATAGGACATTTAGAACGCAGATGTTTTATTAAACAAAGAAATGAAAATCATGCACAAAATGTCCAGAACGGAAATGATAATACAAGTACTATTCAAAAGAGACATTCGGAAAACTAGATAGAGCTGGTCTTGAGACCGTGAGCTCAGCCCCTCAGATTGAAATAGAACAAGAAAACAGGTCAAATCCTGAGAATCATAATACGAGTCATAATATAGAAAAAGTTGACCAAAATAGAGTTCATATATCAGTAAGTAATGCCTCTAAAGCATGCTTATATCTAAAGGTACTTATTTCACATCGACCTTTAAATATGCTCATTGATACTGGGAGTCCCTTTTCTATCATTACCCCAGAACTAGCTGAATGTCTAGGGACAAAACTTGAAAAATCAGACATCAACCTTACCTCCCCTGATGGAAGGGAAATACATGTCCTCGGTAAAACTACAGCTGAAGTGGAAATTTTAGGACAGCAAATGTTTCAAGAATTATTATAGCCAATCTAGACAAAATAAATATATTGGGAATATATTTTCTTGAGAAAACAAACTCACAAATCAATATCAAGAGACAAATTTTGAAAACTTCATTTGGAAAGGTAAAACTATTTAGAAACAGTTCAAATAGTTGTGCCAGAATTCAAGTTTTGAAAATGTTATAACCCCCCCCAAAAAAACAGAATTAATGTTTCAAACTTGGGTAGACAGACCAATTCAAGGAATTGGAATGGTAGAACCCACTAAATATTTATCTAGTAAGGGTATACAATTAGCCAGGTCTCTCTAACCCAGAAATGGGAGCAGACAGTCCTAAATGTCAGAGAAAAACCTGTTACCATTGAAAAAGGATCTACAGTTGGAACTATAGGGAGTGTGAGTGAAATAATGACCGAAAATCAAACATATGAAACCAACTGTGATAAAAATACAGAATTACCTGAACACTTAAAACCACTATTAGAAACAACAGATGCTAGTATTACAGAAAGTCAGAAAAATAAGCTCAAACAAGTCATTTTTGAATATCAGGACATTTTTCATAAACCTGGAAAAAAATTAGGTCAAACAAAAATAACTACACACAAAATCAACACAGGTGATCATCCACCTATTAAAATGCCACTTAGAAGGTATCCTCTAATTCAAAAACAAATCATTGACAAAGAGATTGATAAGATGTTAGAGGATCAAATTATTGAACCCAGCAATAGTCCTTGGTCTGCTAACATTTGTCTAGTTAAAAAGAAAGATGGCACACCCAGATTCTGCATAGATTTTAGAAAAGTAAACTCTGTCACACAGAAAGATGCATACCCTTTACCACGCATTGATGAAACATTAGACACTCTATCAGGCCAATCTTGGTTTTGTACATTAGATCTTGCTAGTGGTTACTGGCAAATCAAAATGAATGAGAATGATAAATCCAAGACTGCATTTACATCCCATAGAGGTCTTTTTTCAGTTTACAGTCATGCCATTTGGGTTGACAAATGCCCCTGCCACATTTGAACGACTTATGGATAATTTCCTTAAACATTTAACTTGGAAAAAGTGTCTTTGTTATCTTGATGATGTTATAGTCTTTGGTAAAAATTTTGATATCACACTTGAAAATTTAAAAATGGTTTTTGAACAAATGAGAAAAGCAAATTTAACATTAAAAGTCCAAAAGTGTAAATTATTTCAAAAGAAAATTCCCTATTTGGGGCACATTATCTCAGAGAAGGGTGTTGAGTGTGACAAAACAAAAGCTGAAGTCATTCAAAATTGGCCAGAACCTAAATCTAAAAGAGATGTCAGAAGTTTTGTAGGACTAGCTGGCTACTACAGACGTTTTATCCAAAATTTCTCAGAAAAAGCTAGCCCTCTGTCTCAACTCACAAGAAAATCTATGAAATTCAAATGGGATGAAAAATGTTTCAAATCATTCAAAATACTCAAAGAATGTCTAATGTCCTCACCAGTTCTATCATACCCTACTTGTGAAGGTACATACATACTCGATACTGATGCTAGTAATCATGGCATAGGTGCAGTTCTCAGTCAAATACAAAATGGTGAAGAGAAAGTAATAGCTTATGCTAGTCACACTTTGAACAAATCCCAACAGAAATACTGTACCACTAAGAAAGAATTATTAGCTGTAGTTATATTTTTGAAACAATTTAAACATTATTTATTAGGACAGAAAATTCTACTCAGAACTGACCATGCATCATTAAAATGGCTGAAAAATTTCAAAGAACCAGAAGGAATGTTAGCTAGATGGTTGAGCATTGTTGACACTTTTGATATTGAAATTCAGCATAGACCTGGTTCAAGGCATCAGAATGCTGATAGTTTGTCTAGAATAGTGCAAAAATGTAAAAATTAGACTGCCCCGGGTGCAATTCGGTGGCAAATGAAAATCAGGACTTAAAATATCCCCAATTCACTCTATCAGTAGTACAGGATTCTGATTGTCATTTGGATTGTGAAAATATAAAAACCAATCATCTGTAAAACGAAGGTTTTATTGGCCTAGAATGAATGAGGCTATGAAAAGATGGTGTGAATCATGTGATCTTTGTGCTAGATGCAAGCCTGGCCCAGGAGTAGGCAACTCTCCTATAAAACAATTCCAAGTTGGTTCCCCTCTGCAATGCATTGCAATTGATATTGTTGGTCCATTACCTGAAACTATAAATGGAAATTTGTATATCATGGTTATTGGTGATTACTACACTAAATGGAAAGAAGCTTTTCCAATACGTGACCATACGGCACTAACAGTAGCTGACAAGTTAGTCACTGAATTCATTTGTCGATTTGGGTGCCCTGATCAAATACATACAGATCAAGGAAGAGAGTTTGAATCCCAACTTTTCAAACATGTTTGTAAATTGTTAGGAATAGATAAAACTAGAACAACTCCCTATCATCCCCAATCCGATGGTTTAGTAGAACGATTCAACCGAACACTCCGTCAGATGATTAGTATTTTTGTATCTGGAAATTTTGATGACTGGGATGATTTACTCCCATTCTTACTGATGGCTTATAGAGCAACCGAACATAAGAGTACTTAATGCTCTCCGAATCTCCTCATGTTAGGAAGAGAAATAAATTGTCCCTTTGACCTTATAGTAGGGAAACCCCCTGATACAAAAAGAGAGGACTGCCCAGTCAAATATGTTGAATGGCTACAACAAACCTTACTAACATCATTTGAAAAAGCAAATCAGCATCTTAAAAAATCAGCAAAAAGACAAAAATCAGATCATGATAAAAATGCCAAATCTAGAAACATAAATGTTGGTAACTGGGTATGGAGATGGTATCCTCCACATGCCAATGAAAAATTAGGATTAGGTTGGTCAGGACCATACAACATTGTAGACAAAATTTCAGACTTATCTTATAAAATTCAAAGATCACCATCATCAAATACAGTAACAGTTCATATTGACCATTTAAAACCATACCTAGGACAAAACCCCCCAATATGGCAGTTGGACAACGCTGACCTACATTGCACAGCATCCGACAACAATCAAATACATGTACCAAATAAATCTGACACACCTCAACAAACACAACAAATAACAAGCAAGTTTGGTAGAATTTTAAAACCAAAAATAATTTTTAGTCCAAACTAAAACTTAACAAAGTATGCATGTAAGTCTAGTTTTATATTAAATGGAATTGAATAAATTCCAAAACTATAATTTTTCAGATATGGATATCCTGGATGTAACAGTAACAGAAAATGAAATACACAGCTTAGATGAAGACATACGACCCAGTTGGACATCACACATGACATGCTCCATTACAAATTGCAAATCAACTGAAAAATTTGAAAGCTACCGATCTTTCATGAATCATTGGGCAAAAGTGCACAAACCGACAAAGAAATTATTTAAATGTACCAAATGTCAGCAACTAATTCAGGGTAAACATAAAAGTCAACATCAACGTAAACATCATGCAAATTTTGAAACAGTGAAAGTGCGAAATAAAGAATATATAAATCCTGGGCATATTTTACCACCAAGAAACATACAAATACTATCACCTCGGTCTAAAGAAAAACAAAGGAGACAATTGACAGTACAACAATCCCTAATAAGTACATCTGTTTTAACTCAAAACATACAACCTGGAATAAACAATGCCAGAGATAAAAGTATTCATATGCAGCAAAATGGAGATGAAATTATTCTACAACACCAACAGAATCCACGCTGGTATAGAAGACGACATATAGAGCCACTTCAACCACTAAAAATGAATTACAACATTTATTGATAATTGGAGAAAATATTTATACATGTGATAATTTCATGAACTGTTTTTTTTAGATGCATTATATCATGACTAATATATATAGAGTTATGAATAATTAATATGTATTGTATACAATAATTTTTGTAATGATGAAATATTTTACCAGTTTTTCTATATATATATATATATAATATTATTAACACATGTAAACATTTGTTCTTAAGGGGGGAAGAATGTAGAAAAACTGATTTTATCTTTGTTAACTTGACTTACGACTTAAAGACATAGTATCTACGAAAATGGTTATTTTTTTAGTCGGCAATTTTGCGGAAATATCGAAGATATGACTGAATAATGATCTTCCACGTCGACACTTTTTTGTATAATTAGCGTAATTAACGGATAAATGCTGATTTGTTGTCGTCGTCTGTAAGAATCAAACTCATTAATTATGCACAGAAACAATCCCAGAAGCACACGCAATGAACTAGATCGTATCGATATCAATCAATGGATGCTGAGGTAAGCACGTGAGATCCTACATTTAGACGGTCCTTGAGGCTTATCCATCGATCATGCTCCTTTCCAATATTTATATATCTTGGTCTTGTTGTATTTCGCCAGAACTTCTTTCCGATTTCTTTTTCTAGCTGAATCTGTCAATTTAACAGGTCGGCCACGATTTGTTTTTGCTTTGGACGCCATGCTTTTCACTATCAACAATGGAAATGCGCATGCGCAAATACAGGTCACGCTAAGGTTATATGAATATGGGCGGGCTTGCAAACGAATTTTTGTCGTACCGACAAAAAATAAAAAAACGTGGAAAGTTGTGAAATACAATAAAACTATACTTCTATGTGTTTTAATTCAACAATTTTTCGTTTTTTATCTCCAAATATTAACATATTTGACCCAAACAATTGAGATTGAAATATTTGAGGAAATCGTAGATACTATGTCTTTAACTTACTGTTTTTACAATTCATATATATTATCTATATTGAACTGTCATTCTAATTCTTCCTTAGATATCCAAGTATTTTAGAAAACACAACGCGAAGCATACTGCCAAACTCCACATGGCATCCATATTAAATATTTGAAACTTCCGGTCATTTATAAGAACTATTTTCATTGGTTGACCTATTTGCATCTAATGCTCTCATTGATTTATTGATTTTCTATTGTTTAGAACTATATATAAGGTCTTGTTTGTCCAGTTTCGGGGGAGTTGTTCAGCAGAACACTCCACACAGGTACTGTAACAGCACCTACTTCGATTTCCAGCTAGCAGGACGTCTTGATCTACTTTCAATTTGTAGAAAAAGCTATAGTCTATATCAAAATTGTATTGACTTTAACATATAGAAACAAATAGGTGTACCTGTGATTTCATTTGATAGTAATTGATATTAAGAATTTTCAGTTTGAATTAAAGTAATTTATTTAAGATCACATATTAAAAATCTATTTGTAAATCTATTAACTGAAAATATCATATTTATTGGTAACATTTTTATATAGTGCTACCTCATTATATATTATTATTCAAGTTTATTTTGTAAATAAAATCTATTTCATCTTATTTTATTGTTTGTCTTTATCTGTCAAGCACATCCTTGTACGAACAAGGTCAGAGCGGGCCTCACCTGATATTGATTGTGACCCTCAAACATCCCTTACATTTAGAGGATCACTATTGATATTAGTTGCGACCCTCAACAATACTACACTTCCCTGAATGCTGACATTGACAAAATCAAAACATTATAACTGAAAAGTATGCGTACCTCACATTTTACAATCGTGCCGCCATGCCCGATGGAGTTGGGCTGTGTCAAGAATGATGAAGCAGAGAGTACGATGGGACGAGTTAAAATTGGGTCGAGATCACCCGATTTACCCGCCACGTGGACAATTTCAGAAACGAATGTTTTGAAACGACGAAAAAGACCATCTTTGCCTGATTTAGTTATGAAATGATGATGTACAAAAATAACGCAAAGGGTAATAAGAATAGAATGTATATTAACTGCAAATAGCATTTGTTTATTTGTCTCTCGGTAATCTTCGTAAAAGTTTACCGAAAGTTAGTTTGTAGTGCTCAAGGCAAGGCGGACAAAAAGTAACTGATATTACGGGTTACGTTTGGCAAGATTGTTGCAATTTTACACATGCATTTGTTATTCTAGCCACCAGATTGTCTCTTTGGAATACATATAAGATGAAATATCACCTAAAATGGGCATGTAAAATTATTCACCGACGACAACTCATATCTCTTTAATATGTAAGCGGGACGGAATTACGGGCAGACAAACAAACAGTAAGCTGAACGGAATTACGCACAGACAGACAAATGGACGATGAAACACTGTACACCCCGGCAGACCTTTCAGGCCGGGGGCATAAACGTTTATCTAGGCAAGAAAGCATACGAGTGCTTATGTTTTGGCACTTGAGGGTGATCGGTGCCTTTACCAACCTTACTGCTCATTAAAATATATATTCGATTGCTTTGACTGTTAATTGTTGTCATTTAATTTACACATTTCGTTATCAGTTTCAGTCACGTGAGCCAGCATTAGTTTTACATGCTAATTTTGCGTCACATTAAAAGTTTAATTTCGGAATGTTGAGTTGGATATTGATGATCTGTATTAAATATAAAAATTCTCAGATACCAAAATATAAATATTTAGGATGCCCAGGATAAATGTACAAATCTGGTAAAAAAATGGACGAAAATTGAAACCAAGAGGTGGAATCAGGTGCAATGGAGGAGTAAGTATCCCCTGTTGACCGGTCACACCCGCCGTGAGTCAACATTCAAATTAAGATGAAATACGTGAGGAACTAATCCTTTTTGGTACGGATGTCTTAACAACCGTCATCGAACAGGCATCGGTAACTCAACATTTCACTTACTAAACAGAGTAATCGTAAACAAGGCTCTTATACCGACCGTAAATTTTGCGGAACGTTGACATCAAACGCGGTTTTCGATATCCCTCTGTCAATAATTTGTCGGTGAGTAGTTTACCTCTGTATATGAAATATTCTTTTGTTGAACACTCCCTGCCATATTGGATTATTTGTGAAATATAAACTCCTTATGCGGGTGGTTGTGGGATAACACTACTTAAATGTGGAAAATTTACGATAGGGAAGCCGAAGTCGTCGCGTTTGTCGTATAGCTGTTTTGTTAATTTCCCATCTGTGTCTATGGTAAGTAAAATGTCTAAGTATGAAGCGTGTGTGCTTGATTCCTGTATCTTACTGGCTTATAAATATCAGGTTTTTTCTATAGGCTGTCCCAAACACAAATACGTTGACTATCTCATATCGCCATTTTTATTTGACAATTGTTTACGGTAGTTAGATTTTCTATTTTATCATAACTTGTGTTGTTATACCACTCTCAAGCGGTTCATATAAAAATCAGCAACAGGGCTGAATAAATATCATTGGCAGAGCCCGCAGTACTACTGCAATGAAATGTTTTTTCATTAAGTCGCATGTTGTCGGCGGACAAAATTGGCCATTAAAGTAACTGGGGCGAAAGGGGTCCTTCCTTGAAATATCCAATATTGACGGTTATACTGATGTAATCTGGAGATTGAAGCGAGGTAGAATTTTGACGCGATCACGAGAGTACGAGCCCGATAGTGATGAAGGCTAATACTCCATACTACCAATGTTTTCAGTTATGGTAGAAAACTCGCACCAATCCCATAATGTTATAAATGAATTGAGATTAGAAAATAATGAATTAATTTTAAGTCAAAACAGAATACTAGGACAAATGTGTAATTTTTATGAAAATTTGTATACCTCGAGAAACATAGAAACTAATACTTCTTCATATATTAAGGAATATAATAAATATAATATCAAAGTTATATTGCCCAAGACGATCGTTTCTGTCAATTAGACTTCATCAGTTGAGCTACAATCTTAAATAGTTTGTTAAAGAGAAAGTGGTATCAGACAAGGCCAAATAATATATCTAAATGTATAGCCAAAATCCGTCTAAGGGTAACCACTGTAAAAAGATGGCTATCTTAGCTTTAGAAGAAACAAATCCAACCAAACTCACCCAACATGATAAGTCAATGTGTAAATATTATCGTACTTTTGATGTATGCGGGGAAGCTGTAAATTATATGAAATTTAATAAATCTCCTGGATTGGATGGGTTTCCAGCGTAATTTCATAAATGCTTTTAGGATAAAATTTCTTTTTATATGTATATGTGGTATGTACATGTAAAGGTGTAAAAGTGTGTATAAGTGTATATATTTATGTATTTATATAAGAAACATAAAACTGAAATACTAATCAGATTTAAAAATAATATTAAATTGAAAAGAAAACCTCAAAATCATGGAATTTATGTTTTGTATATTTATGTAATATTTTGTCTTTGGAAGCCTGTACCAATGAGGGTATGTGTAACAGGCATGTGAAATAAATATCTGAAGAAAAATAAAGTTATGGTAGAAACAGATTCAACATCTCGTGTAAGTTAATTATCACGTTTATCTAACTCTCGTTAGTTAATTTTTAAAATTTAAAAAGACACTCGGTAAACCTCGCGTCTTTTCAAATTAACTTAACTGGAGTAAGATAAACATAATAATCAACTAACACTCGTTGTGAAATCTTTATTTATCGAAGATCACTTACGAGTCTTACGTAAACGAACCGCGTGTCTCTCGTGCAAAATTTTAAGCATCATTTATAATTTTTCTTTTTTGGGGTATTACAATATTGTTATATTGTGGAAGCAAGTGCTTTTGTACCGTTTGACAGAAATGTCCATATTATATCGCCACTTTGATAAATCTATTTTACAGGAGTTGTGGAACTTTGACCATATACTGACAATTTTATCGCAGTTACACCTTGTGACATGCCATATTATCCACCATGGGGCGGCATTTCGCTATAGTGTTGAGATTTTGTTTCCTGTAAAAATGAAAATGAAACACGTCCTCAATAAAAAGGATCATTAAAGTTCGATCTAGTTTAGAAACAGCAGAGCCTAAGATTACATTTTAGTTATTATATACATCACTAACCGTATTATCAACAGCCACATGGACAATGATAATATATATATATATATATATATATATATATACAGTGTGAAAATGGAGAATTGCATCAAGAATGGATTATATTATGCAATGCATTATCACATTCCATTTTAATCAAAGTACTGAAACGAGGTGACGAAGAGAGCCGTCGTGGCTCCGCGGTAGAGTGCTCGATTCGCAAACGGAGACTTGGCTTTTCCAATCTTTCGGATGAGACAGAAAAAAACTGAGGTCCCGTGTCACAGTAGGTGTCGGCACGTATAAGAACCCTCACTACTCAATGGCCGTAGGTGCCGAGCATAGGCCAAAATTTGAAGCCCTGCACTGGCATTTGTTGATGTCTCCATATGAATGAAAAATTCTTGAGTGGGACGTTAAACAATACAACAACGAGGTGACGAATGGTAGACTACTGAAATGAATGTAGCACGCTCTTGAAGACACAAAGAAATACGTTTCATCGTGTGTCGATCACATGAATTATTTTCCTACACACACATTATTCATTACTTTGGTTGCTAGCAGGTGTCAGCATTTATAATATAAAATTTATCAGTAAGACACTGACCTAAAAAGGTCAGGGCTACTGATTGCATAACTGGGCCATGACACGTGGAGATCTATGTAGATATTCCACTTGTAAACAACAACCTGGCGCGCGTATGGATTTATGACAAAGTTTCACTTATGTCAACAAATTAGATCTCAGAAATATTTCTTCTCTCTCTCTCTCTCTCTCTCTCTCTCTCTCTCTCTCTCTCTCTCTCTCTCTCTCTCTCTCTCTCTCATTTAATCATTTTTTTCATTATCTTCATTTATAGTATGCGTAATCAAATATATTCCACATTTTGTTATAGTTGACGATAAATACCTCGGACGGAATCATGGGGACACTTTGACATCGACAATAACAAACACATACACGTGTGCGACACAATTGGATATCGTAGGAATACCTTAACGACCGAGTTTGGACTTATTGATTTATCCCACCCTTGACTGATATCTGGAACTCCGAGTGGAGCTAGATTGTATTAATCTCGTATCAGATCTACGTTCTCTTCCATGCTCCGATGAGAGAGATTTCGTAGTATTCACTATATTAAAGAAAAGTGATATTGAAGTTATTCGGCAGCCAGCCATCTTTTGATCCAAACTAATTAAAACAAAAATGAGAAACGTCACCCCGTAAAAACCAATAAAGTGTGTGTGTTTGGAAAACCTAACATGCGAAGAAACATGAAGTTAAAGAAATGCCAATACAAATAACATGTGATGTACACATTGGATACAATATTTACAGTAAATATCTCATATTCAATGAATTGTTCATGTAATGAGTTCTAATTTTGCATGACTTTCTAATGGTAATTGTTCTTTTTTTCATTAAGGAGAAATAAGAGGTACATACAAATTCCAAGAAACCAAACAATATTCAGGATATATAGATATAAATCTGGTATAAATTGGACATCAGGGACCACTAGAAATTGAAAGGTGGGATCAGGTGCCATGGAGGGATAACATTCCAGGTCACAACCGCCATGTGTCCAAAGCCAAATACAAATGAAAGAAGTGATGAACGAATCCTCGTCTTAATTGGTACAGATCTCTGAACAACTGTTATCGAACAGACAATTCAAAATTTCATTTAGTGAAACAGAGTAATCGCAAACAAAAACCACGGCAGGAGGGAGAACCATAGAACATGAAAGTGTGTAACGTACTCAAAGTTTGCAAAAGTAATCAAGTGTTTGTGTGTCGTTCTAAAGTTTGTTCAAAGTGATCAAGTGTGTACGTTCTCTGTTTCATAGTTTTGCAACGTGTGCAACGTTCATAAGTTATGAAGTCTCAAAGTGACAAAGTGATACAAGTAGTAAAGTGTAAAGTATGAAGTTCTTCACTTACATCGTTTCAACAGACAAGTATCAAAGTTCAGATAGTGAAAATAGTATCTGTATTATTTTATATTTTTCTTGTACTACTGTATATAAAATAAAAAAAAATTAAACACTCCACCCAGAGAGAGTTTTTTCTGACGATGTTGACGGTTCTTCGAGCTTTCTCGGGGCTGCCAAATGAGCTCCTCAGTAGTCTAACTGAAGTTATTCTCAAGTGTTTAATGTTACTATTTTTAGAATTGCCTCCGTTTTTGAAATTTTTTTATCTCTAACTAAACTTTTTCTCAAGTGTTTTTAATGTTAATATTTTTAGAATTGATTTTCATATCTCATAAAATTTGTTCAATCAAGTAAAAAGAATTAACTTACTTTACTACTAGACTTACCACTATAGTATAACACAACACAAAAAAACTGCATCGTTTCAGTTAAGGTTTCTTTTCGTGTAAGATTAGGTGGCCCTGAAAAGGGCCGTTTGTTTTTTCGGGTTTAAAAAACCCTATTCCCCGTCCATCAGAGACGTCGCAACCCTGGACTGACTTGCAATTCTTTTTTCTTCCTATCAGTCGTGCTAATTTCTTGTTCCTGCAGCCTCAGAAGTCTCAAATCTGCCTGAGCCATAGTATACTTGCAGCTCAGGCAGTGGAGGCGCTGATGGTACAGCCACTGGGTGGAGGAGGTTTCTTGGGGGTGGGTACCGTAAAGCTGCAAGGTGGCGTGGCGGCGGACGGTCTAAAAATGCTGGTCGACGGGGAGTAGGTGCGCACTATCGTCACTTTTCCTCTTCGGCGACGAACACACGACGAATTCCTCGACAAAATTCTGTTTCACTTGGAAATCTCACCCAAACCGTGTCTCCATGGTGATGATGAACTGATTTTTTTTTTTTTTTTTTTATACCCCGAGTCACACCAAATGTCTTGGTTTATATAGAGACTATGAACGCGCACGCAATCAATGAACCGTCAGAGGTCTATTCGGAGTATGAGTTGTTTCATGACTCTACTACTAATACTCACGAACGTTTTTTGTCTTATACCTTAGATGTTTTATTGCATACACTACTCAAGTGACCATGTATTATAATACCATGACTGAAGTGACCATGTATATAATACTAATCTCTTCAGTTTCATGACTTAGTATTAAAATGGCATACTATCAGTCCATATCTCTTGATACGATACAATTAAAGCAATGAATTTTACACGATGGTTGTGGCGGGACCATACCAAATCAGGGAAAACTGTATTTGTAAAACAGTTGATAGAATGGGCAAGGATCAATGGATTCATTCCCCTCCGACAAAATTGTAATGGTGTTATCGTGAATGGCAACCTGCTTATGAAATCTTACAACGGGAACATCAAGTTTCACTTCGTTCAAATATAACCTGAGGATGACGAAGTCTTAGTTTCTGATCCAACTCGTCGTCACCTACTTGTCTTTGATTGATATGATCGGGTAGTAAAAGCTCTCGATTCTATCGTAGAAAATGGTTTACACGTAAAGCTCATCATCGAAACACAAGTGTGTTCTCTACATCACTCAAAAAACTTGTTTGATCGTGCTAAACAAAGTATCGTACCATAAGTCTGAATGCTCATTATCTCGTCTCTGTTTAAAGAATCTAGAGTATAAAATATCAAGTGACCCCAGCTTATCACGTCAATTAGAACCTACCAGGTTTAAAAACAGATGCTTATCACGTATGCTACAAATCGTCCTCATGGTTATCTTCTTGATTGATCTCACATCGTTCTACCCCCTGATAATCTAAGATTAAGATCAGAGTCTCCGTTTCATCCTTGGTTTAACAGGAGGAATAGTGTTGGTATACACAACTTATAAGTAGACAGTCACTTTTTGTCTCTAGGGTGTCATTTCTCGTATTCCTGTTTAACGTAGAATCATGAAATCCTTTACCTAAAGCCACCAGTAAACTGGTGACTACTCTAAGAAAATTACAATTGGAGAAAGATCCCCCGTAGGACGTCAAGAACTGTTTAGAATTAGGTAGAGACGCTTTTATTGAAATGGTTTGGTTATGGGGAGCTAAAAATCTTCTGTCTGGTACCATTCCAGTGACTAAACCACTACAGCCATCGTTTAATACAGAAGAAATGATGATGGTCATTTAAAAATCATTGACTGACCCAAAAGCTGATGAAGAAGATAAGAAAATGCTATCTTAAAGACGAGGAGGGGCAGGGGTTCTTTAGGTGGGTTAATCATTCGATCCCTGTTACAGTGGGCTAGTCGTCTCAAGAAGAACACTGCACCTAAAAAGAAAAAAAAAAACACCCCCTCCTCCTAAGCAGAGAAAGCAGAGCCCCTAAAAAAGAAGAAGAGTCCTAAGAAGAAGAAGAGCTCTAAGAAGAAGAAAAACCCGCCATTTATTCTAAAACTGAATCTGAAACAGATTCGTGAAGCAATAATACAATGAATCAGGCTACTCATACACGAATACCGTCTCCACCTGTAACCAACAGTCCCTGTAGCAAGGAACTTTGCTACTGAACATCTATCTTTGGACAACCTATAACGTTCTTCCTGGTAGACCTAATATCAAAATTACACAACGGAAACAACTCTTCTATTTACTAAGACAAAGCAGTCCTAACAGGCACTGAATGTACCTAAGAAGTGTCTACTCTTACTAATACTCCCCAAGCAGTCTTTGTTATTTCATTCTTATTACCAAAACCATTTAACTGCTAAAGATGTATCATGCTCAGCGGAACAAAACATGTTACTTCTTATCTACTATCAAAGGTCTATCTCGTTTACTCTTCGTTTGCTTTCTACTTCTTGTTTTATCTCCCTAAGTCACCAGTCAGCCTAGACACAGGAGGATCTACTTCTATAATGATAAGCTACAATCATGTTGAATAGCTATGTCATGGTGTCGGGCTCTTTTTACTACGAGTAAAGAACTTCAAGATCATAAACGACTTCAACATCCTATGTTGATATAGGTTTATAAAACTACCTCAGATCATGTATTGAGTCATTTGTATAGAATACTTAGTTGTTGTGACATCATGGCTCCCACGAAAAAGTAAGCATGGGCTTGAATCTCATGCTGCTTTGATTAAAGTTCTTAGGACAAAAGCAGTATCCTATTGAGTTTAAAAAAGATGATCTTTACGGTATGCCCCTGATGATACGATCATGAAAATTTGTGAAGTGGTGTATAACATCTTAAAAGGAGTGATTCCTTTAACAAAACGCCAGAAACAACAAACACTTGGGTTCAAAGAAACGGGTCTTAAGAAATACTATTTCATCCTCAATTGACGACTGTCCTACTCAACGACGTCGAATTCTAACGAATCAACAGGGTGGTGTGTGTGTTACCTTTTCTTACCCTTATTAGCGCATTAATAGGAGCCATAGGCTTCTCCTGTCTGTAAAATCTATTCTATAACCATGAGCACACGAAAAATGATCTTAGTTCCCGAGAGGACCATGGAAGAAAACGTCAAAATAACAATGGAGAGAAAAAGTTTAAAATCCTTTGCCTCCATACACCTGAAGTAGCATCTTCGTGTGACGTTTAGGTAATTGTATTAGATACGATTGTTAGATCGTGATGATTTGACTCCTGAAGCTAAGGTAGCCAAGTTTGGTCAAGAACTTCATCGATACCGTACGTATCTACAACAAGGCTCGTCATCATGTAGAAGAGAGAGACCTTGGTCTCTGAAAACAGATAAAGTCAAAGAAGTCAAAAGATGATGTTAAAACTGAAAATGTCTTCTGATGATCTCAAGATCTTATGACAGCTATTTCATCCAGTGTCACTGCTCCATTAAAAACAAAAGTCCCTCTGTTATTTTAAACATCTCAGAGAAACATTCTGATCGTACTAACATTGGGAAAAAAGACGGTCAAATACAATACAAGGAAAGACTCCGTCCCTAGGTGACCAATATGGTCGCATCTCGTAACTGATGCTTTACGAACACAACCTAGAAAAGGTTATCAACCCTCGGGAACTTGATAGTTTTTGTAAAAAGGATTAGTGGAATCGAATGTTCCTCGTGATTGGATACGTAACCCTAATTATATCAAAAGTGATGAGTCAACCTATTGTAAAACCAAAGCCTATGAGTACCCTAAACCTCTGAAAAATGATGATGAAGATGACACAGGGTTCTATGACGCTATGCCTACTCTTAAATCTCTACTGACATAAAAGATTTCTGCAAAGACTCCCCTTAGTCAGAAAATGGTGAAGGATTGTTGCAAAGATTGACTCCTACGGCCTATGGTTCTACCATTAAAAAATCTAAAAAGAGTTCTCATCTTCCTCAGAATGGATCAAAACTCAAAATCTTCGCAAATTGCCAAAGTTAGCATCCATCTATTATGATCAATCTAATCGGGGTTGGTTATGCAGGTGTACAACCTCTCTATCGAGAAGTGAAAGTCGAAAGTACCCCATTTCTCTAAATGAATGTCAAACAATGGTTTGAAAGAACAAGACACGTATACGCTTCATAAATCTATCACGAGAAAGTTTCCTCGTAACCAAACGAGAGTGACCGATATGGATGAACAATGGCAATTAGATTTAGCGGATGTATCCAACATCAAGACCGGAAAAACAACAATGATGGGTATACGTTTCTCTTATGTGTCATTGATGTTCATATTCTAAATATGCTTGGGTCATCCCATTTGAAAAATAAATCTTGCCCAAAAGAAAATGGTACGAGGGTTTCAAGCAGTATTAAAACAAGCCTAAAGGACGACGTCCTATTCGTATACAATCCGATAAAGGAAAAGAGTTTTTGAATCGTGAATTTCGTCATACGTTTTCATGATATTCATTTCTTTACGACAGACAATACAGAAACAAAAGCTAGTATTGTTAGAACGCTTTCAAAGGACCCCTAAAAAGCTCGCATGTGGAGATATTTTTAATCATAACTCAGTTCACGTCGATATGTTGACGTTCTACCTCAGATTGTTCAAGCTTATAATCCAATCGTATCATCGTAGTATCGGTAAGAAGTCCCTTATAGAAGTCAATCCTTCCAATGTGTTAGAAGTCTGGGAGACCTTATATGGTACCCCTTTCTAAAAACCGTCCATTGCTCTCAAGTTTCATACAGGTGATCGCGTACGTATCAGTAAAGTAAAGCGTACATTCTGATAAGGGATACTTACCTAACTGGACCACGGAACCTGTTCACGGTCGAGAAACGAGTACCTGATCGTTAATCTCCTTATGTGTATTACATCCAGGATGATCACCTAAGAACGATTGGAAGGTACGTTTTTCGAATCCTGAAAATTACAACCCGTTGTGAAAACAGAATGATGTCTATGAAGTCGACGAGATTCTCGATCATAGAAAAATGACGTGTAGGTAAAAATCGAGTTATAGAAGAAGTGAAGGTATCATTGGAAAGGATATCTTCTACTTTTGATTCATGGATCCCCAAATCCAACATGATCGACCAGTAAGACTCGGTTAAGCCGAGTGTTTATCAGAAGTTAACAATGATGCCCACCGAGCAAAACACCCGATAGAGTGAGTTCATTACGCCTAGTACTACTTGGAAATGGTGCGGAGAAAAGAAAAGATACCTCGGAATGAAATTGTATTCTTTTGTTCAAGTCATTCTTGCCTTTACTATCATCATAGCTTGCGTCGTTCATTTGGCTTTGAAAGATGCCAATAGTCCTGTTCTGGTATGGTTATGTTAAGTGGATGTATGGGGTACATCATGCCTAATCCTAGTATGAACTACCTTCCAAAGCAAAATCATTGAATCTATATAAGACTTCAAGTTCCTACGTTTGAATTCATTCCTAAGGACTGTATATTGATAGTGACACATTATGACACTCATCGTCATAAAGGGGTACCCGTCAGTACCGGGGGGGTCCAGAAAGGGGGGGGGGGGGGGGGGGGGGGTGGACTATGGGCTTCTCTTTCCTAAACTGACGTCAATCGTTAACGAGAACAACTCATGGTCCTGATCTCTCCCTCAGAGAGGTGGGATCATCAATCCATTAAGACTTGCAGGGAATATCGTCGTCAATACACGACGTAGGTGCATTTCGTCCTAGAGCATTCGGATATTGCAATATGGCAAATGGTATTTGGTCAGACTTTCTCAAACTCTACCATGACGAAAGCCATTCCTCATATAGCTAAATTTGCTTTGAATAAGGGTATGGATGTGATACAAAATAAAACGTTCATTGAAAAATGCTCTTGTTCAACGAGGAAAAGATGCTTCGTGAGCAACTTAATGGACGGCGTCTAAGAAAACATTAGCTCGTGCCCCCTCTCATGTCGCTTCTCGTTTAGCTGGCAAGAAACGAACAGGAACAACGAGTCATACGAACAGTAGTATAAAAAATGAACGAACGAGAGCCGTCCCTTTCAGTCTACTTTACAAGTAAATCTAAACAGAGTCGGAAGGAGAGCAAGATATCTTTGACTAACAAGATGATGACGCAAAAAGATTCCTGTGAGTGTAGTAGTGAAGCTTTAGAGTTTGTTTAATGTCCCTCCCACACCAATATGTAACCTTAGAAGAAGGAAGATGGGTGGAATACTTTACCCACATCTCTAGTGTCAATAACACAATTTGCTCCTATTGGTTTGAAATCAAAGGACAAGGCGATGAGTATTTGGATTTGAACCAGACCTATGTGTACGTAGAAGCTAAAAAAAAAATCGTTCAAACAAGATGGAAACTGATCTAAGCAAATGATACTCAAAATCACCCCCCGTCAACAAATTTTGATGTTTAGTTTGTTTTTTGAGATCGATTGTAATCTAAATGGAAAAGTGATCACTCCTGGACCGATACCTATCCCTATCGAGCTTATCTCGAAAAGTTGCTGTCCTTTTCTAACGAAAACGCTAAAATATCAGATTAGTGCTACCAGTTTATGGTACATGGATGATCAACCTGGACGATTTGACCAAAGTTGAATCCTCATGCCTGATGATGTCGCCGAGAAAAATCAGGGATTAGCTGATCGTCGTATGAACGTATCAGTGAAAGTAAAACCTTTAATATGCTGGGATCGTCTCATTTGGATCTGTTTGAACAGAAACGATTTCTACCTAATGGTATAAGATGTACTCCTAAGGTTTAATAGAAGTCGTGAACCCTTTTACATGATGTTGTGGAGGAGGTGAATTAGGTTATTTGAAGAAAAAGATTACAAATGTATTCTAGTGGTACGTAAAGTGAAACCCATTGCAACTTTTACTGAATCAGAATGAACGAACAGATGAATACCAGTACTGCAAAATTTCCTTAGAGACGTGGTAGAAGTGAAAAACGTTTACCATTCCTGCTGGGACACGTCCACCTTCAAAGATTACAGATCATTTGTATCAAGGTCAAATGCCAAAACGTATGAGTAGTAGGTATGGTGAGCAATGTTTTGCTTTCAATGGGGATGCGACAAAGAATCCTTTTTATTTTTCAACATTTTAATTGTCATTAAAGTGGATTGTTAGTATCATTGTGGAGAAAAGTCTTTGCACTCGTCCTTTAGAACCTTTTGAAAAACTGACTTTGAAAACAAACTTGTATCTATGCGCTTTCCCCCCATACTTGAGCTTATATCAAGGATTAGGTTCGATTAGGAGAAGAATGGGGCCCCTTCCGGTAAAATAAAAAAAAAAAAAAAATTAATAATCCATTGACAACTATAGAATAGGGTTTAACCTTGTGGTAGTGTTTTGATTTGACAAGCTGATCAAGACAATGATCAGAGCAAGTTACAACTGGATAAAAACAGGAAATTTTACGCATCGAACTTCTATTTGCTCAAGCTTTAGCACGAGAGTGTTGTGAACTCCATTGTTAATGGAGAATTTGTTAACGTATTAGAAATCAACAAACAGAGAGAAGTGGCTATAAGACTATTGAAACCATGCAAAGTTATCAAGGCTTGAATGCCTCATCAACTACTCAATAGTATTTTTATATCACGAGACCTTATGTAGGACCTTCGTTCGGCGGAGTATACCCCAGAGACGTTTTAACCGGACTATCTACCTTATGGCAAAACATTCATTTATCGTTAATACAGATCCTCACGATCAACCCAGGGAGAGCATTGGGGATTGCCATTCATTTCATAGGTCATCAGACTGTCTGAATATTTTGACTCTTAATGGCTACCTCCATGGATCGTATCCTGATATCTATCAGTTTATGAAAACGCCATGCAGATCGAGTGATTTATAATCAGCAGATGTTGAAAACACCACCCTCGCGACCAAAGTTTGTGGACATTACTGTTTTTCTGTGTATTATTTACGTCAAAGACATCGAGGGTGTCCCTAGTTCATGTTTTATTTCAATCGTTAAGTCCTCAACCTAGACCAAGAAGAAGAAACATTGATCCTTTACTAAACGATCGTTTTGTTTGGAGATGGTTTAGAGAGCAATATCGCATACTGTAACAATATGAGGTACGGGAGATAAATCTTTTAGGAAATTATATACATAAATAAATTGGTGTGACTTGAAATAATACTGATGTGTATTATATGTACTTTGGAAAATAAGGGCAGTCTAAAATTACATGATTTCTAATTCGGTCAAGTAAAGTATGTTGACAAAGTTAATTTAGATATAAAAATTCCAAATTCAAAATTACTCAGCATATAATTATTTAGTAATATGACTTAGCATTATTATAATATACTGTTTTGGATAAACAACTTGTCAACACCTTTACAAATTCAGCAGCAATTGAAGCTAGCATGTTAAAAGGTCAAATATTCTGTCAATCCATCAGTTTTGGGTATAACAAGATTTGATGTTAATGATAATTAATATACAGTTAACTGAAGTTGTGTACTAAGAATGATAGTGTAAAAGGTTACCAAAGGTTGCATTATGGCAGATTTTGATGATAACGGAACGGGCGTCCCGTATTCTCCCCCAATTGTAAGATGCATTTACCTCTCTATAAGCTTCTAGAACTTTAGTGTTTTGCGTTGGTCAAAATTGACAAACGTATATAAGGCATGGAGTTTTCTGGAATCGAGAGAGACCAGCGTGAAACCGCCTAGAGAGAACACCACCATACTATCTGATTGTTGAAAACATTTGTTACCATTGCTGTTTCTTGCTGTGCTGAGAATAAAACTATACGATCACAGACCGAACTTTGAGTTATTGATATTTATTGGGCTGGTTTTACAAATATCGATTTGTGGCCTTTTGCCCTGGATTAAGACAACCTGGGAACAAACAAGACTTGGAACTAAAAGGTAAGACTTTTACTTTTCTTAGTACCTTTTTATTATTGACCACAATTGTGAACATTCTTTTTGACAAAACTCTAAAACTTAAAACTTAATTTAATAAAATTTTAAATTAATCCATAATTTATTTAGGCAATAATATAAAAATTATTTTGAAACTTTAACAAAATTAGTTATACATCAAAATTTAAACAATTTGAACAAAAATTAGTTAAACACAAAATTAACAATTGAAATAAAATACAAGAATTAAAAAACAGAATTATAATGGCAGAGGAAAAATATAGATTAAAAATTAAGTAGTATGGCTCTACGGCTTTAGGAGGAAATTGAGGATAATTTAATTTTAGAAGAAGTAAAATAATAAATAGACCAACCACGTCAGATCAGACAGACAGCAAAATGAAACTGAAAATAGAAATAAAACAAAAGCATCAGGTCAGTCAGTCGTACCAAACAAAAACCGAAAGTAGTAGTAACAGGTTCTACAGTATATCGGGGGGGAGAAGGAAATAGAGAACCACCTAACATTTTGTAGAGTGTCTGGAATACCTGAAAACAAAGGTGACAATGATGAAAAAGAGCAGTTTGATAACATTTTGAGACCAATTCTCTAACATGGCAAGTGCAATGGCAGTACCTGTACATCAGGTAATTAAGAACTTTTCGGGTAAACCGACAGACCTTAAGGCCCTGGATATCAGACATAGAAAGATATGCAAATTTAGTTGAATTAAATGTACAGAAAATGCCGGGGTATAGCATTGGTAACATGTTCAGGGTGCGGGTAGCGGATTTCATAGAGGAGGTATTGTAATAGACGAACAAGAAAATAAACGAAAATGTAGCTAGTTGGGGGGACCTCAAGAAATTATTAAAAAAGAAAAAGTTTGGGGAGAAGTGACAAAACAAAAGACAGGCATTTAATTAAGTTAAGAAATCTTAAAACAAGAGACAGACGAGTCAGTACAAATGTTTGCGGGAAAGAATAATACAAGCATCTGAAGATGTTTACACGACAGAGCAGACTAAAAACAAAAGCACAAAAGACTTAGTAGAACAACAGTTGATAGACATATTTTGTAAAGGTGGTGACTTTTGATTACATCAAAATGAAATTGATTAGAGAAGAACCTACAACTTTAGAAGCCGCAGTTAAGATTGCGACACTGCGAACAAAAATGTTAGGGATCAAATTGCATTGACGTTAGACGGCAACACAAAATGTGTTTAGATTTAAAAACTGAAAAAGAAGACAGAGAGACATACAACCAATGGAAGTTAGATCACTTAAGAAATAAACTATGTAAGAATTGTTTAAGAAAAGGTCACACTACTCAAAATTGTCCTAAAAAGGTAGTAATGTAAATGCAGCTGACGAGACAGACAGTGACAGTGATAGTGACGATGACTTACAAATATCAGTAGCAGACAATAAGAAACAGGTTAGGTTCAAAAACGCTAAGAAAACTAAACAACAAAACTCAACAAACGTTTAGACCACAATATCAAATACAAAGAAACCACCAAGTAGGTGGTCCAAATAGACAAAAAATCACAATCTGTACCAGATTGGGTATTAGGCGCAGAATTGTTGGGTATGTCACATGATAGGTCACCTAAAAAGAAATTGTCCAAATCGAAACATTAACGCCCTCCGCAACTGGGTACCATATATTGGCAGTATAATCAGGGACCACCAACGAATCGTTGGCAGGAGGGTAGAACAAATAAAAACTATCAAATATAGGCAAAATTACGATCCTCCACCCTCGCAGTTTAACAGCCTAATACTTATCGGAATAGGCAAAACTTCAACTTTCGGACCTCCACAATTTACATACCAGCAAAACTCAGTCAGATGATCAACCATTAGCATTACCGAGAACCACCTCAGATGTTGCAGCACTGGTCCGGCACCCCCAATGCGAGATAATACATCTCAGTCAAATAAACAGTTAGCACTTACACCCTGCACCACCTGTAGTAAGTGAACAAAACTTCAGAAAACTACGCACCCAGCGAATAGGACAACAATGGTCTCAGTATAGGGAACATAGGGAAACAGGAAAACTAGAAGGCTCTTCTTATAAGGAAGCCGATAATAGAAGTGAGTTGTAGTAGAAAATTAAGAAAAGTAAATTAGATAAAAAATTATGAAATTCAATTGGCGGGGAAATACCAAGTTCATGTGTACTATGGATTCAAAAACAAAAATTTAGGACTTTAGTAGATACAGGGAGCAGAAGTATCATTAATTAGTAAAAAGTGCTTCCAAAATCTTCCAATCAAGGTTAGGGTTGTTAAAGAAAAACCAAAAATCTTTTAGGGCTCGTGAAAATGGTCAGTCACTTAATGTTATAGTGCAGTAAATATTTAAATTTACGATGAATAAAATGACCATGAATCACAAGTTTTATGTCACCGATGGTTTGATGTTTTGATAGAAAAACACTTTATCCTTTGGTAGGGACTGGTTAAGGACAAAATGGAGTAAGATTATACTTTGATTTAGGTTGCATTAAGATAGGAGAAACCTATGTCAAATTTGAAGATGACACTCACATATCATCCATAGTAAGAGTATCAAAACATCTATAATTAAGACAACAGAGTAAGACAATATGTTTTGTTAGGGACAAATAGAGCATTTAACAGGGGATAATAAAGAAAATTTTGAAATCTCAAGCATCATGATGGAATGTCTTTTAGATGGACCCAGGACTTGTAGTTCAAGAATCAATAGGAAAAGTAACGGGAAATAGAAACATTCCAGTATTAGTAGTTAATCAGACAAATAAATTTTATAGATTAAAAAGAGGTCAAGTGTTAGGAAAAATTAGAGCTTTAGAAATAGATGAGATACAAGTAGAATCAACAGCTTTAAGTCCAGAAAATACAATAGGAGATGTAGACTCTCTTAAAGTTATTGACGCAACCTTAGGAGTATAAAAAAAGTATTTTTAGTCTGTTACAAGAAAACAAAGATATTTTTTTGCAAAAACTGATGCAGAGTTATAGGTCAACACACTAGTACAGTGAAATGAAAAATAGATACAGGGGACATCCACCAATCAGAAATAGGCCGTATAGAACACCTTCTTAACAAAAGACAAGTATTGATAAGGCTAGTAGATGAAATTGTTAGATGCAGGTATTATAGAAAGGTCAAGGTCAAACATGGGGCTTTTCCATTAGTTGTAGTTGGGAAGAAAGACGGATCCAAAAGAATGTGTAGTGTTCGACTTTAGATCTTTAAATAAAAATATAGTGAAACCTATATCATTTCCATTACCATTGATTGATGAATCTTAGCTAGGTTGGGAAAGGCCAAACATTTCACTAGTTTAGATCTTATAAAGTGGGGTATGGCAAGTACAAATGGGTATGAATGATAGTAAAGAAAAAACAAAACATTTACTTGTCACAAGGGGGTTATTTTCAGTTTAATGTAATGCCCTTTGGGTGTTAAGTAATGCTCCAGCTATCTTCCAAGAACTCATGAACATAGTATTTACAAGATGTGAGGACTTTGCCACTGCTTACTTAGATGACATCTTAATATTTTCAAAAGATCTCAGAAAAACATCATAGACATATTCAAAATAGTGTTTGATAAGATCAGGCAACAAGATTTAAAATGAAGTTGAAGAAATGGTAGTTTCTTTCAGAAAGAAATAGAAAAAAAAATTTTTAGGTTTTATTGTTAGTGAACATTGGAGTGAAAACCCCAATGAAAAGAAAGTGAAAGCTATAAGAACATTACCTGTACCAAAGAATGTAAGAGAAATTAGGGGATTTATTGGCATGTGTAGTTATTATAGGAGATCCAGTATATATTAAGAATCAAAGAAAAACCAGTAAATTAGATAATAAATGGACCCCCCCCCCCCACACCCACCCTTATTATAGGATTATTGAAGAAAAAAGGACCTCTAAGTTTTATAGTTAAGAATCAGTTGACAGGAACAACAACTAAGACACATGCTCGACATCTTAGGTTAGCTAATTTAGATGTTTGGGAAGATACCCCAAGACAAATTTAAATAGACACGATAAGAAAATCAACATATGTAGTTACCTCTCAGATTCAGAATCTACAGATGACGCGAAATTGATAAAATAATCAGAGTCAAGATATTGTAAAGATCTAGACAAATTCGAGATGACTCAGATAGTGAGGATGATATTCCTTTAGCAGAATTAAAAAGGATACACCAGAAATACAAAGTTAGATGATAGAGAAAAGTTAACACAACCAAGACACTCAGACAGAAAACAAAGAAATAAAATAAGGATACAGAAGATACAGAAATGAAATGAAATTAAGAGTTCAAAAAGACTTGTAGACGAATAGACCCTACCTACAAAAGAAATATTAATAGTCTTAAATTCGACTTTTGATAACATGAATAAGAATAGTTTGGATATATTTGAAAACATGTTGTAAGAATAATTGTTGAATGAGAATAGTTTGGATATATTTTGATAACATGTGCAAGAATAACTTGACTTATGTTTGATAATATGTGTAAGACGATGAAAAGTATCTTAAGTTTTAGACAATTTACATATATTAATTACAGGAAAACAAAATTCAATATCTCTAAATTCAATTGAATATGTTATCACTGGGGACACGATCGCCTCGCACCCTCATGTCATTCAACCTTTTACAGTTTCGGCAAATTACTTTTATCAATCAAAATCAATTGAATACCACGTTTTGCTTTGCCTTTTGACCCTGAAAAAGATCTTTGGGACCTATACAAAAACATTGACTTGTGCTACATATTTCAAAAGACGAAAACATTGTAGTTATTGTGTCAGTACCTTTTGGTTGACACCACAAATATGCTTTAGAAATTTATAAGATACATAACCTGGCATTGCCACATATGAAGAACCCATCGGTAACTCGCTCGCAAATAATGACTTAGAGTCAGAAGGCCTTAGCGGTAAATCAAAGAGAAAACACCAATTTGCACTTTTAATCTCAACAGGAGTTAGAAAAATGTTCAAATCCTTCAATAAGATATTGTTCTTTTGACAGTCCTATCTATACTGTTCAAACAGACAGACAGAATGTGTGATTTCTATATTTTTAGAAACACGATCTAAAAATTGAACAAAAACTGTAAGACCACACTGATCAATAATGCAATTCTTCTCGAGGACAGTATGTTACAGAAGGAAATTGGTTAATCATTGCTGAGAAAGTTACAAAATTTCATGATCATCATGTGTGATAAAGAATCAATGATTAAAGAAAACATTACCACCTCTAGACATTTCCTACATTTGGAACAAAATTGTCAAGCTTCTAACGGGGATAATGACTTTAATCACCTTACATTTATTAAGGAAAGTATTTTAATTTTAAGGATCCTTTAAAAAACATTTAGTTGATAAGTATAAAAAAGACGAAGTAAGTTTGTTTTGGAGATATAAGCAAAATTTTCCCACGATTATGATAAGATTAAAATTCCTAAGACGTTGAAACCAGTAAAAGAAATTAATTTAGATAATTTGATAAATGAACTAAAACTAGAAGAAATGCAACCAATGCCAGAAGATGATTTTTTTTGGGTTAAAACGGGTCAATACTTTCTCATACCAATAGTGCCAGTAGTAACACAATCTTAATAATTTATAATGGTAAAATGTGGAAAAAAGAATAATAAGAAAATGTAGAAATAGGCATTCAGAATCTTCTGTCAAAAGAAAATATAAAGATAATCTAATGTTAATGTGGTTCAAGTAGTGAGGGAAAAAGAGGAGTTGAGTCTTCCAAATCTTTCAAGACTTCTAAGAAACCAGAAACCAACAGCCATATACCAGGAGTACCGAAGTAAACAAACAGTCGATCGATGCATAAATACACGTCAACAGCAGATGATAATGACATTCGCAATCTTATAACAGAAAAGATGAAACAACGGTCAGGAAACACAGCCTAGTATATACAAAGAAGACATTCAAACTGAAACAAAAAAACTGAACGCATATCCAGATAGAAAACTTTGTTGCAGTATGTACCCTTAAGGATAAACACGACAATAGAATATCCAGGACATGAAACTTTGCAAGTATGTAACCATTAAGGATAAATACGACATAGACTTAATACCAGTAACTGATCAAAACCAGGAATTAACATTGAAAACCGAAAACTTTACAGTCAAGATAAAAGAGAAACAGAAACACGAAACAAAATAGTCAAGGAGAAATGAAAAAACAGTCAACCAAACTACAAAAAATGAATATCCAGACGTACATTCCTTCTGTGAAATAAACGGAATACAAACACTTGATAACCATGAAATAAAATCATGAAACCTCTATCAAGACCCAGAAACAGGTGATGTGACACCGCAAGAATTTAACGATAACAACAAATCGTCGATCGAAAACATCGAAGTGGATGAGACCACTTGGCTTCGATCCAGAAGCCCGATTACCAGCTTTAAGTTCACCAGTAACTAAGGATACTAACATTGGATAGTTGAAAACTATACAAGAACTTAAGTAATAATCACAGTTGTAATGTGAATACAAACGAAAATAATTTAAAGAAGTCGAAAAAACCTTATTCTATTTAAAGAAACAGAATTTACGCAAGAGGACGGAGGACTTTCCGTGAATGGAGGACCTTCCATGAATATTCATAAGGACGGAGGACTTTCCGTGAATGGAGGATTTTATTTCCATGAATTATGTTAAAAGTGTTAAAAAGTGAATTATTAAATGTATTACGTTATAATGAACTTTAACCATAATGAACTTTACTTTATGGACTGTAATAATGAACTTTTATTTGTATTGAGACAATGATTATTGAATTAATTATGCATAAATTCTCTGCTTATTGACCTGAGTTTATATCGCTTTATAATGCATGAATATATATTGAAATTATAACAACCCAAGTCACGATATTTTTATCCAGGTCCACATTTTTATTTAATATTAATCCAGATCACGAGTTTTATGAATTGTTGAAAAAATCCAGGTCATAAATGATAGTGGATTATTGAGAAAAATCTAGGTCACAAGTTAATTTGTTATTACTCCCAGGATATGAATCTGTTTAATCGATAAAATCCAGGTCACAACTTATTTTCCTATTTCATGGATTAGTTTAGTGAAAACTTTATTGAATTGTGTTTATAACTTTCAAGCCACACCAATGGGGAAAATTTTATAAAAGTTAACTAATTATAATTTGGAAAGTATTTATAAGAATGAAATTTTTAACCATTTAGGTAAAAATTTCAAGGGATAGGGACGTTTGTAACAATATGAGGTACGGGAGATAAATCTTTTAGGAAATTTATATACATAAATAAATTGGTGTGACTTGAAATAATACTGATGTGTTATTATTTGTACTTTGGAAAATACGGGCAGCTAAAATTACATGATTTCTAATTCGGGTCAAGTTAAATATGTCTTGACCAAAGTTAATTTAGATATAAAATTCCAAATTCAAAATTACTCAGCATAATATTTAGTAATATGACTTAGCATTATTATAATTATACTGTTTTGGATAAACCAAACTTGTCAACACCTTTACATATTTCAGCAGCAAATTGAAGCTGCCATGTTAAAAGGTCAAATATCTGTCATCATCAGTTTTGGTAAACAAGATTTGATGTTAATGATAATTAATATACAGTACTGAAGTTGTACTAAGAATGATAGTGTAAAAGGTTTACCAAAGGTTGCATGATGGCAGATTTTGATGATAACGGCGCCCGTATTCTCCCAATTGTAGATGCATTTAACTCTCTATAAGCTTCTAGAACTTTAGTGTTTTTGCGTTGGGTCAAAATTGACAAACGTATATAAGCACTGGAGTTCTGGAAACGAGAGGAGACCCAGCGGGGGAAACCGCATAGAGAGAACACCACCATACTCTCTGATTGTTGAAACATTTGTTACCATTGCTGTACTCTGCTGTGCTGAGAATAAAACTATACGATCACAGACCGAACTTTGAGTTATTGATATTTGTGGGTTGGTTTACAATACCTGTACCTAAATCAACCGTGTATCAGTCCTGTCAGTCACGACAAGTATGGGTTTAATTACGCCAAGGAATCCGAACCGACCGATCTAGGACAAAAGCTGACGTTCTTTTGCTCGCGCTGTATGGGCAAGATTCAACCGTAGTAGTGAGACGTAATAAACTCTTTGTTGATGATTTAATATTGCTTTTTGGTATCATTGTACGTATTCTTAGAGAGGGACAAAGCCCTAATCCTCCAAGAACTACTTTCTAGTTTGTGAAGCGGGGTAAATAAATATGTTGAGTGAATAGACTTGTTTTTATGAGTTATTTATGAGTTAAATAACAATATAAAGTAGAAAGAAAGGTGGGGGGGGGTGCATGAGAGAGAGAAAACAGAAATAAGAGAAAGGTGAACATGTGGAGAGAGAGAAGAAATGATGAAGAGACAAAGAAATGAGAGAAAAGGTGAACATGTGGAGAGAGAGAGAAGAAATGAGAGAAAAGAAATAAGAGAAAACATAGGAAATGGGAAGCGAAGTACAGAGATACGATTTCATGGGGGATCACGTGACCTGATGGGTAGGACATAAGACTGACATCCCCATCAGAGTTGCACACAGAGAGAATCATGATTGCAACTGTATGGATGATCTGCTGTTCTCTATTACGCTGAAAAATGAAAATTCAGATACGATGTACTCCTGATTGGAATACTTATGTACGTGGTGTGAAAACACTGCATATTTTATAGGGATTGTGTATCATATGTGTTTGATGATGAGATTTTACGGCAGACCGCTTATGTTGTATTAGAAACCTTTACAGAAGATGTAGTGCATTAACGTCAAAATCTATATCTATTGGGAGATCTACGGTATAACCGTGACAATGATCGAGAGACAATTGTGTACAAGCAACTAAAAATAACATTAGATGGGGATGTCAACGTGATTCACATCAGCTATTAAAACAGTGCAGTTCAGAGACTTGAAACGGAACCAGATGAAATTTTGCTTGTGGACCACTAACACTAGTTATTTTCGTCAACATCAACTAACAACATGGAGCAGAGCTACAGTCAATCCATTGATAGTCAATGGCACATGGTGTGTACGCAGAAGCCATATTAAACAAGATGTACGAAGTAGCCAACACTCAATGTTACGGTTGTGTGAGATTGATCATCCGAGTCAAAAGCAACATTCCTGCCTGATGATGTATGATGACGGCACAATGATGTTTTCCACTACTTTGACGAGGCTCTAGACACGGTGAACGAAATGAACATTTTGGAAAAATTTGAAGAAAGTTTTAGAGTGAATCCAGTATTCCTAAAGCATTTAGAGACGTCTACAAACAGAAATTCTCTGCCCAGATTGGAATGAGTCTACTCAATGGCACAAAGAAAACAGTACCGAAGCCGAAGCGACTTTGGGATACGGTGTATCGTTTGATGGTGAACTGGCACCACCGTCTCCATAATGAAGTGACAGTTTAAGTTTTTTTTCTTTCAATTATGTACATTTTCCCAGAGGGATAAGCCCCAACCCTCTGCGAAAATACAGTTTGATTTCCTTTTTTTCATGGGGAAAATTAAAACATTAAAACATAAAAACAAAATTTTTTTTGTTGTTTATGTATTTTTATCTGGGTATAAGGTGTACACCTTACTTATAGTGTAAGCATAGTAGTGTAACAAAGTAGACACAAAGGTACAAGAGTTATAGGGTGTAAAAACACCATTGAGGAACTATGAGAAGGAGAAATAGTATCACAAACTCTATGAGATGTTTATGTTATGATGTATTCACTTCCCCCCCCCCCCCCCCCCCACCCCATGAGCCCCAAAAGTCTAAAGTATAGTAAGTCATGTGACTAGAGAGAGGTTCAGTTTCAGCTTGTGAAAACTCATATGAGATCCGAATGCTCGAGGTGTTAACATCATAAGAAAAATCCACTACTATCAACATAGGGTGAGTATTTCATTTTTTATTGGATCAGACAAGATTATTTTCCATGCACTAAAAATAGAAAAAAAAAAAAAGTCACATGACTAGAGTATAGGTTCAGTTAGACCTCTGAGAGCTCATTTGCGATCCGAAGCTCGAAAGAGTCAACACATCGTCAGAAAAAACCACTACCAGCATAGGGGATGAGTGTTTGAATTTTTTATTTTACTCTACAAGTCCTTAGTACAAGCTTGAGTCGAGTCTCGGCCTACAACCACTCCTCGCGCTTGCGCACTTGAAGACAGGACTCTTAACGACTAACTCACACGATTACGGGCTCGGCCATACCGTTTTCTCGCGCATGCGCATGATACAACAACTCTCAACGACGGTGGCGCACCAACTAACTAGTTTCACGGGGGGCCGCGCGCGCGGTCGCGCCGCACACCACTATACGAGTTTCACAAACTGGGAAAACCCCAAAAGTTTCGGTTCTAAAAATAGATTCACTCTTAGCTCAAATACTGGAAAAAAAAAAAAAAAAAACCCAAAGTTTCGGTTCTAAAAATAGATTCACTCTCAGCTCAAAACTGGAAAACCCCCAAATTTTTTTTTTTCGGTTCTAAAAATAGATTCACCTCTCAGCTCAAAACTGGAAAAACCCCCCAACTTCTCTCTCTTCCACGTTGACTTCTCTCCGCAACTCACGTGACCTCCTCGTGAACTCTCGTGACCCCAACCTCTTGTAACGAAGGCTTCTCATTGGCTCCTTAGCCAAGATGGCCGCCCCCACAACCTTCCACTTCCGGTCATAGACACGCCTCCAAGCTTCAACGATTGGCTCTTTTCTCTTATTGCCATGACAACATGACCTCACTTCCGGTATGACGTACTTCCGATATGACCTCACTTCCCGTTATGACGCCACTTCCGGTTTAATGACGTCACAGGCGGCTCTCCGGCGCGCGCCATTTGAATTGACCAATCAGAAGCCAGCATTCTGATGACGTCATCAAAAACCGTTAAAAAGCGCCCCCTGGCGGAAAAATTCAAATGGCGCGTCGGAGAGCTGCCTATAACTACTGAGGTACATACAAATTCCAAGAAACCAAACAATATTCAGGATATATAGATATAAATCTGGTATAAATTGGACATCAGGGACCACTAGAAATTGAAAGGTGAGATCCAAGGTGCCAATGGAGGGATAACATTCCAGGTCACAACCGCCATGTGTCCAAAGGCCAAATACAAATGAAGAAGTGATGAACGAATCCTCGTCTTAATTGGTACAGATCTCTGAACAACTGTTATCGAACAGACAATTCAAAATTTCATTTAGTGAAACAGAGTAATCGCAAACAAAACCATTATACCGACCGTAAAATTTTCGGTACCATGACATCAAACGCGATTTTCGATACCTCTTTGTCTATACTTTGTCATTGAGTAAGTTACTTCTGTATATGAATTGTTCATATGTTGAACACACCCTGGAATTTGTGAAATTTTAACGCCAAATACAGGTGATTGTGCGATATTACTACTTAAATGCGAATAATACGATGAGAAATCCGAAATCGTCGCGTTTGTCGTATAACCAAGTTGTTGAAAGGTTATTAAAATTATAGCTAAACTGTATCAAAGGGAAAATACATCAACGTTGGAGATTAATGCAGTTTTGTTTGTAAGTTTGCTCCAAATGCCCAGCATATATTTAATGGGGCTATGGAAGCCAGGTGAAAACATCTCGCCTGTTTTCTGTGTAAATAATAAAAACAAAAAATTCGGATACCTAAGTATAAATCTTCAGGATGATCATATATATGTTTAAGCTATCAAGATACTGAATGTGTTATAGTGAAAAAAAAAGCGCAGGTAACACAGTATGCTCTTATTATATAATTCGTGGTCATAAAGGGGCATTAGCTATGTTTACCAAAATAATATTTGTTCTTGATGTATAAAATAAGATTTCTTCATAGGCATAAAACATCTTATATTCCTATATATTTTGTGAAAATAAAGTCGGGTACAGTGTAGTATTCATATACAAAGAATCAAATGCCAAACCTGAGTTTCTCAAGCAATTTCCACAAAATATATACGGATTTAAGAATTATTATTAAGCCTGTGTATATTTATATTTTTGTTATTGTATATTAATCTAAGTAGTAAACAAGAGGCCCAATGGGCGTTAACGCTCACCTGAGAAAACATTCGTGTCAAATCAGTCCACTGGTTCTTGAGAAGAAATGGAATGTGTCTGAAATTTGACAAAAATTTCCGTTTACGTAGGTGTCTGTGACCTTGACCTCAATTACCTTGAAATTTTGGCAAAATTATCCTTATATAATTCCTAACAACTTTCTCACATATCTTTTTGTACACAAAAAGTCAATCAGTTTTGAGTTATTAAGTCATTTGTATACAACTGTAACCTATGTTTAAATATTTAGGCGCTCCCTAGAAGACAAATTTCGTTTTCTTTAATTTTTTTTAGATACTGACTGTACTGCATATAAAATTTGAAAGTCATCTGATAATTGGTTCATGAGATGATTTTTAAAGATGTACCAAATCTTGGTCCTTTTTCGCCCCTTTTAGGACTCTTATGTGTCCTAGCCCCTTTTTATTCGCAAACGTTATGCTGCTTCACATGGGGATGCTATATGCCAAGTTTGGTTAAAATTGGCCCATTGGATAATAGGTTAAAATAGCCCAAAGCATACAAAAATATATGCTGACTCATTCGTTCTATATTAACCCATTGCAGCCGTATTTGGTCCTAGCCACTTTTCTTCCGCAAACCTTATGTGACTTCACGTGGTTATATTTCCTGTGAAGTTTGGTTCAAATTGGCCCAATTGTTCTGCAGAACTAGTGATAAATGTCTAAAATTTAACAAAAAAAAACATATTTTCCATTTACTTGTGACCTTTGACCCCATGACCTTGAAATTTTGTCAAAATGATCCTTAGATCATTCCTAACAACTTCCTCGTATATCTTTATATATTTTTTTAGTTATTAAAGTATTTGTAATACAAATGTACCCTATGTCTTACCACTTGATACGCTTAAAGTATACACTTGACTTTCCTCTTTGTGTAGTCAATTTGAATTTCTGCAATCATTGTACGACTGACGTAAGTTCGGAGGGGTCAGACAATTGGATTGGTCAAATGCAACATGTTGCTATGCCGTTCGATATAATTATAACTACCGGCCGCTTGTAGAGAGTTTGTCAAGTCATTGTTGTAAACAATACTGTTAACCCACTGCACTGGCGTCTGTTCAGCCCAGATTTGTTCTCAACCGAACATATTTAGAAATAACTGGACAGGAAGGTCATGGAGCGTCGGTCGAAATGTCCCACTACTCTTGGCCAACTTAATGACTGCAGTGTTGAAGAAGTGGAATATAATACCCCCACATGAAGGATAAATGCACTGATGAACTTCATACACTTGTAAAACGTTGGACAAATTTGGCAATGTATTAGTTCAGGGGTAGACGACAGAGAGCAACACATTTGCTCCTTACCTAGATTTACTCCTGTCGGTTGGAAAAGACGGTCAACTTCACACATCCCTCTATGACAAACGAGACGATTTCAATTTCCATATCACAAACTTCCCGTTTCTAAGTAGTAATATTCCATCTTCTCCTGCGTATGGTGTTTTCATTTCACAACTTATACGTTATGCCAGGGTATGGTTTTCTTATGAATGTTTTATTCTGAGAGTAAACGACTAGCCAATAAACTACTTACACAAGGTTACGTTGTTGAACGCTTTGGGTCGTTGTTTAAGAAGTTTTATGGTCGATACGGGGATCTTGTTAAATATTATGAAATCCCCCTCTCAGAGATATTAGATAGTATTCTGGATCACGGCCACAGACAGCGACTCCGTTTCACCAATCATGCTTTTCACCGAACTTGATCTCACCACCAAACGTGACCTTTTTACCGAATTTGACCCGTTCATCGAACTAGAAAGGTTTCCATGGAACATTTGCGACGGGTGTGGCATGCCAGCAGAAGACGCTGACTCCTTCCGGACACCTGGTCTTATCCCGTTTGGGATTCGTAATTGTTCATCATGTTGAGACCATTTGCACATATAATTCGTCTTGTTATAATGGACTTGAGTTTTGATTATTGATTGGTACTTATTCAATTTTACTTAGTATAATAAGAACATCAGATTTTAAAACGACAGATACCAAAGAATTAATTAAAGAAAGGCTCAGAACACAGTGTCAGGTGAACATTGGACACACAATCACCTCTGAAACCAAGAACTGGGATTATGTCCTATAGAGGAGTAATCATCCCTGTTGACCGGTAACAAACGCCGCTAGTCCATAGGAATCAATGAGGATTTAATATTTGTAAATACAATGTACCGGAATAATAGGACTGCTTTGTGGAAAACAAGATTTCATATTACCCAAAAACCAGGGTCATAGATAAATCTTATCAAATACAAGAGAAACAGAAAAATATGCAAATTCAGTCTCTCTCCGTTATTATTCGTACTTTCTATTTTTAACCAACAAGGAAATAAAAACACTTAAATTTTCATAAAGTAACCAGTACGACATCAATGTTCTTCCGTCTCTCGATGATGGAAATCCCCATGTATTTGTCAGTTTAAGTAGGATTAACAAGACATTGTTTATCTATGTAGGTAATGCTTCATAACTAGTTTAAAGGTATATCGTATGTATGTTTATATTTTATTATTTATTTATTTATCAACATATGTTTGTCTGTATTCTGTATGTATATATGTACCAATGCATTTTGTGAGTACGTGTGTAGATCTCACATGTATATATAAATGTGTATGTTATGCATGTTAATATGTTTGTAAGCAATTAA
This sequence comes from Atrina japonica, assembly GCA_030159075.1. Classification (NCBI taxonomy): domain Eukaryota; kingdom Metazoa; phylum Mollusca; class Bivalvia; order Pterioida; family Pinnidae; genus Atrina; species Atrina japonica. Next base: position 465,917 of record BROG01000466.1, on the reverse strand, counting down.
TTTAAGTGTGTATACGTATGTCTGTATACACAAAAATATGTATGAATGTAAACATATATGTAAAGCGAGACCTGTATATAGGGGCCACCCAAGGGTCCAGAAAATATTTACTTTTATGTGGAGGTTGAAATATGCAGTCAAGGGACTTGAAAAAAAACCTGGCCTTTATAAACAGGTAATCCTTATATAGAGGTGACCGCTATGACAGGGTTTACTGTATATAAATATTTATATATGTGTGTGAATAGTTTTTACTCGACAAGACAAGGATAACGAGAAAAATGTATGTTCAGGACGTATTTACATTCTACTTACAGAAAACGATGACAGAGTGGGTAGGCGTCAAGGGAAACGACTTACCAAGCAATGCTGTAGGAGCGGGCTATGAAACAGGTGGATGGCCTCTTTACGTTGCCAGGGCGAAACATCTGAATGACTGGACACCCGGTAAAGCTGGTTATCATTTACAAGGCTGTCATATATCGTATGGAGGACAAGATATTGTAAAACCAGAATTTGAAGTTTTAACATATGACGACAAATCTTCAGAAAGTTTAGACTGGATTCCTTGTTCAAATGGCCGGGTTCCCGACCCCGACAATAGTTTTTGCGTGCAGCCTACTCTCGCTTATTTTGTTGCCAGAGTTAGACATAAAGGATTTATTATACCGGGTAAACTACATACTTCGCACGGATGTACATATATTCCGTTTAATGGACAAGAACTATCTTCTCGAGAGTATGAGGTTTTACAGATGATAAAACGAAAATAAACATAAGTATGACGCATTGCTTACCACTATGTTCCTAGTGAAACGGATGTACCTATGTGTGAAAGACATCTTTAAAAATTTGAAATATGTTTGTTATATTGGATATATTTGTAGGAAAGAATAATTTAAATCACTTAAGCTGACAATACATCACAAGTAACATTTAATTTCTTCTATTTGCCGTTGTTTATCCGAGGACAAAAATACAACATGTGATAAAGTGTATCCGTTGCTTCTCTGACTTTTGAACTAGTCACCTTTACCTTTGAAATTTATCTACATTTCAGAAACTTTAACCTGGTCTCAATTTACACAACAAAAAATCAAAGATACAACTTTCCTTTTGCAAACATTATAGAGCTGCCGTTTGAAATTGCACCATGCTCTTTGATCTCATGACCTAGATAATTGCATTTGACATACCTTTTAAAATCCCTAAGCTTTGCTTTCCCTTTTAAAAAATAAAGTTTTGATGTGTTACCTGTGCAAGTGGTTATCTATTAAACATCTGTGACAGTACATGTACGAATTTCTATGGTGTTGTTTCCTGTGATAGATGGATTACATGCTATTTAACTATGATACATTGTTTGGTGATAATACCAGTTATTGATTGTGATATGATAACTATCAAATGTAATATCAACATCTGGACTGTGATAGCATCTTACAAATAATGTTAATATTATATAAATGTCACAGTAAAGTGATTTACTTTAAAATATAAAAAATCTCACATACCAAAGCATAAATCTTTAGGACGTCCAGGATATATGTACAAATCTGGTAAAAAATGGACTTCTTGCAATCAACAGATGGGATCAGGTGTCATAGAAGTAATCATCCCCTGTCGACCGGTAACACCCGCCTTAATCCAGTCATGTCAAAATGAAATACATGATGAACGAATCCTCGTAACAATTGGTACAGACGTTTCAACAACCGTGAAATATTTAGTGAAACAGTAATCGGAAACAAGATTATTATTCCGACCATAAAATCTGCAGAGCGTTGACATCTAACGCAGTTTTCGATATCCCGGTGTCAATAATTTATCAGTGAGTAGTTTACCTCTGTATATAAAATGTTCATATGTTGAACACGCCCTGGCATATCGGATCATTTTTGAAATATAAACTCCATATGCGGTTGATTGTGGTATATTACTACTTAAATGTGGAAATATATCTATTGATTCTCCACAAATATTTTCATTCAACAACACAAACATTATATACATGTAGTAGGAAAAACCAGGTAAAGTGTAATAAACTTCAAAAGGAGCAAATGCAAAATCAATTATAGGACGTAAGGAAAGAGATTAGACTCAGTTGTATACCAAAGTGGTCCATCGACTTAGTAAAGAGGCGAGTATTTAAAGCACAATAACGCACATTTGTCAAAAAAATATTTAATTACAAATAGCTATAGACACACTTTACAACTTAATGAGTCAACACAATCAACCTTTGAAAAACTAAAAGTGAAGATAAGGAGAGTTTTTGTCCAAACTATTAACAGCCAGTCTGCCAGAAATCCATGCAAAATAGACAAAAATCATCCAAATGGCATGTTGTAACTTTTGAGTTTTATATAAAATATAACAAAAACACACCTTAAACTTTGTTGCATCATGTCTATTTTTAGTAACAGCCTCATTTGCATAATGCCCTAAATTCACTAAAATTATATAGTGAAAAATGTGTATTGTTTGAACGCAGTAAATTTTGATTTTTTAATAGTTTTACTGGCAATTTTATTTATTATTTGCTGAAAATGACCTTCATAGACAAAACATTACCATATTTGGAATTTATTTGTGTCTTAGTTTTGGGGTAGGGGTATTATAGAATTTTTGAGGAAGTATAAGTCCATTAATCTTCTAAAGTGGGATATTTTTGTGAAACCAGTATCAGTGAATAGTCCAATGGATATTGTAAAAAATATCAAAAATCCAATTTTGGCAAATAATAGCAAAATATCTAATTTTACACCAAACTTTCCCATATTTTCATAAATTTCTTAATTATTTAAATTCCAATTAAAATTCTGTAACTCTAAACCATCATGTTATCCGAGAACTCAATCAAAATGAATTATTATATGAAATATTCTATATACATATTGTATTTTTATGTATAATTGCTAAAAAACACCATAAAAAATTAAACACAACGACTAAGTGGTCTAAAGTGTCTATAAATTATCTCCCTTTACTAGAACTCTCCAATTTGTAAACAGAGAGTTACCATGCAGAGTTGTTTATCATAGAGAATATGAAATGTCACTTTGCACATTTTACTGGCATTTTTGGTGAAAAATATCAATATCATGATGACAACACACTTGCAGTACCTATTTCACAGAGCAGTTAAACACACAGGTCTACACTTCTCTGGAAAGATATTATAAAGTGAACCTATTTCCAAGGGCAAAAAGGTCTTGACTGTCGCAATTATCATGAATGTTTAGTTATTTTACATTTTTAGCAGAGGAATATCAAACTTTTGAAATAATTTTAGTTGCAAAAATAGTAGTCTAACTTGTAATTATCCCTTTGCGAGATGATTTTTAACCAATAGACTTATTGATGGTATATTGATGCATATATAAATTGTAATTTTTATATGTATATTTTCCCGCCAAATTTTCAATGGATGAAGATCTATAATGTTTTCCCTCTTTAAGTTCTTTTATTAATCCTTAAGTTATTTATATAATGAAAAGCTTGTTATTTTTAAACTGAGCAGCGATCATCCTTATATGAAGCTGCAGAACCACTATTTCCTTCCAAATTGGTGTATTTACATCTAGTGCTATTATTATTTGACAAAATTGGAATTTCTGTTTAATTTGTAGATATTTGACACTGGTTTAAGAAAAAATAAATGGAATTGAAATATTTTGACCACTTTAGAAAATATACAAAATCAAAACTTGGTAAAGTTCACCATTTTGGCAATTTGCCAAAACTAGGGGTATTTGAACAGGTATGAGTGAATATATGGAAACATAACTCGGGTATTAACATATTTTGACAGTTAATATAGTTTTACAACATTATCTTACCAATAAAACTACCATAACTCAGAAATACCTTATATCCATCAGTTTTTGTTTCTTTGTCAAATTTGTTTTCTGTCTTTGTAGTTGTCTCAAATATTTTTCTGTCTTTTAACGCACATTATCCTCTAACCCCCCCCCCCCCCCCGCCCCCTGAATATTTGTGAATAAATTCTATCCATTTATCATTTAATCTACTCCACAAATCACTGTTGTACACAACTGCTATGGAGCTAACTTTCTTCACTTCCACTAATACATTGGTCCAAGAGATATTATAAGTGATTGAATTTGAGATCTTGGGCAGTAGTCATCTACCTCTCTTTCATCACAAATTTTTAACCTATTTGGTAGCGTCGTTGGGAGATGGTAGTGGTATTATCATTTTTCATTTTCTTTACTCAAATTAGGAACTGGTGCAGGAACTATTGGCACTCTACCTCGGAATTCATTGTTCTTCCTTATTGTTTCTACACCATTATCTTATCTAATTTAAATTTCATCATACTTCTTTAGACGAAACTGATAAATATCCATATCCTGCACATTCTTCCTGTGTCACTGCATATCATTATGTGCATCTCATCGAAGAGGAATATTACATTAATACCAAAGTTATAATGCTCAAGACGATCGTTTCTGTCAATTAGACTTCATCAGTTGAGCTCCAATTTAAATAGATTTTCTAAAGAGAATGTGGTAGATGGTGATATGGATATGGAATCTGGTACCGTTGCATGAATTTTTGTCTTCATTGCAGGATTCCCTTTGTACCTTTTGGTAACGACTTCGGCAAACTGATATGCTGTTCTCTTCATAATATATTCGTTTTGAGATATTTAAAATGCTCCAACAGCTAGCTCATCTACTCCATGCATCTCATTTCCTTTTGAGGTCCTTGACAATATATCATCCACTGCTATGCATTGTTGAAAAGTTGTTATTGGAAAGAAGAAGAGTCAAACTGGTCCTTTGTCTATATTCTTCCATTCTCCCAACACTAAGAGAGATTGTCTTGATATTTGAGATGAGGGATTTTTTAATGCATCAGCTCTATACGTAAATGTAAATTCTGTAAAATGTACTACACATAGTGCACATGGTATCGATTACAATTGCTTTTAAAGTGTATAACACTGTAGTGTAATATTTAAACTTTCCATGTACTATTATGTATTCATAGTCACTGCCATGTTTACATTCATTTTATTGCATTATTTATGTCTGTATGAAATATGAATCTAATTGCATTAATTTTCCAACAGATGGATTTGGTTAAGATGCCGGTGAAGGGCTTAAAATTTTGGCCTATGCTCGGCACTTACGGCCATTGAGCAGTGAGGGTTCTTTAACGTGCCGACACCTACTGTCACACGGGACCTCGGTTTTTACTATCTAATCCAAAGGACAGGAAACCAACCTGCTACCGATTGGACTTGAACTCACGAACTCGATCAAGAGTCGAGCGCGCTACCGACTGAGCCAGGCCAGCTCAGATTGTAGTGGATGCCGTATCAGGAAACAAATTAAAACTATTGATGTGACTTCAACAAAGAATCTCCTTCAAAAGGAGCAGTTATTCCTTGGGAGTAAAGCCAGGAATATTGTGACCAATTTTCCAGGAAAAGTCTATACAGTCAATACTATAAGAAATTGTTTAAATGAAATGTCATCCGTCCACGGGTACTTATCTGGCTTATTTTTCTCTCCTGAATATATAGGAATCTCAGATATAAATCTTAAAGTATAAATCTTAAGGATGTCCAGGATATAGATACTAATCTGGTAATAATGGACATACACGTACCTCTGGAAACCAGGACGTGGGATCAGGTGCAATGGAGCAGTAAGCATCTCCTGTCGACTGGTCACACCCGCCGCGAATCCAGTCAAATCCAAAAGAAATATGTGAGTAACGAATCCTCGTCAAAATTAGTACAGACGTCTCCACCGCCAACGAAAAGACAACTCAACATTTCACTTAGTGAAACAAAGTAATCGAAAACAAGACTATCATAACGACCGTAAAATTTGCGGAATGTTCACATCAAACGCGGTTTTCGATATCCTTGTATCAATAATTTGTCAGCGAGTAGTTGAATCCATATTACAACATGGCACCACATATCAGCATTTTCTTTATTTCATCTCCCCACCATGGTTATCGTCGTATTTAGCGCGACAAAAGTGCCCTAAATTTGATCAGTGCGCTGTATTTTCTGAAACGTTCCGGATTTAGTAAACGCCGTTGCTACCAGGGCTTTTGTTATTATTCATATGTTTCGAAACTAATGAAATCTGTTGATTTTGTATCAGGACTTTCAAGAGAATGTACTGGATTTTGTGATTGGCATATGACCTAATTTCTTATTCAAATCAACATCATGAATTTTCTGATCTACTTATATAAAACATGTTTATTTTACATAAGTCTTTATTTCGATCAGGTTATGAGTTTTTTGTTGAAATTCTCTCTTGTTTATTATTTCCGTCTTTTTGTTGATGATTAAAAAGTTCATCAGCTCACTCACGAGAAAGTTCATTACAAGTAATATTTGTTGATAAACACTGGGAGGTAGGTCTATCTCAATTTTATCAATGGTATATTACTGGGGAAACAATCAATTTTGCTTTGCCTGATTGGATTTTTATGATGTCATGTTAATACTTGCTGATCAGGGTTTAGTTTACGGAAATAATAAACTATGTTTAAATTTTAACTCAAGTACATGTTTATGCACATACTTCAAACTTTTAGGTTCATAGTAGTATTTCTAAATCCCTTGTTGATTCATATTTATGTATGTTTATCATACCATTTAATTATGTAAACAGATTACCATCTAACGATTTCGCTTGGCTGTTAGTGTATTATACGCATGTAACAAAATATAGCTGGTACATAATTTACATATTCCGGGTTTCGAAGACAGGTCCATGTGTTGTCGTTTGGAATGGAATTAATAGCTCTAATCCATAATCTCCTTTTATAATTATCCTTCGGGAATCTGTAAAAAATATCTTCTTCCTTCCGCTTTCCTTTTGGCGCTGTCTTGGTTGTGACATGTGAATACCACCATTTTGAAAGCATATTAACAACCAGGCAAGCGCGACGATGTCGGCTTTCGCATCGTAAATATTATGTTCCATATTTAAGAAGTAATATCCCTCAGTCAGTTGCATTTGGTGTTTATATCTCACGAATGATCTGATATGCCAGGCATTTTCAACATATGAACATTTTGTATATGATTTGATAGTTCAAATGCATACACCTATGAACAATTAGCTGTCATATAACCCTCGTTCGCAACAAATAACAGCCTATAATTTTGAAAATCGTTATGCAGGAGTTAAACATTAAAATTTGAATTGAAATTGTTTTGTTTCGAAATTTTGAAATGGTCATATAATAAAACAATCACCTACTTTAGTTTCAGGTGACATAAGGATTTATCAGTCCGTAGATATGTTATATTGACCGTGGCTTGTCTTTGCCTCGGTCAATATCATACGTCTTTGGATTGATAATCCTTTATGTCACCTTAAACCAAAGTCAATAATTGTATAATGTCACTGAAAAGATATATATAACTTTCAAAACATTGTAGTTATTGTAGTTTGGATTCGGACTTCGATATGCTAAACAGATCAAAGGCTGATCAGCAAGTTACAACAGACGTCGTTCGTCAAGAGCTAGTCCGACCATAACCATCCAACTCTCTGCAACGAATGTGCGGACAATAAACATCATAGCCAATGATGAAGTGTTGGAGTAGGTGTGATTCTAAATATATATATATAGAGATTCTATATGATACACATTTTTATACGCCCGTTGAAGACGTCGTATTATGGTATGGCGTTGTCCGTCCGGCTGTTTTAAGCGATAACTCAAACAATTATGGCCCGATGTTCGTCAAACTTGATAGGATGCTTCATTGTATATACCGTGTTGACGAGTAAGTAAATCCTGAAATTTCAACTTTATTTGGCAGAGTTAGGCCTCTCAGAAGTATTATATAGTATTCTCGAGCACGGCCAAAGACAGTGACTCACTTTCACCAACCGTGCTTTTCACCGAACTTGACCGTATTACCAAACTTGACCTTTTCACCAAGTTTGACTTGTAAGATTTCCATGTAACGTTTGCGAAAAAATCGAAAAGGTCAAAAAATTTATTTTTGCGGCATTCAATATGGGTCCCTCCGAAACATGTCATCAGAACACACTGACTCTTTTCAGATACCTGGCCTTATCCCGTTTGGGATTCGCAATTGTTCTTCAACTTGAGACCATTTATACATCTAATTCGTCGTGTTATAATGGGCTTCTTCAATCTAACTTAATGCTAAATATGAAAAATGCGAGTCTTTTTTATTTTTGTTTTACTTCCTTTCAAATTTGATATGGTATCACAAGAAGTAATACTGTTTAACATATATTACGGGTTTTGTTGTCGTTTATTTTACAACTTTCCGCAGAACTGAAGTTATGGCCCTACGTAACCTAGTTTCTGGTGTTCATTTTTTTGTGGGCACAACTAGTCTCACAGTTTTCATCCGAGTATTTCGCATTTCGGCATATGTGATTGGTATTTTATGAAGATGTGCATATCGTAAAATGAAGATGCAACGGTAATTTTCACGAGACATGGCCCTTTGATTGTCAAAAAAGGACATTTTGTAGAAAATGCAAGAACTTTTTCATTTAATTCCTTTCACATTTGGTATGGTATCACAAGAAGCAATGTTATTTAACATATATTACGGGTTTTCTGTGTGTTTGTTCGTTTTTCAAGTTTCTGCAGAATTGGAGTTATGGCCCTACGTGACCTAGTTTCTGGTGTTCAATTTTCTTGTGGGCGCATCTAGTCCCATAGTTTTCACCTGAATATTTCGCGATTAAAAAGATGTGTATATCGTAAAATGAAGATGATGCGTTAATTTTCACGAGAGGTATGGCCCTAAAAAAAGATATTATGTAGAAAATGCAAGCACCTTTTTTATTTTTCATTTAATTTCGTTCAAGGTCATATCACATACGTCAAGGTCACTGTAGCAGACATGCATTTGTAAAAAGATCTATAACACATACTAACATTTCCATCATAAAGAAACCCTTTGGAAATTTATTCATGACGGGCGTACTATGTACCGTTTGCTGTGCTCTTGTTAAACGAATTCAAGTCGAAATCTTATTTATATCCCTATGCATAACTAGGACATTACAATCTTAGATTGAGTTCAGTTCAAACTTGATTAAAGTGAGAACTCAGCTGGAGTTATGTATGCATGAAATTGTTATTCTTATACATCAGAGATGGAAATGTGGAAATAACCATTAAACCTAACGACACTGAAAAATGTGCTGCAGTCGTAACAAAGATGATAACAGATTCAAACAAACGTGAGAATGTAAAACCTATACCGCTATTTTCAAAATAGACCTGATTTTTGAAGTCAGTCATATTAATCGCTTGACATGAAGCTAAATTAATGACAACTTTTTATTGCACTAGAGGCCATTTTCTTTGTAAATTTTGAATTAACGAGAGTGGGTTGAGACGATGGTGTAGTCCAAACAGATCCGGTAGCAAGTGCATGTTGTATTTACATATACCTAGTAAAGTCAAAATTTCAAACATGACACCCATGATACTGTGTAAAACCTTGGCTTTTGTAATATATGAAACTTAAGCGAGCAGGCATGGCTCAGTTGCGGATCAGTAGCGCACTCGACTTTTGATCGTGAGGTCCTGGCTTTGAGTCCAGCCGGCGGTAGGTTGGTTTCCTGTCCTTCGGATGAGACAGCTCCCGTGTCGCAGTAGGTGTCGGCACTTTAAAAAACCCTCACTGCTCAATGGCCGTAGGCAGAGTCAGTGGGAGTGTCCCGAGCATAGAAACGAAAGCAAAAGGCTGTTACTCTTGAAGCCCTTCACCGGCCTTACGTTTAAAATATATTATTTGGCCTTTTCTGATACCATTTTTCTTTAGAAAATCTATTTAAAATTGCAGCTCAACTGATGATGTCTATGCATGCACCATAAAAATACACAAAATATTTTCACATTTAGTTTATGTGTGATTTATTTATTTAGATCCAGCAGTTGTGAAGCTGTATGTCAGATCACTCTTGAAAAAGTCACTCGGGCAGGAAGCTGCAACAGATACATGTACTACTACATCGAGTTTACAGACAGGAAGCTGCAACAGATACATGTACTACTACATCGAGTTTACAGACAGGAAGCTGCAACAGATACATGTACTACTACATCGAGTTCACAGACAACTTCACAAAGTTCAGGTACATTGAAATGAATGTTTGTCGAGGTCTTTCATTGTATATGGAAAGAACTTTGAAATTCAGTCCTGTCAGAAGCAAATTCATCAAGTGGGTATAGTCCGGCATAAAGTTACTCTATTAATTCATTATCCGAAAATTACACTTACATATACTGTGCAGTGACTAACGTTACACAGGTCACCTCAAATTCCGTTTCCTCGTCTAAATCATCATGCTGCATGTATGACGTCGCACACGCGCCATTGTTTGATAAAAGCAAGGGAAGATTAGAATTCCAATTTGCAGAAAATACATAACTGTTATCCATACCAGTATTTGACAACTTACTTTGTAATGCAAACAACATATTAACAATTACAAAGTTATAGTTCTAGAAAAGAGTCCAAAACAAACTTGAAAACGATCGTTTCTTTCAATAAAAATCCATCAGTTGAACCCAAATTTAATACAAATATATATATTCATAAAAAGTGGTATCGTACAAGGCCAAATAATAAATCCAAATGTATAGCCAACTCTGTCTAAGAGTACCCACTGTAAAATAAATATCAGAGTTTTTGAGAGAATTTAAGGTAAACCCCGTAAACCAGGTATGTACTTGTATAAAATTTGAAGATACATTTCATATCGTCTCAAAGAGACATTGAACAGAAACGCTTGGAATAAAAAAGAAATAACTGGTTTTTCCCAGCGTTTGCGCAGACCAGAATTGAGATACTTCAAGGTTCAGAGCTCTTGTTCATGCTCTTACAGAAATGATTGCCTTGTACATTATAACTTTGGTAACCCAGAGTTATAGATCGAAGTATTGATATTATCCATTCTGATATAGAAATTTTAAATCTAAAATTATTATGAAATATTACATATTTACAACGTACGTGAACGTGTGTATGTGTGTGTTTGTGTTTGGAGGATGTCTGTTTTTCAAAAACACTGAAGGGATAACCAGCACATTAATGTTCAGTTCTGAGTGGAGATTGATTTGTGTGTTGAGTGTAGCATAGTGAAATGCATAGTTTTCTAACAACTCTATTAAAGACAACATACTTTGCAGGTGTGGTGTATTGTCTGTAAGAAAATACAAATGAATAACTGTAACAAAATCATATTACAATTTTATATCCCAATAAATTATAGATTAAAGGTACAACAAAATCAGGCACACGCGCTTTCTATTTGGAGATTTTACTTACTATAGACACCGACAGGACAATAATAGCCAGACTTTACGACAAACACAAGTATTTCAACTTCCCAGTTGTCAATTTTCCACTTTTAAGTAGTAATATCCCGCTATCGCCTGTATATCGTGTTATATCTAAGAAATTTTCCGATATGCCAGGTACATGAACATGTTGAGTTGCCTGCTCGGTAACGGTTGTTGAGTCGACTTTTCTGGTTGTGACGAGGTTTTCTCCCTAATTTCATTTGACTGGACTCATGGCGGAGATATTTACTCCTCACCTGATCCCACCTGTGGATTTCCAGATATCCATGTTTGCCCAATATTCAACATATTTTATATTTGTATATTGTATCCCGGATATTGTGCAGATTTATACTTTGGTATCTGTGGTTTTTATATTAGTATTTATTGTATTTGCAGAGATGATAACCATTTTTTGCAACTTTGCAATTTCCAGATGTTCAGTATGCCGTATACAAATATAATGAACACTGGACAGACAACGACCACTGGAAATCCAGATATAAGATAAGATGTAATGGAGGAGATAGCATCCGGTGTTGGTCAGTCACATCTGCTGTGATACTACAGTCAAATTCAAATAAAATAAGTGAGGAATAAATCTTCAACACAATTGGAACAGGCGAACAGGCAATTCACTGAAACTGAAACAAATTAGCTTCTGTATATCAATGTTGAAATGTTGAACATGCTCTGGAATATCTAACGTTATAGTACGACATATAAATACTACAATCAGGTGGTGACAGCGGGGTGATACTACTTAAATGTGGAAAATTTACCGTGGGAGAGCCGAAATCATCGCGTTTGTTATATTGCATGGTAGTTTGTGTCCATGATAAGATTATATGTCAAAAATGTACGTTTGTGCTTGATTCCATGGTGTTTTTATTTCTATATTCGATGGGATACATCGCATTCAGATACGTATGGAAATTGTCATGCTTAGTAATTTGTCATCCCTATATTATGTATTTGCCCAACAACATCAATAAAACAAATGTAAACTGATTTGTATATAAAAAATCTTGAAATTATGATCGGCAATATATTTATGTATAATCTTTGGAAAGTAACATTTTCAACAAGATGCCCATTTCTATGAAAACATCAGTCGAGTTGTTTCTTCATTCATATGCAACATATTTCAAAAGAACAATGGAATCATTTGTCTTCAGTTGGATAGTTTGATCTGTTAATTAAACAGGGGAGTTCCCATTCTTTGTGAAAGACCTGACGGCAATATAAGGAAATACAACATTAAAGTTATATTTTACCCGATTTATTGAAAGCGTCATAGTGGAGACCTCCAGGAACTGTAACCTCTATTTTGTTTGGACTTATTGTTCTCATTGAGTAACCGAGGCTCCGAGTTAATCTACGAAAATGAATAGATAATGCTCAAATTTGAAAAATTTGAATAAACAGAAATCAATAGACCCTTTAGCAGTAACTGCGATCCTGTGACTTTGCCAGTCTTCCGGTTGGCAAAATGATAGAGATACCCGCAAAAACATAGACGTCGTTATGGTAACTGATTCTTTCTTGATGTAACTTTCCGGGAATCTGTATCATAAGTCACAGGACCGCAGTTACTGGTAAAGGGTCTATAGGCCAAAATGAAAACAAACTGTCATTGCTTGAATATACGAACGTAATACATAAAAAGAATAAATCAGATGCAATAAAATTGATGACGTATTTTGACGAAGCACAGTGTGATTGATATCAAGATTTCAAAATATCTGTCACATTTTAATTTGCTTCTTGTGAACAGTTAACGTGCCAATCGGAGCAGAAATGAAATGTTTCACTGTATATGTTGGTCGAACATTAAATCTACATTGAGTCAGATTTTGTTGTTTTTCTACAGTTATTGTTTAACGACCCACTCAAGAATCTTTCACTCATATGGAGACGTCACCAAATGGCGGCGAAAGGCTTAAAATTTTGCCCTATGCTCGGCACTTACGGTCATTGAGCAGTGAGGGCTCTTTAACGTGTCGACACCTACTGTGACACTGTCATCCGAAGGACATGAAACGACCTCCACCGAGTCTCGAACACTACCGCGAAGCCACGGCGGCTCTATTTCTGCAGGTTAAGCCACGTTCCGATGGTAATGTTCATCAATAAACTTTTCTGTACTCATTTAATGCGTATTCGCATGAACTTTCGTCGTAGTTTTAAAGTCCTATTCCAACTAATTAGTTAATTAATCGCGGGAAACAACCAGCACATCGATCGTTTTATCAAATCGAAAACGAGGCTGCGTGAAAATCAAAACAAACTCTTGTCATGGCGAGTTCCGGCAGCAACGTATCAGTAAGTAAAATGTATCTTTACTCACTGAATTATTCAATCTTTTCATATATATAAGCTAAAAATGCTATCACAATCGACTGTTGCATCAAAAATTGACAAGTATAATTTATCAAAATGTGAACGACCACGTGAAAATATCAACGACGTCGACGCATTTACTAGTGATCGAGTACGATGGTTGCCAATTTCCTTAAGATTTCGCCAACTGTTGTGTTCTGTCCCAAGTATAATCGTTACCGTGTATTGCTGTTTCCTGCGATTTTTGTTTTATTTTCGTGTCACTTACGGCTTTTCTCACATCGAATTAAGGCCCGTGTTTTTGTTTTGCTCGCCATATTGCATATGAATCGTGGGTCACGTGTCGGAGGTCGCGTGTTAGCGCTCTTCGATAATTAGGGCGAAATTTGCATGTCTCTAACACCAGAGTAAATTTAAGAATTCGTACAAAATGCTTCCTAATAACTCCACTAATGCATCAGTTTCTTATTTTTGTTTTTCATTTTCATCGGCTACGAGTGGTTTTTAAAAGTAACTGTCAATACTTACAATAACGTCCGGAAAATTACAATGACGTCCCCGGAATGTGACTTTAAATTAATAATATTTACATACCGATTTACATTCCATTGACGCTAGATGAAAAGGGTATATACTAGATATAAGCACAGGGCTGGTTTCTAGTTGTCCTATGTTACATTCATGTGCGATGAAACGTTACACAACCTTTTTATGTTATTGCAAGCGATATGAGCTGTGTATTATATAAACGTATCCCAGAGAGACCACCTGGTGGTTAGAATAACTAATGCACGCATATAATTGCAACAATACTGCTAAACGTAACCCGTATTTTCAGTATGACCATCACTCTGATCATTGCAAATTAATTTTCGGTAAGTTTTACGAGGATTACCGAGTGTCACAGAAGCACGTGCGATTTGCAGTAATATCACACAATCACCCGCATATGGAGTTTATATTTCACAAATGATCCGATATACCAGTGCGTGTTCAACATATGAACATTTCATATAGAGATAAACTACTCACTGACAAATCATTGACACATGGATATCGAAAATCGCGTTTGATGTCAACATTCCACAATTTGTACGGTCTGTGTAATAGTATTGTTTACTATATTTCTGTTTCTCTAAATGAAATGTTGAGTTGCCTGTTCAATTGCGGATGTTGATACGTCTATATCAATTATGACGAGGATTCGTTCCTAACGTTTTTCATTTGGATTTGATTGTGGACTCACGGGGTGTGATAAGTGATGGCACCTGATTCCACACCTTAATTTCCAGAGGTCTGTGTTTGTCCATTTTTTTTTACCAGATTTGTACCTATATCCTGGACATCCTAAATATTTATACTTTGGTATCTGAATTGTTTTTAAAATATATTCTATTCTTATTACCCTTTGGATTTACTTTCTTACATCATCATTTCTTACCTAAATTAGGCAAAGTTGATCTTGTACATCGTTTCATAACATAATATTCGTTTGTGACATTGTCCACGTGCCGAATATATCGCGTGGTATCGACCTATTTTAACTCGTCCCATTGCAGTCTCGGCTTCATCATACTTGTCATATATCAATTTCGGCCAATAGCAAAAATACGGATCAACTGACAGCGGGAGAACTCGGCTGATGTACCATGACATATCCAAGGCGGTCCATTGAAACACACACAACAGGTACATTAACAATGAAACAAGAATAGATATACAAGAAATTAAAGAGCCGGCCTGTCTCAGTCGGCAGCGCGCTCGACTTTTGATCATGATCATGAGGTCGAGTCCAGCCGACGGCAGGTTGGTATCCTGTCTTTCGGATGATCACAGTAGGTTGTCCACAGAACATTTCATAACAGAAAAATAAACGATAAAATTTTATTAAACTTTGAAAGAGATTTCATACATAATTCATTATTGTCGCTAAAGGAGTTTTATGGTCAATACGGGAACTTGCTAAAAAATATGAAGTCCCCCTCTCATGAATGTTAGATAGTATTCTGGAGCCAGTAATATACAGTGATTCATTGTCACCAAGAAGATCCTAGGCTAGCTCGAAGGTTTCCATGTAACATTTGCGACGGGTGAGGGAATGGAAGCTGACGCTCTTTCGACATCCTTTTGGAATTCGCAATTTTTCTTTTTGCTGAGACCATTTTAGTATCCAATATGTTCTATTCTAGTGGGCATGGAGTTTCGATTATCCATTGGTATATCTTCATTTATATATATTATCCATTGGTATATCTTCATTTATATATATTATCCATTGGTATATCTTCATTTATATATATATATATATATATATATATATATATATATATATATATATACTGTTTTCTCATTTTAGGCGTGTGGTATTTCTAAACTTTCCCTCTAGTGTTGCATTACTATGTATATTTTTTGCCCAATTATACATGTTTGTCATCAAAGGATATCAACTGTCTCCGATGTAAGAAAAATGCATTTCCTAATTACCCTGCCTCCGTGGTCCGTCGTCCGTCCTTAAACAATTCTTGTTATCGCTATTTCTCAGAAAGTACTGCAGGGATCTTTTGACATATAGGTTTTCCTTGAGGTCTAGTTGTGCTGTGTACATTTTCAGGTGGTCGGATCACAAAATGGCTACATTTTCAGTTTGTTATCGTGAAAGTCGGATCACATTTGACATAATGAGGTCTAGTTGCCGGATCTGCGGCCATCATGTTTGATTTTGACAATTAAAGTTTGTTATCGCTATTTCTCAGAAAGTACTGAAGGGATCTTTATGAATATAAAAATCTCAGATACCAAAGTATAAATCAATAGAATGTCCAGGACATAGATACAAATCAGATAAAAATGGACAAACACGGACCTCTGGAAACAAAGAGCTGGGATCAGGTGCCATGGAGGAGTAACCCTGTCGACAGGTCACACCCGCGTGAGTCCACACTCAAGTCCAATGAAATACGTGAGAAATGTATCCTCGTCACAATTGGTACAGACGTCTCAACACCCGCCAACGAAAAGGCAACTCAACATTTCAATTAGTGAAACAGAGTGGTCGCAAACAAGACTATTATACCGACCGTAAAATTTGCGGAACGTTGACATTAAACACGGTTTTCGATATCCCTGTGTCAATAATTTGTCAGTGAGTAGTTTACCTCTGTATATGAAATCTTCAATTTAGGTTCCTATTGACATTTAGTTGTGCAGTTTATATTTTCAGGTGGGTCGGATCACAGGCGGCCATTTTGGATTTTGACAGTTAAAATTTGTTATCGCTATTTCTCAGAAAGTACTGAAGGGATCTTTAAGCAATTTGACATGTAGGTTTTCCTTGAGGTTTAGTTGTGCAGTGTACATTTTCAGGCGGATCGGATTACAAAATGGCTGCCAGGCGGCCATCTTTGATTTTGACAATTAAAGTTTGTTATCGCTATTTCTCTTAAAGTCCAGAAAGGATCTTTATGAAATTTGACATAGAGGTTCTCCTTGAGGTCTAGTTGTGCAGTGTACATTTTCAGGCGGATCGGATAACAAAATGGCTGCCAAATGGCCATCTTGGATTTTGACAATTAAAGTTTGTTATTGCTATTTCTCAGAAAGTACTGAGGGGATCTTTATGAAATTTGAAATACAGGTTCTCCTTGAAGTCTAGTTCTGCAGTGTACATTTTCAGGTGGTTGGATCACAAAATGGCTGCCAGTGTCCATCTTGGATTTTGACAATTTAAGTTTTTTTATAGCTATTTCTCAGAAGATCCAGAAGGGATCTTTATGAAATTTGACATAAGGTTCTCCTTGAGGACCATTAAAGATTGTTATTGCTATTTCTCAGAAAGAACTGAAAGGATCTTTATGAAGCTTGACATATAGGTTCCCCTTGAGACTTAGTTGTGCAGTGTACATTTTCAGGCAGATCAGATAAAAAAAATGGCTGCTAGGCGGCCATCTTGGATTTTGACCATTAAAGTTTGTTATTGCTATATCTCAGAAAGTACTGAAGGGATCTTTATGAAATTTGACATACAACATCTCATTGAGGTCTAGTTGTACATTTTCAGGTCGGATCACAAAATTAAAGTTTATTATGTATTTCTTGAAAATCTTTTACAACGTCTACCATTGAGCCATGTATTTTTTATTTGTTATGGGTAGACACATTCATTGGTGTATGATCTTTGGTTCCTTCCCCACCCCTTGAAATTTATATACTTTTACTTATAACTTAAAAACCGTTCACAGCCCCTCTGTTTAACCATACACATTATTGATTGTTATTGGAAAACACATTCAGTAGTGTATGTGGGGGTACTGCCACTTCCCTGAAATATACACTTTGCTATATTTGATATCAAATCAGGGCCCAACGAGACAGATTATTATGTGTAATGTTTGTTTTATTCAATGCAGGTCACGACCAACATTTTTACTCTTAGAAGTTGACAGGTATGGTTAAGCTATCTTGAATTATATCAATTTATATTTGGTATTGTTATAATCTTGTGTGAAAGCATTTGACAGATATTTAGGTCTTAGTTCAAATTCACTGTTGAGCCACAAAATAAGAGAAAAGAACAGTCTGTCATAGATCAAATGAAGAACATTCGATGGTGGGCGACAAGATCCCTCTGGGATCTCTTGTTTCTACTTAGATTGATATACAATAACAAAAAGAGATACATAGACATAATTATTCTGATATCCCCCTATATTTTTGTGAAAATTGCTTCGGAAACACAATTTTGTCAAGGAACACTTGATTGCAATAAAAAGTACACTGAAAACGATATTATCAAGATGCTGGGGTTTCTAGTAGACAACATCTTCGTGGTTTTTGCGGGAAAAGTTTTCCAACAGATTGTCGGCATTCCAATGGGTACCAATTGTTCACCTCTTTTAGCTGACATATTTTTGTATTCATATGAAGCGGAATTTATGCAGTCACTGCTCTCCAAAGGAAACAAACAGATAGCATCTCGGTTCAATTTTACTTACAAGTATATCGACGATGTTTTGTCCATAAATAATTCAGAATTTCAGAATTACCTCGGCCAGATGTATCCTGTTGAGCTACAGATCAATGAGACGACAGAGAGCAACACATCTGCTTATTACCTTGATTTACTCCTGTCGATTGGAAAAGGCGGTCAACTTCATACATCCCTCTATGACAAACGATACGATTTTAATTTCCATATCACAAACTTCCTATGAATGCTTTATTCCGAGAGTTAAACGACTAGCCAATAAACTACTTACACAAGGTTACGTTGTTGAACGCTTGGAGTCGTCGTTTAAGAAGTTTTATGGTCGATACGGGGATCTTGTGAAACATTATGAAGTACCCCTCTCAGAGATATTAGATAGTATTCTGGATCATGGCCACAGACAGTGACTCCGTTTCACCAATCATGTTTTTCACAGAACTTGATCTCATCTAACCCGTTCATCGAACTAGACAGGTTTCCGTGGAACACTTGCAACGGGTGTGGCATGCCAGCAGAAGACGCTGACTCCTTCCGGACACCTGGTCTTATCCCGTTTGGGATTCGTAATTGTTCTTAATGTCGAGACCATTTACACATCTAATTCGTCGTATTATAATGGACTTGAGTTTTGATTATTGATTGGTACTTCTTCAATTTTACTTGTAATTGATTAACTTAACCTTACTATTGGTATGTGGATTCCACACTGGATCTGACCTTATTTTCACAATATATATATATGAATATACGGTTTTCTATGCCTTCGTATAGCATTTATTCGTTATTATACATCAAGTAGTTAAAGTTGAAACAATCGAAATTTTTATTTTTGGTAAGCACAGCTAATACCCCTTAAATGCTTGTGTTACTACGAAATATACATTGGTCTATATGGATGATCTGTGTTGTGAAATGATACCAAGGTTTTGAAGATCCAAAATATTCAGTTTCGAAGTGTAAATAAATATACATTTTACAAGTTAATTTTATAGCACGTAGCACAGTATTGTTTTCAGCTTTTAAAGTGATTTTATAGATTTTGATGTACCAAAGCAGGCTTTGATAGGTTCAGTGCATCACATGGCATGACACAGTTCTTACACCGGGCACTATCGCGTAAAAGTAATAGTCATGTCATCCTAACAATGTGATAAAATACGGTGTTATAGAATATTTTTTTCCGGAGAGCAAAAATCGATATTAATCAAACAAAATCATGCGTTAACAAAAAATGAAGGTTAAGTGTTTAAATTTGTATATATTACTCGTAAAGTCGAAAGTTGGCGGTCACTGTATAAACTTAATGCAAGACAATGTTTTGAATTAGATTCATTTACTTAATTTAATTATTTTCACTTCAGAGAATATGTATGTACTGGGAAATTATTTGTATTTGTTACGTATCGAAATGGTGTAGAGTTTTATTTTATTTTTATTTTTTTCTGCGCTGCGCATAAATTGAGGCGTTATCATTCTCCGTCTGCCATAGTCTACGAAAATAAAACTTTTCCTGGATCAGTGCAGTATGCCCTAGTTACGTCACAACACAAGTTTCACCTAGCATATTTTCAGTTCTTAAGTTGAAGATCGTTACGATTATTTCTTCTGGGCCCAGCACCATAAAATATTATCAACCTGGCCTGCTCAGCCAATCAGATATCAGGATTACCCAAAGTTGAGTAAAAGTTTTAGACTTAAGTAATTCTTAAGTTTTATGTTGCAAGGCCCTGATAATTCAGCTCAATAACAACTTTCATGTTAGTGAATGATATATATATATATATATATATATATAGAGAGAGAGAGAGAGAGAGAGAGAGAGAGAGAGAGAGAGAGAGAGAGAGAGAGAGTGTGTGTGTGTGTGAGAGATAGTCGTCTCATGTTAATTATAATGATGTTTTGTTCTCATTTGATTTGCAATCTCACGACCTATATCTGGCCAACAAGAAAACGGGGTCAATCGGTAGTGGTGTATTAAATTAAACCATTGTAAACGGTGGAAATGTCAGGATATCATTCTACGAAATGGATATTGGACAAGCATCTAGAAAATTAACAGAAGGGATCAGGGGCCATGGATTTATAATCATCAACTGTTCAAATTCGTCATGATTCCACAGTTTAAATAAGGGGCATATTCCCTGGTTACAAGTTGTATAACATATGGTTTTACAACCACGTTTTATGTTTTGACATTTTTTTTAAAACTGTTGCTTTGGTAAAACACGAAACAAAGGCATATTGGCCAAAAGCGGAAGCTTACTTCGTCATTGCACTTTATCCAACTTTTGATTTTCAAAGGTGCATGTTAATGCAATGTTTTATAGATTAGTATGTTGTCTATTAGACTAATATTTGGGTATTTGTGAAATTTATATATTATCTGTTTAATAAAAATTTCAGGAATATCCTTAAACATTTCATTTATTTATTCAATGTTGTATTTTGTTAAATCTCAGATGAAAATAATTAATTAAATTGCAAGGTTTTTACAATCTAAACCTAATATGAATAATTTTATTTTACATATTCTATAAATACCAAGCACTGAAGTTGACTTATTAGCCTGAATATTAGCCTGGATTACAGATATGTAATGCCAAATTTATCTGTACTTAGTGATCTGGTAATTGCTTTATCTGTGCTTACTAACCATTCAATATTCGATAAAAGTATGTCGCCCTCCGTTATCTATTAAACTAGAGTTTCGATAGACAATTTACCGAAGAACTCCCAGCCACTGCCTTGATTTGACTTGCAGAGACAAACATGTCTTTCAATAGTATCGGTCAACTAGTAGGTAAGAGTGAAATGTACCTTTATATGAAAATATCACCTCTTTCATCACAATTTACTCCCATTATATATCGATTTTTAATTTGATTGCATTAAAAAGAACGGGAAGATGATGTGGATATATTGATTAATATTGAAAACTAAAGCTTGTATCGGAAACCATTTATATACAATATATATATATATATACTGTATATATATTATGTTGGTTTTCTTGGTACAGCGATAAATATGTTAAGAAAATTATAAAACATCACATTTAATTTTTATATACTACACTTTTCTTAACACACGCACACACACACACACACACACAGAGATATATTTATATATCCTAGAAGTGGAATTTGCGTTTTACACCACACACAACATTGATATGTTGACGGCCGATTTTTCATGGCAGAGAGAATCTGGTTACATGTTCACCCGGGAAGAGATAACCGAAATTTTTTAAAAGTTTACTTGCCATCTTATAACTGGAAAAATGTTGAATATGGTGTAAAACACCATGCAATAATTAAATTCCACCAACAGGATATATATATATATATATATAAATTTTTTCCGATACAAACTTTAGTTTTGAGTATTGATTAATCAATCTGCATATTCCCGTTCATATTTATAGGATCTACTTAAACACCGATCTCTCACAGCTCCCATGTTAGCTCGCCTGAACCGAAGGTTAAGTTGAGCTTTTCTGAGAGGTTTCGTTCCTCACGTATTTCATTTTGATTTGACTTAAGACTCACGGCGGGTGTGACCGGTCGACAGGGGGACATGCTTACACCTTCATGGCACCTGATCCCACCGCTTTGTTTCCAGAGGTCCTTGTTTGTATCCAAATTTGTATCTATATCCTGGACTTCCTAAAGATTTATACTTTGGTATCTGAGATTTTTTATATGTTATTAATTTTACTGCATTTTTTATGGGGGATGGGTACTTTTTCACATTTTCGACTTCTTCTCTAAAACCGCCAAAGGGATTTTGGTAAAACTGTATAGGAAGTAAATACTCAAGGTTCTATACCACGTTTTGACCGATGGACTCACGGGTGAATCCAGGATGGGGCAAAAGAAGTCTCAGAGGGTACACCTCTTTAAAAATCTTTTCTTCCAAAACCGCTGCATGGATTGACAAACTAATTTCATCTAGTGATCTAGATGTAAGGTTCAAGTTTGTTAATTTCGTAGAAATTGGAAAATAATTTTTTACGCTTTTTGACGTTAATTTTTCATTCATTTTTATATGGTTTCTTTGATTTTCTCCCCATTTATTCATTATGGCGCTTCATTGTATGCCTTTTACCTTTAATTACGTAGAAAGAATTTTGCTGAAATTTTAGTTTTTTATTTTTTATAATTTTTTTTAGACTGTAAAAATTAAAGGGGAGGAGGGTAACTTTTCACATTGTCAACTTCTTCTAAAAAAACCTCTCAAGGGATTTTGATGAAACGTTATAGGAAGCAAGTACTTAAGGTCCTGTACCACGTTTGTTTAGTTTGGCCAGATCGGCACACAACATCCGGAGGTACAGAATCATTTTCATAACTTCGGATAGGTTCGAATCGGTAAAGATGTTCCGATGGAATTTTAGGGAGTGACCGTTTCTTTTTTTAGATAAATTACACATCTTTGCTTCCGGATGTTGTGTACTCAGTGTTGTTTATGATATTACAAATGTTTCCGTCGCTTTATCATTTGACCAGTTCACACCCCTGTAGAAATCTGAGAAAGAAATAATACTGCAAATATATTTTCCGTTGAAAAGCAACTATCTAAATTACCTTGTCCGTATATAACTTTCCAAGGAAGGTTTGAAAAATAACAGATTATAACGGATTATAACGGATTTTGTGGTTTGTTGGATATGAGAGCAACAACATTCTGAATACCTCTGGAGGTCATGACATCTACAATTCAGGAAAAGTATCAGCGATATTGAAACAGTATAAATTTACTATCTTGTCAACTGACATATGATTAAACATGTCCTGAAGGTCATCTTCGCGTGAAAGGGCACAACTTTATTTGAATGGAATAATTTCGAGGTCGGTGCGACTGGTCAACAAAGTATGCTTACTTCTCAAGCTGCATGGGCGACCTCTTGTGGTAACAACATCACACTTAAAAGCCCCGTTATAAACTCAGCTGATTTTGTGAGAACATTTTCCAGATTGCTTGAGTAATGCCATTGGGTTTTTTTTTCGGGTTATCTCTTCCACAATTAAAAACTGACAACCACCATATAACAGACACATCGTTGAATGTGGCGTTAAACACCACTGGAATTCAAAACAAGTCTAGCTTCATGGCACAGCGAAATTGTATTTTGTTCCTCCTGATGCGGTTGTTATATTATTATATATAGGGGATTTATATAAGTGATACATATAGTATCATAATTATGCGCTGTAGCTATCACCCCATATGTCATAAATGGTAATGCAGTTGTACCAAATACAATGAAAAGCAATTTCAGCTAATATATTTCATAAACGAAAATTGAACTATCTGTTTGTACCACCTGGTTCCATCCCGTTTGTGATCCAAAGTTATTCCTAATTGTGAGATTATTGGTATAACCAATATGTGGCATTCTAATGGACTTGGAATTTTTAATATTCATTGGAACTTCTTCATTTTTACTTAAAGCAAACAAATTGCATTTATGTGAAAAACACATTTAGGGCTGAAACGATGTTTGAATATTTGCCACTGAAAAGCTATAGGTGGATATTTGAATATAAAATTATTATTCAACAAGACGCCCAAGTGGACTGATGGGGCACCTTAGAAAAACAAGATCAAAAGGAAAAATAGGCTTGTCCAGAGGGTAATAAATTTCACAGATTTGGTAGGGTCTTTTTCTTTTTCTAGGCATTTATTCTGCTTTGTACACGGTTAAAGATTTTATAAAATTTGGGCAATTTGTGAAAGTTTTTGTCTCTGCTAAAAGGCTCAGGGGGTATCAGAATCTTGAACTTCACAAAGGCTTTCCTTAACCCAGTTAATTTTTTTTTACATAATTTAAACATAATTGGCGCCGGTGGTATTTCGCCAGGTATATTGTATACTGGCTCTCTCCTCCGCATTAAAAACTGACCGGCACCATATAACACAAAGCAGTTTCCAAAAAAAATGTTCAATTGTTACGGACGACAGCCGATTACCTATGACATAAGGATAACTGACCGACTCGGGTGAACTAAATCTTTACGTCATATGTCTAGTACCAGTATAATTTGCAAATAATATGTCTTCAAAGTGACACCATTTACCAGTTTAAAAACCGTTTCATTTCGGAGAATCATACAAACATAGCATTCATTATTTTAAAAACCATTCTATGCATCAAATTATTATTTAATAGATTGATAGATATTTTCATATATTGTAAGCGAGGAAAGAGGATTTGGTTTCATATCTATCAACCTCTTAATACCCATGGATGCATGAAATGTTTGAATATACACATCGATGCATATATATATATATATATATATATATATATATATATATATATATATATATATATATATATATATACATTAAAGAATGTTTGTACAATTATGTAATTTATGTTTTGTATTTTTTTCTCATTTTCATAAGTTCAGTGTTTGCATTCTGTATGGTGTCTAGTGCTTTTGGTAGCTATGAATTACTATTAATATATTTAGAACGGTAACACTCTTGAGGAAAACTAAGGTTTTAAGTGTTATTCAAGTAAAGTTTAGGACAATCTCTTTTTTTCGAACATACCGAATATCCATCATATCCGAATGTCCATCATAAAACTTGAAGTTTTTTCTGAAATTTTTAACCAAATTTGGTACATCGATTGACATAGAATGATCCCTAAAATCGAAGTTGAATTACCTGTTCTTTAGAGGATTTCGAGTTTTCTGTTGATTATTCCATTTCAATTTGACTGTGGACTCGTGGCAGATGTGAAACTCACCTTTCCGTGACACCTGATCCCACCTCTGTTCAATGTCCCCTTGGTTTGTACACTGTCCTCTGGGCATCTCCGAAATTAATACATTGGTATCTGCGATTATTGTATGTTTCGATTTTGGAAATCATTAGACAATATATGCTAATGTAATGATTCTTTTCACGATGTGAGTTTAGTTACCTTTCGAAGCGTGGCGTTTCTGAAGTCGATTTAACGATTTATAATATATTCCATGTTACCTTTTTATTTACAGTATTGTTACTAGCAGTCCATTATTCGGAACAGACATGTAAGTAGAACTTATGAGTAAGTATATGTTTTCTCAAACGCTCCTGCCTGATGCGGATCACTGATAATCTCTACCTTCATGCAAGTTCAAAATATACAGGTATACTTTTAATTTACCGTATAACACGTGGATGTGTATTATTATTCTGGTCATTAGATGTTATTGTATTAAATAACGCTTATTTGACCAAAAATGTTCATTAGTTAATTTAATTAATAAATCAAAGTATTTCTTAACCCCTGGCAAACGTATATATACTTATACACTATAAATCATGTCATTTTTTTATCCTTCAGGTTTTGCACCACCAAATTCACTAAATACCCAAGCTTGACTCATCTTAATCCTTTTAGATAATATACAATATATGCTGTAACTGCACACATTTGTATTTAAATTTCAGTTATTGCCCATCTTATGAAAACCTTAGATATGTTGATAATTGTACGTGCTATTTTTTAGTTTTTACATACTCAGGTTTTTTTAATTATCATTTTCAATTAATTCTTTTTCGTGATGAGAAATCATTAAAATGATCTTTAACTGACTTAGTCTTGAAAATTACATCCAGTAACACCAAAACCATGCCATGTTGTAATCCACAAAATAAAATACCATCTGCGTCACGGATATTTATCTATATGTAACTTATTGATAAAAGTTACTTATATGCCATTAAGTTAGAAAACCGTGTATGTGTAGAAGTAGAAGTGAAAGAGAATTGGATTTGAAGTGTTCAAAACTTAAGAAAGTTTTGAAAACACTTTAGGCAAAAATTGTAGAATTAATGTTAAATACGAAACAAATGGTGGATGTTTTAACTGACAATGGATAATTAGTATTTCCTTATGAGCAACATGAATGGTATGATACTGGTGTTTGAAAAAAACTAGTCGTAGTAATTATAAGATTGTGACAATTGGATGTGAAAGCTTCAGCAATGTGAGATAATATGTTATTTACATCTACTGTTGAATTTCCGAATAAAAAGGAAAATGAAACAAAAAATCGAATATTAAAAACATAATACCAAAATTATAATGCTCAATGGTGTGCTGCCTCTCCGAGTACTAAAGTAGTAAAACGCGGCGAATACAAAAAACGATAAAAAGGCAGAATGTGATTATGAATGAATGAACAGTTCCAACTTGAAATAAATTATCAAAGACAAGAACTGATAATATTCATGACAGAAGAGCTATGGACATTCTTCTTTGAATAAACTCCCGAACCGAACACGTTTCATCAAAGTACGGATCTGTGGGGATGGACAACAGGATATTCACATTTTTATCCAAGAACGTTAACAGTTGTCCCAACAAAAATTATGATATTTCTATTATTGACCTTTTATTAAGGTATATTGTATTTCTATCAGAAAACCATAACACCATATTAGATACAAACGTTATTCTGGATGTTGAATGTAAATATTTCGCCAGGTCTCGTGGTAAAGTCGGGGTTGTGGGGAGGGGGTAGTCGTTTTAATACAAAAACTATTAATGATACAATGTGCGTAGTATAAATAAAAGTCACTCCAGTTTTTTAATCTGTGGAATATGTATAAATATAAGTAGATTTATTTAAATGGTAAGACAGTAACATAAGGTAGATTTATTCAAATTAAAAGTTTTGCAAAGTACTCAGAATAGGGACATGGTATGCTTATTTCCGATTTAAATAGTGGAATAGGGGGGAAGTGAGTAATGTCTCATCTTGGGTTACAACTGTATTGTATAATGACAAATTAACAAGGGTGAAATAAGACATCACAACAGGACTAAAGTGTATGCATATAAGTAAAAAAAATCCTCACAATTAGTAGACTACTCAACAATCGCCATAGAACATTTAATGTGATGGAACAGAGATTAAATGTATTTTGGTTCACGACTCGCTAATAAACTACTGACTCAGTTACATCGTTGAGTGCTTGAAATCTTCAAATAAGAATTGTTATGGTCGAAACAGGTGTCTTGTTAAATAGAATAATGTCTTCCTCTCAAGGATGTTAGATAGTATTCTAGAGTGAGATCAAATGCATTGACTCCCTTTCGCCAGTCGAATCTTAATATCAAGTTCCCATGTAGCATTTGCGATGGGTGTAGCATGCTAGCAGAGGACGCTGACTCCTGGTTGTATCCCATTTGGGATTAGCAATGTTCTTCATGTTGAGATCATTTTACATCTACTTTGTCGTGTTCTTATTGATACGTCTTCAAGTTTACCTTGAATTATATTCATTTTATGTACATTTTATGACAGGGACATGTCACGGAATATTCCAGCCGTATCCTCATGACCTTCGCTGCTATGTGGAAATTGTCAATTCAGATGTCATCATCAGGAAATCGTCCGACGGGGTCTTTTTCGATAAACATACTTGTGGATTTGAAAATATCTTGCTTCACCCAAATCTTCACTATGGACATTCAGATGGTAAGGAATATATTGGATAACGAGATGGAAATACATAGAAAGAAGGATAGGAAATCCGTCGGTCAGATAGATAGTTAAACTGTTGTTGTTAGAATGAAAAAATACATGCACTGAGATAAATGGTTACAGATAGATAGATCGAAAAACATGTATTAGATTTGACTTTTTTTTCAATAATGTGTGTACAGGTGAAATATTTGGACTTGCTTAGATTTAATGAGTTACTATAACTCAAACCTTTTTTAAAAAAAAACTTGCGTCTTGATCCTTTCATGATTTTATTTAGACCCGTTTGGAATTTATAAACATGTGTCAATATAACTTGGCCAAGCGATACAACTTACTAAAATTTTGTAGATTGTCAGAAAGCTGTGATGGGAAATACCGTTTACTACACAGAACACCACCACACAGATTCACAGCAGAACCAACATCCTCACCATGTACCTAACAACAACTGGGAGGATATGTGTAGATATTCTAATGGTTAAGTTTATACATATATGGTACTTGAAACTTCGGAAACCGTATCTGTAACTTCTAAATAAACAACATTTAATAACTCTACCGATCTCTCACCGCTCACCAATCCGTGGTCACATGGGATGACCTCCTTGTAGGTGCGTAATGTTCGAGCAATGGAAATACGACCCTACGAAATTGAATGGCAAAGAGATGTAATTTATTTTATGAAAATGGAACCGTTTGTCCGCACAAATTTCGTTGGAATGTCTTTGTTGATTCGGAGTTATCCAAGATTATGAAAATAATTCTTTATTTCCGGATTGTGTGTGCTCAGTGTAAGTAGTAAGATTCCATATCCCCCTGTCTATGTTGTTTTCATTTCACAACTTAAACGATATGCCAGGACATGCTCTTCGTATGAATGCTTTATATTCTTCGAGCGAAACGACTCGTCATTAAACTACCTACACAAGGTTACATTGTTTAACGCTTGGAATCGTAATTTTAAAAGTTTTACGGTCGATACGGGGATCATGTTAAACATTATGAAGTTCCCCTCTCAGGAATATTAGATGGTACTCTGGGACACGACCACAGACAGTGACTCCCTTTCGTCAATCGTGGTTTAACCATACTTGACCTTTTCACCTATTTTGACATTTTCATCGAACTAGAAAGGTTTCCATTGAACATTTGCAAAGGATATGGCATGCCAGCTGGGGACACTGATACTGCTGGACACCTGGTCCTATTCCGTTAGAGATTAGCAGTTGTTCTTCATGTTGAGACATATAATTTGTCGTGTTCTAATGGACTGGAGTTTCAATTATCAATTGGTACTTTTTTCATTTTTACATCTTTATAATGAAAGAAATGTTCACATCTCTTTGCCATTACATCGCTTACAAGATTGTATAAGTCGCCTTTTCATTTGTAGAAAATGACACACCTACGAGATCATTCGCACTTGACCGTACAAAGGATTGCGCTAGGTCCTGTACGCGACATATAAGAAAACGGGGTCGAGTAGAGATCGGATTTGAATTAGATTGCGGATGTGTGCAGATAAATAGACATAAATATACTAACAATATTGTAATGAAATACTGATTAGGTGTATATATCAGTCATGTTTTGAAATTCTAGTAATCGATTATTTAAAACACATAAAATATGCTACTGTTATGTATGGCAAATGGTGGAATTTGCAAAAAATAAAAGAAGCATATTTTTATGTACTTGATTTGGTTTTCTTCTGTTTAGATGTGAGTGTTAACCCTTTCAACCCTACAGACCATTATGGACTTGTATAAATAATATATACATAATTCCAAAGTTATTACGCCAAAGACAATCATTTCAGTCAGGCAGATTTCAGTAGTTGACCTCCAATTTATAAAAGATGCATGCATGTATTTTCTAAAGAGAACGTGATATCACACAAGGCCAAATAATAAATCTAAATGTTTAGCAAAATCCGTCTAAGAGTAACCACTGTAAAATATGACTATCTTAGCCTTTGAATAATTTAGAATTTAGAATATAATACTATCAGTGCGAAATAGGATAAGTTACTATTAACATAATACCAAGGTTAAAAGGTTAAAAAAAACCTGATAATTAGATACTACAGTGTGAAAGGGTTAAGTGTGCACATGACAAATGTAATTTTTTATATTGTTTTACTTCTTTAGGTGATCAAATTATACATTCTCTGGACAACTGTGACAGCGTCTTGACAAGTATGTATTTTTATTTTAATTCAAACTACAATTTCAACGTAACCCAAATGATGAAATGTAACGCGTTATTTTGTAGTTGTAGAACAAAATATATATTGAGGAAAACCATACTTTATTCTGATGAAATGATAGTGGCACGGAGAAATAATTATTTTCAATCGGAAATATATATATATATCGTGTTAATTACAGGTGCTCTTTTGCAGAACTCAAATAAAAATTCACTGGTTGTTTTTAATTACAATACTATTATATCATTGACAATACCAAAGTGGCCAAAACAAATGCTCAAAACGATTGTTTCTGTCAATAAGACTTCGGTTGAACTTGAATTAAGTATATATTTTTGAAAGAAAAAGTTGTATACTGCAAATAAGAATAATAAATCATTGTGTATTTCAAAATCCGCAAAACTCAATATTTTAGATAATTAAGTAAACATCATTGATTAGTTAACATCCTTCATTGCATTTTATTAAAACTTGCATCTCGAGATTAACTACTTACAGTTTGTAGGTAGCTCTGAAATCTTTTTGTAAAATCCCTAGGTCATATTTCATTCTTCAGGCGTTTTGGCTAGCTACGCTCGCCATTTCTGTTTATTAGAATATAATATACATGTCAGGTATAAAGACAGAGATCCACCCTGGCTCTGTTTGTATATTTTGAACTTCATGCTATTTGACTACTCTTTGTTTTATGTCAGTTACTCACTAAAGTGTTTGGCCTACATATCGATAAATCAATATTCGTTTCCGTTTCATACTCAGCGTATCTTTCCAATGAATTAAAGCTTACGGCGTCTTACCACCCCCCTCAAAAAACAAAAACAAATTATGCCCCCTCTTTGAACATCCTGGATCCGCCCCTGTAATTGAAAACAACAAAGTATGTTTGAAGACTTAATACAATGACTGTCTCCACCAATGTGTGTGTCTGGACACTGATAAAATAGGTTTTACCGCCACAAACAATTTTTTTTCAGTTACATGGTGACAGCCAATTTTTATTGGTAGATAAAACTTCATTAGTAGACCATCGACCTACCATAAGTAAGCGGGCGTACTGTCTTATAAAAATCAGCTAGGTTCTAGCGGGGTTGGAACTTGGAGCCTGCACTGACCAGAAGTGAGATACTTCATGGTTCAAAGCGCAATGATCTACCCACTCGGCCACAGACCTCCCTCAAATATTTATTGAAATTGAATTGCGTGTAACCTTCCTCGTGGTTCCTTATCACAATCTTTCCTCACAATAATCCAATGTGCAGTGAGGTTTATATTTTATAACACTTTTGAGTATGAAACCTCCTCAACCCCCCTTTTAAAAAATTCTAGATTGGTCACTGCAATATATTACATTTATGACCGCATGACAAAGTGAGAAAATGAGAATCAAATGGTCGTCACTTTATTTCATAAAATGAACATGTGAGCCAGCACTAGTTTATAAAACTAAAAATACAATTCTGGAATTGCAAATTGCAAAATAATCCCTGGGGTCGGGGGAGCTACAAGGTTGGTGAAAGTGCGATGTAAAATTAAAAGATTGAAAGCTGTTTCATGTACATTGATTTTAAAGTTATTACTTCATAGAATTAAAAGTGTAACGAATTAAAATGTAATTTAAAATTCGACTTATTCACAGGTATTAAATTTCGTGCAAGACCATTTCAAAACAGAAGTGTAAAAGGAGATTAAGTGAATTCATAAACATTTTTGGAATTCTTTGAAACGATGTCTGATCATACTTGAATGAATTTTGATTGGTAATAACTTTTAATTTTTATTGATGACGAATTATCTTTCTGATACTCCAAAAATATTAAGTACCATATTCACGGGTATTAAATTTCGCGGTATTTACCTTGACTGTGAATATAGCGAAATCAAATCCCCGCGAATAAAAGCAACTATGCACTAAAAAACGAATAAGTACCAATGGATAAAGCAATGTTTTTGCATATACATTAATTTTGCTATTGCAGTATGGGATATCTTACACAGCATTCGATCACATCAGTCGTGCCTGATCAACGTGATCACAAAAATGAACGGTAAGAAAACAGATTTATATAGGTTTATTTATTCTAGAAAACTTGAGCCAGGATTTTTACACTCCCCGTACATCACCTGGCTAGGGAATAAGGGGTTGGCTGGCTCAGTTACCTCATTGGTTGAGGTAGTTTTTTTTATTTCAGGTGAAATATTTGAACAATAATTCCATAATGTAAACCACCAACAAAATTTTAGCAAATAATAATAAAACATATGACATAAGAGCAAGGACAAACAGAATCATACAGAAACCATGCATGCACATTAAATACACATGCAAACAGACACAATTTTACAAAATATCAATTTCTAGCACGTCCAAACATCTTTAGATATAACAGTATGGCGTATCAGTGTACATATCGTCCGCTTGCCTTCATCGCTGTAAAACGTACATCCCTCCGCCGATTTTGATATGATATTGGTCCATTGATTCAATACACCTCGAGAATGCTGGACAATGACCAATGTTGGAATTAAAATATCACTTTTTTGCTGAAATATCACATTTATGGACGGGAAAATCATATTTCTTTAAGTTTCTAGTGGGTTATATTTCATGTTAAGTTAACGGTAGCATAATGGTTAATCATTGTAAAAAGAAAATGTATTTCTCTTACAGATAAATATCACAATGAGCATGTAAGTAACTGTACATGTTCACAGTCAAGGTATCACCTTAGCTTTGTAAATCTCAATAATGGTAAGTTGTTTATATATATATATATATATATATTGTCGAGGGTCCTAATTTCTACAGCATTGTTTGTTTTATTTATATTTCGTATATTTCTGCAAAATCATGTACGTAATATCTTTGAGAATGCACTGGATGCAGGTGAGTAATTATGTACTATCGACATGCTCCAGGAACGGATATTCAGTTATTCTCCGTTAAGCATGGATAGGAAGCAATGGAAGTCACATGTTTTGTCTGGGCTTATATTGTGTGCCTAACATTAAATGATGTAGTTGTCGAAATTAGGACCCAGTAATGGTGGCGCCCAACTATTGTTGAGTGAAATTTGTTTCATGAATGGAAAAATAAGAATGTCTTAAATATACTTAAAAATACACCAGAATATATGTCTTATATAATGTATTGGTACCAGCTGAGTACATTTCAAACTAAAGTTAGATTTGTTTTTATTTTACCAAAATATAAGGTACTGCGTTTATCTATATATTTACGTTACATATGGTCCACAAGCAGTGGCAACGACCAAGTAGTGTAATTATGTTAAATATAAGTTTATAGTTTTTGTAAAAATCGAAACAAATGTTCAATACAATAGCTTATAATTTTAAGAATTCATGGTTTGGTGTTAAAAATTCATTATTATGATTATATATCAATGAAATATAAAAAATATATCTCAAATACCAAAGTATAAGTCTTTAGGATGTTCTGGATATAGATACAAATCTGGTAAATAATGGACAAACGCGGATTTCTTGAAATTAAGAGGTGTGATCAGGTGACATGGAGGAGTAAGCATCCCCTGTCGACCTGTCATACCCGCCTTCATTCCACAATCAAATCAAAATGAAACGCGTGAGGAAAGAATCCTCGTCACAATTGGGACAGCTATCGAACAGGCAGCTCAACATTTCACTTTAGTAAGAGAGTAATCGCAAACAAGACTATTATACCGACCGTAAAGTTTGCGAAACGTTGGCATCAAACGCAATCCAATACAGGGTCACGTGCAGATGACCTCTCCTAGGTGTATTTGACCAATGAAAATTCGACTTACAAATCTCTAAATGTTTATCGAGATTTAATTTATTTTAAAATAAAGAAACAGACAGTCCACAGAATTTATTCGGAATATGATTTGTGATTCGATCCTATCCGAGATTATGAAAATATTTTATATCCAGATTTTGTTTGTTCAATGTTGTAACTTGACCACTAGGTATTTTGTATTTTACTATTTTGTAATACTGGTAGCGTATCAATAGGTGTCCTTTGTATCTTACTGTTTCTTTTTCCATTGTCCTATTTGTGACTCATGTCCCTGTGTTTCTCTGATATTATTTGTCAAATGAAATGAAATGTCCTTCTCATTCAGAGAATGTGATAAATCCGATGAATAAACAGTGTGTGTGGACGTGTCCAAACACAAAAAAAAAAACCTCTTAGGTTCACTTCTGGCGACTCCAAAGATGTTGCTGGTCCCTGAAACATGTGAAGTGATGTTTGTCTGCTGGTGCTGATCGTATTGCCTTCCTGTAGGCAGTGGTTCGGTGTGCTGATTGTGATGTTTTTTCATGTGATCCTTCAATTTGTAAGTCTTGGTTCCTTTTGTTATAAAATCACACCCATGTACTGAACATCGTCGGGTGGGTTCACGTACGTTTCTCTTGTGTCCGGTTAGCTGAGTGTACAGCCCATATGATTTCTAATCAATTTTCCATGCACATGTACTCAGAGCGTATTTTATTTTCGTCACTATTTGGTCGTTTCTCGACCAAACAGCGTCCTTGCTTTAAATTCATCAGTACCTTCATGAAAAGTATTTTTAAAGTGACATAGGCTGTGATTTCCCCCCTATTTTTTACCGTTTTACTACTTAGATTGATATACATTAACATCAAAGTGATATACACAGGCATACATATTCTTAAATTCCAATATATATGTATTTGTAAAAATTGCTTGAGAAAGCCAGATTTGGCATTTTTTCAATTGCAAGTGATTGACTGAACCCTACAGTTTCTAAATGTATGTAAATACCACACAAGATACGACCTTATTTTTACAAAATATATAGGTATATAAGAATATTCATGCCTTTGTATTGCTCTTATTTGTTATTGTACATCAAGTACAAGTAGTAAAAGTAAAAAAGTCGAAATATCATTTTGTAAACACAGCTTATGTCCCTTTGAGTCCCAATGTTTTTGGTTTTTAGATGCAACGTTCTTCAGCATATCTCCTATTGTACTGTTTATGATCCGTCATATTTGGGGCTTGTATGGTGTGGGACGTGCCTAATATGCTCCTATTGTACTGTTTATGATCCGTCACATTGGGGCTTGTATGGTGTGGGACGTGCCTTAGTTATGTATGGATAATCTATCTCCTATTGTACTGTTTATGATCCGTCACATTGGGGCTTGTATGGTGTGGGACGTGCCTAATATGCTCCTATTGTACTGTTTATGATCCGTCACATTGGGGCTTGTATGGTGTGGGACGTGCCTAATGTATGGATAATCTATCATCTAACTCTTAAAATAATAGACTCGAATTGTTTCCCTTGATTAGATTGCATTTGTTTTGTCGTACTACGCCATACCCCAGATATAAATTCTCTCATTATGATATTAGCAATAGTAGGTGCTTATTGGTCTTGAATAAGATATGCTTCAGCATATCTTGTGAAATAATCAGACACTACTAAAATGTATTTGGTACCCTGTACACTCTATAATATCTAGAGCTACTCGTTCCACTGGAGCTTCCACATTATAAGTATGCATTTGACACCTCATTTTTTTATTTAGTTTCTTGCGTGCTTCGCATATTGAACATATATCAATAAAACTACGATTAGTGTTGTGGTACCCCTTCAAATAAAAATGTTTACACCTCATTGCCATTCGATAAGCGTACAAGATTGCTTTGGTCGATTTTATGATCTTGTAGTCGAAAACATATTAATTTCTGTTTTACCAAACAAGTGAAATTTTATGTTTCGGTAAGTCCATTTGTTCAGACGTCTGTACCAATTGTGACGAGGATACACACTCCTCACGTATTTCATTGGACTTGACTGTGGACTCACGGCGGGTGTGACCGGTTGACAGGGGATGCTTACTCCTCCATGGCACCTGATCCCACCTCTTGGTTTCCAGAGGTCCGTGTTTGTCCATTTTTACCGGATTTGTATCTATATCCTGGACATTCTATTGATTTATACTATGGTATCTGAGATTTTTATATTGATCCTGTTTTGTCTTTTCTATTTTGATTAAATTATACAATGCACATTTATTTTCATCAGGACTTTACCAGTCATGTAGGAATTATAACACCTATATGGGTAAGTATTGTAGTTAAGTACACATATTTCAATGTCGTCTATATATTTGATTTCACGATTTTCAGAAGGGGAAACATTCGTAAAATATTCAAAATATCAGTTATGTCCCTGCTTACATGTCCCAATATGAAAAATCGCATTTAACAAATCCAAATGAAAAAACCTCACAAGAGATCCATCAGTATTTTTGGAAAATAATGTCCAACATTTTTTTTTATATAGTACACTCGTTACACTAAATAATCGAAAAATCTGACTGCAAAATTTATATAACTTGGCAGTGAACCTTTTCATGGTCAGGATAATTTTAAATTTTAGGTAATAAAGCATAATGACATTAAAATTACATTGTCAAATTGTTCTTACTTGTCGATAACCAGTGAAGAATTAAACATTTCTCCAGTTAAGTTGATCATGAGTAACAGATTAGTAGAATCATTAATATGATGATCAAAATGTTATACAAAAAATATTTCCTTTTTTTTCATTTTTAAAATTGTTATACATTACTTGATACCTGACCATGTGTATTATAGATTTGCTGAGACATGTGCTAACAAATATACCGTACACACAACACACTGGAGATCTGTACTGTAAATCTCATCATTACGGTAAGAATAGTTTCCCCTTTGGTTTTCCATTGAAGTTTATCAACCCAGCTCAAGATTGTAGGAGACATTATGTTTAAAAGATGCCCAACAGGCCTTGGCGGTCGGCTGAGTAACATGGTCTTGTACAGCAGTGACAATACGCTGATCAATTATTCAAGATAATGTTTTTTAGTATAAATTTGTTGCTGTATTTGGATCCCTTATAGATTTAATCTCTTTTAGTCACAAGCATTAGGTAGGTTCCTCTGGGACAATGCTTGCCATGTTTGGTTACAATTTTTCCTTGAAAATAAATAAATTGATAAAAAAGTAATTTTTGTTTACATAAGAGTACATCACCTTGAAATAGTTATGCATACTTTTGTATAAAAAAATGTCAACCCGTTTATACATAGTCACTAAGCCAATTGTATTAATCTGTATCCTATGTCATTTGAATCGCCCATTGTGGGTCATTCAGAAACAGATTTCGTTTTCATTCCCAAACGTGTGAAAATGGATAGGATCAAACTTGAACTTCTGATGGTTGGTTCATGAGGATAATTTAACGTGTACCAAGGTTTAATCTTTTTTGGCTTTATAGGTCCTAGCTCCCTTTTATTCTAATTCATTTGAATAAACATACTTAACAGAAAATTAAGAATCTTTCAGTTTGGTCTTACTTGCACACTGCTGG
The DNA here is from genome assembly GCA_030159075.1 of Atrina japonica. Classification (NCBI taxonomy): domain Eukaryota; kingdom Metazoa; phylum Mollusca; class Bivalvia; order Pterioida; family Pinnidae; genus Atrina; species Atrina japonica. The sequence goes on along the minus strand of BROG01000466.1, from coordinate 428,144 downwards.
AGTATATCATCATGACTGTATGGTGGACGCAATTGATCACATGTATGGTAGGTACAGTATATATATATATATATATATATATATATATATATATATATATATATATAAAATCAAAACCTATATCTTGGTAATTATGTTCTCAATGCTTATCAGAAGAGGTTAAATAGATTCTACAACGAGAGTTAGTTGATTATCCTGTTTATCTGACTGAAGTTAGTTTTTAAGTTAATTTAAGAGAGTTAGATAAACATGATAATCAACTTACACGAGTTGTTCAAATCTGTGTCTACCATAACTGAAACCTTGTGTAGTATGGAAAATTAGCCTACACGACGTCCAAACACCACCGGGCTCGGACTCTCATGATCGCGTCAAACCTGTACCTCGCTTCAATCACAATTTCTCCAGATTACATCAATATGTAGACATGTAGGAAACCTGGCATTGTTAGAGACTTCAATAACGGACACCTTTCCATCCTGTTGCTTATTGCCAACAACTGGTTTGATGCAACTTCATGTACAAACATTTTCATTACAGAAGTAATGCGGGCTCAACCAATGAACTAATGTTCACGTTCCTATTTCGACCAATGAAAATGCTCGGAGTGTGTTAACTACGCGTGGTTAACACGAAACTTTAAACCATATAAAAATTTCAGATACCAAAGTATAAATCAATAGAGTGTCCAGGACATAGATACAAATCCGGTAAAACTGTTTCCGTTTAATCAGCCGATTTTCATTTCATGGTTTATCCATACTTGTACTGGTAGAAATAATGTTACAACTTACAATGTATTATCGACTAATGGCTCACGCAAAATCCTTTTGCTGTTGGTTAATCACAATGTTCCAGTAACAATTCCTGTAGTATCACACAGTTGCAAATATAATCCCAATGAGTTAAAAGTCAATAGTGGTAAAACAATAGGCATTCGAAATAGTCTGGGCAGTCCTGGTCGTCGTGTTACTGACTGGACCACCTCCAAGATGCTAAGTATAAACCCAAACTTAGGGGCGTGTTATCAACATTATCTTTCGTTGTAAGACAGATCTCACATCTACACGCTATACAAAGTTAATAGTTGAGGAAATAATTTTTTTATGTCATTCAAAATGTTGAAATTTTCATAAATTGTCGGGTAGAAAGTCAAAATCGATTATCGTTTGAAATATATCCATGGCAGTGTAATTCTAAATAGTGTGGTACGCCACACTACAAACAGATGCCGAATTACGAAAATATTTCCTATATCGTTATACAAATACTCTATAACTCTGATACACTTATTTTCAGTTGCTTTACACCATCATGGTAACAATGCTGTATGCTCGTGTGGTAAGTGAATTATATCAATCAATATCACAATTCCTCCTTAAAAAAAACAGATAAACATCTATTATAAAACATCTCAGATACCAAAGTATAAATCCTAAGGATGTCCAGGACACAGATACAAATCCGGCAAAAATGTACGAACATGGACCTCTGGAAACCAAGAGGTGGGATCAAGTGCCATGGAGGAATAAGCATCAGCTGTCGACCTATTATACAAAATTCCTTTGTATACAAAAAATGGAAATCGCAGGTATAAACACTTGATGTCGGGTCATGAAGAACTTTATTTTGTGAAGAACACTCTGATTCCAATAACAAGTACACTGAAGACGATATTATCAAGATGCTGGGGTTTCTGGTAGACATCTTCGTGGCTTTTGCGGGAAAAAAAATTTCCAACAAATTGTCGCCATTCCTATGGGTAGAAATTGTGCACCTCCCTTGGCTGACATCTTTTTGTATTCATATGAAGTGGAATTTATAGTCTCTGCTCTCCAAAGGAAACAGACAGATAGCATCCTTATATTCAATTTTACTTACAAGTATATTGATAACATCATGTCCATAAATAATTTAGAATTTCATTATTACCTTGGTCAAATATATATCCTGTTGAGCCAGTAATCATTGAAATGACAGAGAACAACACATCTGCCTCTTACCTAGATTTATTCCTGTCAATTGGAAAGGACGGTCAACTTCACACCTCCCTTTATGACAGACGCAACGATTTTAATTTCCATATCACGAACTTCTCATTTCTTAGTAGTAATATTCCATCTTCTCCTGCCAATGGTGTTTTAATTTCACAACCTATGCTTTATGCCAGGGCATGCTCTTCAAATGAATGTTTTAATCTGAGCAAAACGACTTGCCAATAAACTACTTACACATGCTTACGTTGTTTAAAACTTGAAATCATTTATACATAACAATATAAAATGTGTCTAGATATCAGTAGTTTTGGCACTTGCTTATCACTGGTGCGACACGAGGGAAATGTGTTAGGTGGTATAGCGGTCGCCAACTCGGAAAGGTTTTTCCGGTTCCCTTCCACAGCAAGCACCCCTGCAAGCCAACATCGGAGTCATGAGATACATTTCAATGACTTGTTTGTTAATCGTTATAAAATAAATTTTATATTAAAGGTATTTTCACGAATTGTCTGGTAGAACAAAATTTTTTATCGTGTAAAATATGTAAATGGCAGGGTAATTTTAAATAGTTTTTTTATACCGCACTACAAAAAGATACCAAAAGGCGCATATTTCCGATTCCAGATAGCCAAAAGGTCACTGTTCCAACAACAACCACTGCAACTCTACCACCGGCAATCACATCTACGCCACCACCGACTACCACAATCCCTGTAACGACACCAACCACGACACAACATGTAGATGCATTTTTCTGTCGGGAATGCACCGATTACTTTACCCAAGCATGTACCTCATCAACTTTTGATCCTTGTTCATCTGGAAACTGTATGATCAAACATAGTTACGGCAAACTAGCAATGAAATGCGTCGAGGTTTGTGTTTTTAGCTTTCGAAATGTCTTTTGCCCAATTATCCAGAATTCATGTAGCTTAACTACGTCTTTTATAAATATTATAAACATAATACCAAAGTTATAATGCTCAAGACGATCGTTTCTGTCAATCATCGATTGAGCTACAATTTTAAAGTTTTTTTTTCTAAAGGGAAAATGGTATCAGACAAGGCCAAATAATATATCAAAACGCATAGCCAAAATCCGTCTAAGAGTAAACACCGTAAAAAATGGCAATCTTAGCTTTAGAAAAAACTATAATTTTTAATGGTGTTATCAGTGCCAGATATTACTTTAGTATAAGATTATCAAAACTTCATCAGTTGAGCTACAATTTTAAATAGTTTTTCTAAAGAGAAAGTGGTATCAGACAAGGCCAAATAGTATATGAAAACGTATTGCCAAAATCTGTTTAAGAGTAACCACAGTAAAACGATGGCTATCTAAGGGTCAACAATGCTTACTGTACTTGTTTTTTGGAATCTGAATTTTTATTATTGATTGGTACTTCTTCAATTTTACTATACTATTCAATTTATTAAGTTTGTATATTAATAGTTCATATTGCATATTGGGCTATGACATCAGGTTTTGTAATTGTAAAGGACAAATCTGTATTATTTTGTCATAGCCACGACAGAATGTTGCATACAAAACCTGCACTCCCTCTTTTTAAACGTTTTCCCGCATTATTAATTAACTTGTATGTGTAATTCCTCACTTAGGCTGAATGTACTTGGAAGAATTTCAACTCATTTTTTTTTCGAGTTTGTCAGTTTGTTATAGTAGTATGCAGCATCAGAGAAAACATGTGGGCTACATTACTTCCGATTAATCTTGTTATCGTAAATATTATCTTGAATATAGATACATGGTATGTGCCACATTTGATAAAAAAGTCAACGGGAAAGTGATGAAACGTGTATTTTTGCACGAGTGAACAAATATCTACACTCAAACAGAAACAAGATATAAAAAAAAATATCGTCAATGTAAATTTTACGAAACCGGAAGTGACCTTGCCTGACTTTCTGTTGAAGTCGCGTGATTCGAGTACGATTTATTCTGTCAAAACTACATGGAATAAACAACTCACGAAGATCTAATATAAGGTGGTTTGAGTATATTTTTACCTGATACCTTATAAAATTCTTGATGATACCATTTCAACAGAACTATACTAAATGATGCATTTGCCAAAGTTCGTAATATTATCATTATTATTATTATCATTATTATTATTATTATCATTCAATAGCATAGTGCCTGTCAATTGCAACAAATTTCCGATCAGCTGACCCCGGGATCGAAAACTACATGTTGTGGGGACAACGCGTGCACTTTGATGGCATTACAAGTTGCTATACAAAGTAAGTCTTAAGTATTTTACAACATAAAAGTATTTTACAACATAATTATCATTTTAACACTTTTCCACGCATGATACTATGACATTTTTCGTGTTTTATTTCCACAATAACTCTTGAAAAAAAAGCAAGTGTTCAGGCCTGTTCACACGTTCAAGGTTTTCTTGTACATATTTTCTTGATAAATTTTTGACGCAAACTTTGATACTGTAACTGTCAAAAAAAACTTTGACCAAAGTCCATCAAAGAACTTTGATAGAATAGAGACTAATCCTGTTTTTCTTCAAACTAAGAACTTTGAAATCAGCCAATTAAAGCAGTTTTTACCAGATTTTTTAAAACCTAAAGATTTATACTCTGGTATCCGAGATTTTTTAATATTCTAGACAAATTTCGTCTTCATTAAATGTTGCAAGTTTTTCATATATAGACTTGATAATCACACATACAAAATTTGAAAGAATGATGGAGCCGTGCCCCTTTCCTTATGCATAAATACACAACTATATCCCCGTCAAATGTGGTTAGAATTGACTCACAACGGACGACAGCAGACAAAAAAGAACGATAAAAATAAGTCACCCTGAGCACTTAGTTCAATTTAACTAAAATGTGAAAACTGTGATCACTTCGAAATCCATTTAACTGTTAACAGATCAATTACACACTACAACCACTACGACAACTGAACCAACGACAACATCAACTACTACAACCACAACAACTGTACCAACGACTACTACAACCACAACAACTGTACCAACGACCACAAGGTTATCATGGGTCACAGTTCCAACCGTTTAAAGATTGAAATGGACATATGCTTGGAATTTATTCCCAGAATAAAATAAAAGCAAAGACCAAAACATTTGCCTGAATATTTTGCACAATTTGAACATAATATTTTGTACAATTTGTATGTTTATGGAAAACAAAGATATGTCAAATTGTCTGATATTAGTAAAACATTTAAAATTTACCAAAATCGAAATAAAGAATCGTAAATTATCAACATCAAACACTAGATTGTTTCAATGTTACCAAATTCAGATTTTTACAGTTACAGTAAAACCTGCTCTAGCGAACACCTGGTCATAAAGACTTTTTGGTTGTCCCCAACAGTACCATTTGTGTACAAATCAACCTGTATATAAAGACCACTTCCCTATGAAGACCGTATAAACAGGTTTTGCTGTGTTCCTAAGGGGGTCTTAAAATACAAGTTTTACTGTATATGATTCTTAATGAGGAGAGAAACTAGTTACAGAACAAGAGCTTTCCGCAAATTAAACTTCTCATATCTTCTCACGGAAATCAGCTTAGGTTCCAGTGGTGCTCAAACCTGCGCTGACCTGATGTGATAGACTTCATTGTTCAAAGTGTGATGCTCTAACCACTCATCCCATTTAAGACGTTATATGATCATCGTATAACAATTGATTTTCAATGAATATATACAAAATACACTTATTCCAAACTGCGAATAATAGTGTAATATATATTATTTTATAATTAATGGATACATAATGTTGTGTTATCAGTTTAAATAATGTTGGATGTTATTATCAACATTTTATTTTCACGTCTACAATGTACCCATGAAGAGACCAACAACATACCGCATGTAAACTGGCAAACTTTCTGACAACATCAACTAGGGGATCCAGTGGGAATCATTTCCAGTTTAACATATACAGCGCACTCTACGGATGTTGATGTCCAATGCTATACCGAAATTCTGTTCCTATTTAAAGATACGTTTTGTTTTTGCTTGTCTTTTTTTTTTTTTTTGTAAAACCAGGGACAGAGGTCCTCTCATATACCTCCCTCTTAGTAAAATGTTGTGAAATTTTCACAGCAACATTCCGTCTTCTATCTATTTTTAACAGATGCCGTCTGAGAGTTATGATTTGCTTACCCTTTTCTAATCCATGGGCATTACGTTTAGTCATTTTGTTGTTGTTGTATTGTATTGTTGTTTAACATCCCACTCAAGAATCTTTCACTCATATGGAGACGCCACCAAATGCCGGTGAAGGGCTTCAAATTTTGACCTATACTCGGCATTCACGGCCATTTAGCAGTGAGAGTTTAACGTACCGACCCCTACTCTGACACAGGACCTCGGTTTTCACTGTCTCATTCAAAGGACAGGAAACCAACTTGCCGCCGGCTCAAGTTTAATCATAACATTCATTCATTTAAGACGTGGATTCCAGCTACTGCTATATTTTTTACATGATACCCGTCTCCATTTTGAATTCGAAAAAAAAATCTTATACATTCGCCGATTAAGTGAAGGTAAAGCGTCATTTTAGGTGGCATTCAATATAAGGAAACACTTAAGCATAGTAAGGTTTCATTATATAGAATGTCGCATCCACTGATCTTTTACCGTAAACCAATCAGCGAGCATATTAGTTTTTCTGGCGAATTCAAAATAGTCAGGATAGCATGCAAATCAAAATATGGTAAACTGAAACACGTCTTGAATAAATGGAATTATGTCGGGACACAGCCTACATTGTCACGACACAGCCTAAGAAACCAAGGGTTTGTATAATAAAATATCAGCTAAACAAATCACCAAATTCAATACAGCAGCAATGAGAAATAAATAAACAAGAGTGCCTCGAGCACATGATACACCCGTCTGTGCCAAATCCAATTCCAGTTTTGTTGGAAAGACGGCATACATATTATTATACAGCGACCTGTATCACCTAAAGTGAGAGATCCCAGAGGAATATTGGCTTCCACTATCAAATTTAATCTGTGAAAGACTGGCCCAGGATTAACAAAGAATTCTAACTTTTAGTCCTAACTACCATTGCAACGAATCGCTGATTGGTCAGTCCCATGACAATTTTATGATACCAATCACACATATGTGATCGCGAAACATTTGAATAAGAACATTGAAAACCAGTCACGAAGGGACATAACCCCAGTTTCACCATTCACAGACTCGTCCGAACGGTTTATGCAAATAAGCATTCTACCACATTAGACGAAAATCAAGACATAATTGTTCGAATATTTGCATAAAACAACCTGACAGACGGACAACGCCATGACATGATACGTCCCGTCTTCGACGGGCGTATATAAAAAAAGATCGATATGTTGTTGGTGAAACGTCATAACATCTTGCTACTGGACTAGAAAGTGCTTTATATGTATTGACATTAGCGCACTTATATTTTATATCTCTGAGGGGTGTAGATTTATTAACGCAATCGTGAATTCATAAATTTTAAAATTAGCTGTAACAGGGAAATAACTGTAGACTAAATAGATTTTGTGATCATTCTGTATGTGGAAAATCTCAGTGATATCACGGCCTGTCATATGCACCTAAGATGCTTATAAGCCATACTGCTTGAACGAATTGCCGCAAAAACTGTATGACTCAAAAATCCGTGTGAGATATGTCCCTGTATCTTGTACCGGTAAATTACAGTCCCTAGATGTATAACGTAATGACGACTTCAAATGCTCCGTCAAACACAACTTCCAGGACTGGTATTCAAGTCATATTGAAAACGAAATGAAAATATGGAAAACAAAACTCTAGAAAAAGTTAAATTATACCCAAGACGTTCTGCTTTAAAAGCACTCCAGGCTGGTTTGTTTCTATCAACACAGTAGGAGACGTCCCATGCATCTATTGAACGTGAATGGGTTAAGAACGGTATTCGTGAGATCATAAACAATGCATGTGAAATCACGACTGAATGATGAACTACAACTGTTCAACCTCGACTATTCGCAGCTGTATTTGTTTAGTAATAAAATGTTCAACTATTAATTCCAGTTATTTTATTGAAATATGCCATATTGTAATCATAAAGACACACACTGAACTATGCACACGAGAGAGATTATTTTGTATTAAGAATACTATTAGTTTTGTAGTGTGTGTAGAATAACAGGATAGAGAAATTTTAGTCCAGCACTTAAACTAGTACAATGAGTTGAGCGCGAAAGGTGATAATACTAGAATACCGCTAAAATAATTACACGTACAGTATATAAGACAGGATGACTGTCTCTGGTTCTACCAAAAATAATAATAATAACTTAAAATCGGAGCAGATTCAAATTACAATACATTTTAAGTTCTCAATTACCACCGTGATAAAATCCAGTTTACTACATACTATGAGTATTCACTGATGATATTAGCCTTCTAGTTTACTACGAGTGTTCAGTGATGATATTAGCCCTCTAGTGTACTATGAAGGTTCAGTGATGATAATAGCCTTCTAGTTGACTATGAGTGTTCAGTGATGATATTAGCTCGTTGACTATGAGTGTTCAGTGATGATATTAGCCCTCTCTCCATGAGCAATGTAATGCAAGTGTTGATGTCGAAAATCAATCCATTAATCCATCATTGCCGAAGTTATTGTGTCCAAGAGCAAGCTGGTGTCATATACAATACCTTCCGCATCCAGAATCTTTCCCCGGGAGGATTTCTATATAGAAAACCCCACCTCCCAGTGAAAATTTTATACATAGAAAATGTTCCCCTTTTAAAGAAAACGTTTTTCCCCTCAATCTGGAAAATATTAATAAATTTGTTCATTAATTATTTTAAAATATATTATACATTGTTCTATGAAAATATATGCTCAGTGTAAATCGCACATGTTTACCGATTACAGCTTATATAGAGACGCATTCACTGTTTTAACATTCTTTCTAATTTTGCGTGTTACAATATCTGTACTATTTACTATAGAAGATGTGTAAAAATTAGACCCTAAAATTCTGTTGGTAAATCATGTTATATCCGAGTTCGTTACATACTGAGCAAATGTGCATTTTCGGTACTTCTAAAATGTTGACCTTTGCTTGGCCGCGAAATATTTTATGAATGAGCTGAAATATTTTCAGATAATCGGAGTTTTAGATTAAATTACCAACGGAAAAATCAACTGATCAAAAGATTAATGAAAAGAAAATTAATAGCAGTTACTCTAAGAAAAATTTAATTTCGATATAATCCGCCACAGAGAATTGTGTGAATTGCACTGTTTGTATCTTGTATTGCGTGTATTTAGAATACTGGATCATAGTTTGAATAAAAAAGATTTATCTATAGCTCACATAAAAGTCAAACCTATAACGTACAACTTGGTAATTTTTCTATACAAGGAAGGAGGAATTATTTCTATATATATAATTTTTTCTCCCCGGGGGAAGATTTTCTGTACTGGAAGGTTTAATATGACACTGGCACTACAGTTTACATAATATACTACCACAATGCATATGGACAAGGGCCGGCCTGGCTCAGTCGGTAGTGCTCTCGACTCTTGATCGTGAGGTCGAGAGTTCGAGTCCAGTCGGCGGCAGGTTGGTTTCCTGTCTTTCGGATGAGACAGTGAAAACCGAGGTCCCGTGTCACAGCAGGTGTTGGCACGTTAAAGAACCCTCATTGCTCAATGGCCGTAAGTGCCAAGAATAGGCCAAAATATGAAGCCCTTCACCGGCATTTGGTGGCATCACCATATGAGTAAATAACAATAAACAAACATACAAGCAAATGGACAACGATTCAAAAGTTCCAAACATGGGTTGATTCAGTTCGTATCCATTTCAACTCACACCTAAGTGGATTGCATTACATAATTACGAGTCGGTAAAACAATGGGTACGACACAGTCAATTTTTTGGTTACGAGTCAGTCAAATGTATACAGAAGTTTGTCAAGGAAGGTGCAGGTTTAGATGGGTACGAGTTGCGATGTGTCCAAGATGACCAGCATTCCACAAAGAAGAAAACAGGTCGCACTATAGGTAAAAACAACAAACACAAAAGACATAGAAATTGCACTGTCCATATAGGATCAGAAATAAGGCCTTGAAATGCTTTGAGGAAGGAAGTGAAACTAAAAAGGAAATTATAACTAGCCACAGTCTTTGAATTTCTTCTCAATAGACATCAGTCTGTCTAGGCTAAAGTCTCTGCGATTGTAAACATTACTCGATCGATGTTTTCAGCATAGACGATTTCTTTGAAGATGCGTTTTAAGCAGGTAACTTTTCAGTTTCATTTTTTCGGACACCTGGTCTTATCCCGTTTTGGATTCGTAATTGTTCTTCATGTTGAGACCATTTGCACATCTAATTCGTCGTGTTATAACAGACTTGAGGTTTGGTTATTGATTGGTACTTCTTCAATTTTACTTTGTATATACAGCAATGGCATGTTTTACTAAGGTAAAAATAGCAGCACACGAAAATATCTTTAAATAGGTGAATGTGTAAAAAATGAGAATTGAAAATTTAATGTGGGGTTCTGTTCTCGTCTCGTGTCAAAATCCCGCGATAGTCATGTGGTTGAGACGTCGTACGTAAATTTAGGTTTAAAATACATAAACACTGTTTAGAAAGTGAAGTCGGTCAATCAGGATAGTCTTCAAAACTACATGGAGAATCATTCTGTAAAGTACGCTGAAGAAAAGAATGATGGCCAGCACCTGTTACTGCTGTATGATGGTCATAAATTCCACATCTTTATCCATGTGATTGAGTGGGTTAAACAGCACAAAATCATTCTCTTCGTTTTACCAGCTTATATTTCTCATTTGCTACAATCAATGAATGTTGCTTGCTTTGGTCCGTCGCATCGTATCTATAATTCAGTGTGTCAGAAGTTCATGCTACTTAATCTAGGTGCCAACGTTACCAAAAATAACATCTGTGAACTTACTTGTAAAATGTATACTTGCTGCAGTGCCTTTTGCAACCTTTTGAAGTCTTCCTTCAGACAAACTGGCATTTATCCATTGAACAAAAAAATGCCATTAGTGAGGATACTCTAGCACGTTTTGTGGTACTCGGTAAAGTTGAATGTGCTTCTTCCACTATGTTTTACCAAGGTAAATAACCAGCCAGCGCAAATTCGGCGGGAATCGTACTGAAAAATCAAACACTATAAAGCAAACACTAATGTCTAAAATAAAAATCTCAAGACCAACTACTCCATCTCCTGACTTGGGTAATATAAGAAATACACGCAGGTAAGCAAAACACAACTGTGGCATGCTAACTCCTTCCGGACCTGACCCCATCCCGTTTGGGATTCACAATTCTTCTTTTTGTTAAAACCATTTTTAACATCCACTTTGTCGTATTCTATTGAACTTGAGAGTTTTGCTCCGATTATCCATAGGTACTTAACTTTACTTTGAACTCGGTTCACTATTTTTGTCATTATATTATTGTGACCGAGTCTAATAACTACTCACATAAACTCCAACACAAATCAAAGTTTATAGATTTATTAAGTTCTGTATATATATCAAATATCAATTTTTTAACAATAATAACCATTGAACTGAACATAAATACATGAATTAGTTCTGACAATAACATTAGAATGGCTATCATTTGTACATTTTTATATTTTATATCATAATTCAATTACAATCATTAAAACTTTATTTAAATGTGTACCACTATGAAATATAATAATGTTCAGAACATATACCTTTATTAAATTATCATAGTGCATAAACTATCTATTACAAAAGAACATAAATATCATAAATACCTTGGTAATCTGGTGTAGCAATCAGTGAGTTCAAAATAGAAACGATTAGTTATTTGGATATACTATACGAAAATGGCTAGACACAGCTAGCCAAATCTACACACCAATAGAGAGTTGAAATAAAACAAAAGACCTGAAAATACTCACAAAACACATTACCTGTATCACAGTTGTAAGTTGTAAATAAGGGAGATCACCAAGAAACTTATCACACACACAAATGTATGTTCACAGTCACATAAAAGTCTCTTTACAAACGTTCTACATATGTAGTATATTTCTAAAGGGAGACAACTTATCAAGAAATGTAATAAACAAAATTCGCATCTACATGTCCACATTATCATTAAATTATTTTTGTAAAATTAGCATTATAATGTGAAACTATAACCTTGTACGATTGTATATCTGTCTCGATTTATTGGATCCATGGCGGGGTCACCAAGGTGTTCCACTAAGTCTTTATCTATTGTACTTACAAATATTAAACAAGGTCTAGTTTGTTTGTTTATTGTTGTTTAACGTCCCACTCAAGAATCTTTCACTCATATTGAGACGTCACCAAATACTGGTGAAGGGCTTGCCTATGCTCGGCACTTACAGCCATTGAGTAGCAGTGAGGGTTCTTGTTCCGACACCCACTGTGACACGGGACCTCGGTTTTTACTGTCTCATCCGAAGGACAGTTAAACAAGACTTCTTAAGAAGTACTGTACAACGGCCCACTTAAGAAGCGGAGTCAATCAGATGTGGACCCTAAAGATTTCAAGAGAATTGTCGGAACATTTAAGGTCTCCAAATTTCAAACATATTACAAGCATCAAGTCTCTTGATCTTTCGACCCTTTACACAATTCCTCATCAAAAAACTCAAAAGCATATTAATCAACATATATTATACAAAACTCCTTTGTATACAAAAATAGAAATCGCAGATAAAAATATTGAGTAATTTTATTTATGTCTTGTACAAAACACAAAAAAACACTCTAAAATAGGCCGATTACTTCCGTGCCTATTAATATAATTGCTTTGCAATTCGTACCCAAGTCAAATTTGCACCGGATGAACTATGAGAATCGACACTCAAGTGTGGTTAAAAACCATGCATCGTTTTGACATGTGTTGATATTTATCTTGAAATTGTTCATAAAGGCACCCATAAAGTTCGACAACTGAGCTCGAATTATCATCATTTATGAATATTTTAATTTTGGCCAGGTTTATCAATTTAATTCGAGGTCTTCAAAAACGTATATTTCAGAATGAAAATAGAGGTATCAAACAAGGCGAAATAATAAACCAATAGGTATTGCCAAATCTATCTACGAGTACCCGCTCTAAAAAGATGTCAATCTTAGCTTCTGAGAAATTTAGAATTTTAAAAAATAGAACATAGCTTTTACATTTTTATCATAGAATGTCACCAATAGTATGACGTAATGATTTTAAACATGAACGATAGTATTTTAGCATATGAAATCTTATGATATCAAAATATGGAAATACAAAAGAATTCTTTCAATAATTGTTGGGTTAGGTAGGTCACTCAGTCGGCCTGGATCTATGTCTGGTAAAATTCGTCTTGGGTGCGAGTTTTCCTTGTAACTTCACTCAACCAGTAAATTTTGTATACATCTACGAAGATGATCGGAAAGTAATCAGACGCCATGTATTGTATCAGTTTTCATGAAAGCACAACAATTATTTGATTTTTTGTGTGTGTATCTGCACTCTGTTTTCAACGGTTATTCGTATTGTCGGGTGATTTTTATGGTATAGTCATTTCATTATACACTTTCCGAAAAAAGTATTCTTCATTTAACAAATGCTGCTTAAAAGTATTTTTGCCAAAAAAAAGTTCGTTTGTACCATGTTTTATACCTTGTTCTTCATTTTGAAAATTATGTATTTAGTGGTATTTTTGTCCAACGTAAAACATTTCCATTCATTACCTGGATTTGGTACAAATTTTATCTTCTGGATAACCCTCGGATCTACAGGCTGTTGATACCCTGAGAGTAACGATAACAGCTGGGGCCCGTTTTACGAATGGTCGTGTGAGCCAGCCTGGCTCAGTCGGTAGCGCGCTCGACTCTTGATCGTGAGTTTGAGTCCAGCCGGCGGCAGGTTGGCTTCCTGTCCTTCGAATGAGACAATACAAACCGAGGTCCCGTGTCTCAGAAGTTGTCGGCACGTAAAAGAACCCTCACTGCTCAATGGCTTAAGTGCCGAGCATAGGCCATAATTTGAAGCCTTTAGCCGGCATTTGGTGACGTCTGTATGTGAGTGAAATATTCTTGAGTGGGGCGTTAAACAACAGCAAGCAAACTTATGGTCGTAAATCCTAAATCCTACGTCTTAGTCCTAATTGTCATTAAACTGACCAGTTATGGTAGGACCTTCCTTAAAACGGGCCCCTGATTTCCAATTTCGGGTCATTCGGTGATGTCACGGTAAAAATAGAAACTTGAAAATACGTCTATATAACTAAAGAAATATGCTCAGGATAACGGAAATATAGACACGTAGACAGCTTCAAGAAGAAATATTCTTTGTAAGTATATTTTAGTTTTGTAAAAACGTGTGTATACCTGAAATATTGGCGGCTGAAAATACAAAAAATCTCAGATACCAAAGTATAAATCTTTAGGATGTCAAGAATATAGATACAGGACTGGTAAAACTGGACAAACATGGACCTCTGGAATCCAAGAGGTGGGATCATTTGCCATGGAGGAGTAAGCATCCCATGTCCACAAGTCACACCCACCCTGACTCCACAGTCAAATCAAAATGAAATACGTGAGGAACGAATCCTCGTCACAATTGGTACAGACGCCTCAACAACCGCCAACGAAAAGGCAACATTTCACTTACTGAAACAGTAATCGCAAACCGACTTTAAAATTTTCAAAAAGACTGACATCATACGCGGTTTTTTATATCCCTGTGTCAATAATTTGTCAGTGAGTAGTTTACACATACACACACACACATAAATGCCTGTGGTAAGCTGCGAAATCGATGAAAACATTTATTTTGTATACGAGTTATCTCCCCGATAATTCTCGAAGGTTTCTCGTGGTCAGAGAAAATTCGACCTAGCAATACGGTAAATCTTTTGCATTGTTTATGTTGCTTTATGAGTCAATTAAGGACGAAATCATTGACTCTTCTTGTAAATCTTTTATCTTATTTTAAGTTCTTAAGCTATTCAAATCAGAATTGATGAAGGGTTGGTGAACTCCCTATATTTCCTACAAAGATGTATACAGGTATACAGATGGGCTGCTGGAATATCTTATATTATGCCTACCAAATATATGAATGGGTATCATTTCCACTTAAAATATACATTAATGGTTATCATATTATTTATTATGAAAGAAATTGCTTTTAGTTTTACGAGTAGATTCTAGTAGAGTTGAATTGTTGACTAAATATTTTGTACAGCAAAAGGTGTTCACATTAAACAAGCTGGTGGATGTAACAGTACATACACATATATAATTATATATTAGAGTCGCACGTGATATATATGAAAGATTACTTCTATGCTTTTCACATGTCCAGTATATAGATGGGTATGGTTTCACGCTTTGCCGAATGCACCCTTAATAGCGTTATGGATGGATAGTGTGCCAAAGACTGAAGCTACATGTCCGCACCCAAAGCCATTGCAAGTTACCCCCCCCCCCCCCCACACACACACACACACACACACGTTATGTAGATATTGCTGCAGATTGGAACAAAGTTATTCAACATTAATGACATAACTGTGTAGTGATATCAATGACAAATTCGAACCAGTCTTGGACAGCAGAGATGACATCCTTTTGCCAACCTATGGTAAGGTGCCATATCACAGCGGCAACATAAGAGAAGACTCCAACGACACGGGCTTCGGCTCGAAACATGTCTACTCTGAAGCTTGCCCGATAGATCAGGGAACTTGCTGTGTATCATGATATCAACATTCCCATCCAAATACTCCTGGATGTAACTCTGACAAAGTTTCCGTTGTTAAACTCGACATGTCAAGTTTCGGATTTCCTCTTCATTGCCTTTAGGAAATTCAAAAGAATCAGATGCTACATTCCATTTCTCGAGTGAATTTCTTCAACAAATGTCTCTAGAGAATTATTTTTTTTTTTAGATGAGTACCTCATTTTAGAGACAAGCACGAGATCTTCATCTACGTTGCCAGTAGACAGGTGTTAGAAGTATCTATTGGAGATGGCACATATTATCCGCACAAAATCACCAATGAAAAGCACTTGATTTGTAGGAAGAATATGTAAGAGATATTTCCATGTCTTTAATCTTGCATTAGCTGCCTCTACAATCCAACGTATCTGTAAATAAAGGACAGGCTCCATTGCAAAGATAGGTAATATTAATGTTGATACTATCAACAATAGTTAATTGTTTTACATTTCATGTACATGCACAAAAAATACAACAAAATTTGACCAAACCACAGTTAACCACATGCTCAGACAAAGTGTTACTATCTTTGTGTGATTTATTTCATAATGTTTTTATCTTTTTAAGGTGAAATATTTGCTGGTTATGATTCACACATTCTCTATTTCAGATATGGTATACCAGATATAGAAATAACTGCCCTTGATAACAAGTCGAAGACAATTGGCATCTGGAGTTAACATTTGCTTCTGGCCTTTGCAAAGGAAACGTGGTATTTTGTTCTTATTCCCAACTCCTCAAGAATGTCGAGCGAATGTATAAAACCTGGGTCACCTATAAAGACGTCATCTTCCTGGTACCAGCCCTTAAGTTTTCACATTTGTATGGATCATATGGCTGAGGATGTCGGCATCATTGCGTCTAGCCGGATATGGTTCTTGGACAGCGAGAAAATAACCATCTGCGGGTTTTAAAACCATAGGTTTAACAAGGGGTCTGCATTTATTTAAACTAAAAGATTTGCTCTGAAACTGGAAATTGTTACTCTTCTGAATATAAATATAAGTTCCATCAAAAACAGCAATAGCTTTGTGATCCGTAAAACTGCCAAACAGTTCCTGTGCCAGAGGTCTTGTATGACTTTCAATAATATCTTTTCTGGTTATATGTTGTAAACCGTGGATTTTGGTACAAATGATTTCATGAGCATTGCTCGAACTGATTTTACTGCTTAGCAGAGGGGTGACTTTGAAATTCCAACAATGGTGGCAAGAATTTGGTTGGTCATACCTGACCTCAGTTTTAAAAGAAATATTTTTCTAGTGATATCCTGGTGCCTCAGTTCTGTGTATTTCGAATGTCAGTTGAAATAAAGGTGTGGATGTCTTCAAAGATTTCCTTAGATATACCGATCAATATTGGATAATCTATGGTATTCATGCTTGATGGTTGAAAAGAAAATCTACATGTTGAATTTTGAATGGCATAGGTGTGAATTTCCTTGATGAGTTTAATAATACTTGTTATGTTAACTAAGGAGGTTGTAAAAGTCTGCAAAATTTAGAAGAGCACGAGGTGTGAATTATCCGTCTTCCACATGAGATGGACAATATCGACTTCCAGGGGGAATAATCACTTCTTCGTGGAGGAAGGCTGTAAATAGTGCAGAAGAGGAAACAAAGACAAATCTGGGTCCAGGACCCTTGCAAATGAAACAGTATGAATGAGGTGAAGTTGTTCTTAGGAGAAGTAATGAAATGGAAGGTGGGCTAGATGTTCCTGATAACCAAATGTGTATGTGGTGAATGCGACACAGGAAGTGAACTGTATTGTTTTTGACATATTTTCACTGTGGTACTTATGTCAGCACTCGTTACATAGGATGTCATTTGAGTTGGCTTCAACAAGAAAATTTGTCCGGAGGACACGGCGGATTGCAACAGAGTCACATTTCTTTCTGTCCTTTGGTTTTGTCCTTTTTTTACAAAAAATGCATGGGGAAATCTTGTTACTTTGTGATGTCTTCACTTGACTCATTCTTTAGTTTTAGTTCTGAAAAAAAGTTAAATAACTTTCAATGTTTTTAGATATGAATAAAGAAAATAAAATTTTTTTTCTTCAAACCAAAGCCACCCTAAATAAATTCTATGTATAACGACCGTCGCCCTAGTAGCTTTTGAAAGAATTCTTGAAATTAATAAAAAAAAAAACCAAATTTCTTAAAATCCAAAATCCAGAGTCTGTTCTTATTCTGTATTTATGGTATTTTACTGTTTCCTAATCCTACAATAACCCAACAAATGATAAACACAAAATCTTTAAATATAAAAAATTTCAGATACCAAAGTATAAATCAATAGAATGTCCAGGACATACAAATCCGGTAAAAATGGACAAACACGGACCTCTGGAAACCAAGAGGTGGGAACAGGTGCCATGGAGGAGTAAGCCTCCCCTGTCGACCGGTCACACCCGCCGTGAGTCCACAGTCAAGTCCAATGAAACACGTGAGGAGTGTATCCTCGTCACAATTGGTACAGACGTCTCAACAACCGCCAACGAAAAGGCAACTCAACATTTCACTTAGTGAAACAGAGTAGTCGCAAACAAGACTATTATACCGACCGTACCTATCGGAGGTGAAAAATCTTACATGCCCATTTTATATAATATTTTATCTCATATATATCCCAAAGAGACTTTCTGGTGGTTAGAATAACAAATGCATGTGTTTAATTGCAACAATCTTGCAAAAAGTAACCCGTAATATCAGTTATTTTTTGTGCGTCATTACTTTGAGCATTGCAAATTAACATTGGGAATGACGGTCAACTTACACGTTGCAGTACAGTTGGATGATTGAATGACACTGATTGAATCCAGTGGAAAAAATACATTTGCTCTTGTCACAAACTTTAGGAACAGTACTAAATTAATAGCATTAGGTAATTTTATGTAGAGATTAAGGACATACAGTACTGTTTCTATCTATGGTCGAAGGTCTACTTTGTCTGTTGCATGTTTTGAGGTGTCCTGTCATCAATTAATGGCCTAGGATACTTATCTGGCTCAAAAATGTCCATGTGCTGCTCAGGATTCCGGTACAACGTCGAACACAGAAATAATGGTTCCATGGTTATCATACGCTCTGCCAAGTTGATATTTTCTCGAAATGTTTGTCCCTATAAAGTACGCTCAGCCAAGTTGATATTTTCTCGAAATGTTTGTCCCTATAAAGTTGCTGAAGATCACTAATTGCTAAATAAGACAAGATAAAGTTTTTAAAAAATCTCAGATACCAAAATATAAATCTATAGGATGTCCAAGATGTAGGTACAAATCTGGTAAAAATGGAGAAACACGGTCCTCTAGAAATCAAGAGATGGAATCGTGTGCCATGGAGAAGTAAGCATCCCATGGCGACCGGTCACACCCACCGTAAGTCCACTGTCAAATTAAAATGAAATAGGTGAGGGACAATCAAACATCAATAATTTGTCAGTGAGTACTTTATCTCTATATATGAAGTGTTCATAGGTTGAACACGCACTGGCATATCGGATCATTTGTGAAATATAAACTCAATATGCGAGTGATTGTGAGATATTACTACTTAAATGTGGGAAATTAATGATTAGAAAGCCGAAATCGTCGCGTTTGTCGGATAGCTTAGTTGTTAATTTCCTGTCTGTGTCTATAGTAAGCAAAATGCCTTAAGTATGAAGCTTGTGTGCTCGATTCTGTTGTATCTTAAATTTCTTGTTCGCCGGGATGTATCGCATTGACATATGTATGAAAATTGTCATTATTAATTGACAAAACGTCGTCGATATATCTAAATGTCAAATTAAAGGAAACCACTAACTTTTTCTTCCTTTGATTCAGCAGTTTCTGAATGAAGTCTGCTTCATATGAATAAAGGAACAGGTCAGCCAATAAAGGAGCACAGTTTGTTCCCATAGGAATGGCGACAAGTTGTTGAACGGCCACGTCTCCGAACATTATAAATATATTGTCTATTAGAAATTCCAGCATGTTTTTATATCAACTTCAGTGTATGTATGTGTAGAATCAGAGTGGTGTTTGACAAAATAAGTATCATGATAACCAATCTCTAGGTATTTAAATTGCCACTAAGTGAAAAAAAAACAGTTGTCTATGATGCTAAAAAGTATCTCTTTTAATCTTTATGTGGAATTCTTGTGTAATCTGAGAAAAATTGTGTGCCTTCAAATTTTATAAAAGTTGTTTAGAATTTTTACAGTATCCACTTCCGATTTACACCGCTTCTGTAATAAGCATCTTTACAGTACTGCTAAAGTTTCTCCTAAACGGCTGTTAGTATGTTGGTAAGGAGTAAAGATAAAGGTTTTGTAGAACATTTGCTTGGTCCTGGTATGTGTTTTACCCCTGGCATATATTGCATTCCGTAAGCTTTTATTCAAACTCTTCCACTTTTATATTTGTTGATAAATTTGGCCGAACTTGGCCTTTTATCGAATTCGAGAGGGTTCCATGTAACATATTTTGGCGGTTTATAACGGTTTTGGCATGCTTACAGTGGATGTTGACTCCTCGTTTTATTAAATATTCACATTAATTTTCCACATAATGCAACCAATGGTCTTACTTGAATCCAGTTACATTTCTGTCTGCTAAGCTTGACGCTCGATATTAAATTTTGTCTTTTCCAGATTAATTAATTTAAGATTCCGACCACATGTTCCCGACATCGCTTCATCGTGTCATTAAATATTTAGAGCGTGTGATTTCACGGAAATCTGGAGCATTCTCGGTGTCGCACATTCGACCCATAACATACTCGTGTTATTTGTTAAAATCGGCCTTTATTTCATGTGGTTTATTGGAGATATGTCTCTTGTTTATACTTTATACAACACGGGATTGTTTTGGAAATAATTATTGATATATATATAGTACTATTGTTGTCTGGCGTCCGATGATCACAGTAACCAGATGGATTCCATCGATCGGTTTATTATTTTATTTTCAAATCGGAACACAACATGCCAGTTGTCTACCCCAACCGGAACTAACTAAAATTCAAAATACATATGGGTTACAATATCCGGAAAACCGGAACCTGCTAAAATATGAAATACGTAACGAACAAATACGGATTCAAATATGCGGAGACTTGGCTGCTAATTATACAACAATACATTGCAGAGAATGATTTACCTCTGTAAATAAGGGAGCGCAGGTGAAGAAAGGCGAACTCATACGAGATCTTACCATAGTAAACCGTTGTATTAAGTTTCGTGAAATTACGTTGAGAAATAAAATTGTAGAGCGCTGACAAGGAAATATAACATACGTACTTGTGGACCGAATCCTATATTTCCTATCTCATAGTTCCCAGATTTATTTCTCTCTCTCTCTCTCTCTCTCTCTCTCTCTCTCTCTCTCTCTCTCTCTCTCTCTCTCTCTCTCTCTCTCTCTCTCTCAGATTACTAGAATAATCTCGGATATTTTTACGTTATCAAATGCAGAAATTAAATTTTATTCAACATTTAAAGCTTTTATTTAAAATTGAAAGTTCTTACATTATGTATAAGAATATGATTGACGAGAATTAATGCCTAATTTTAAAAACATAATTCAGGAAAAATATTACTTTTAACCAAACAATTTTAAATATGAAAATGACAGATACCAAGGTGCTAATGTTCAGAAAATCTAGGATAGTAATCTGGCGATCATTAGACAAGCAAAATCAAATACATTGCCACTATCAAGAAACACGACATACTTAACTTTTTGTGTTTTCGTCGTAACTTTATTGTATATACGCTGATGTTGAAAAGCTTTTTATGACACTAGTGTTACATCATTCGAATCGAAAATTGTTTCTTCAAACAAACTGATTTACACCGTACAAATGTCGGTACACTAGTGAGCGAGAATGTTACTGTGGTATTCTTCAATGATCTATCTATCGAAACGAAGTGAGTTAGAGTTCAGAATGAAAGATTTTCGCGAGAAAATGCACAGATGACATTATTTTTGGAACACTCCTCGTACAGAGTTAGGCGACTAGACCGGTTTACAAATTATCGTTAGCACGAGTTCATTGTATTTTGTCGAATCATCTAAAACTTAAAAGAATAAATTCGAGATGAATACCCCATTTGTCAACATATATACAGTAGAAAACACGCGTTGTAAATGCCAAAATATTCCTTTGTGGCGATTCCAACCGTACAAGAACGTATCTCTGTATGAGTAGTTTATTGGAGAGTAGTTCGACTCTCGGGGTGAAACTATGCTCCACCATAACGCATTAGTTTTGAAATGAAAACGTAATAAACAGGAGAACAAACTACGGTTACAGATGTAAGTCTACCAATTTAACTTGCATTCATTGGAACTTGACCTTTTCACCGAACCTGCCTAGAAAGGTTTCCATGGAACTTTTGCGACGGGTGTGGCATCCCGTTTGGGATTCGCAATTGTTATTCATGTTGAGACCATATACACATCTAATTCGTCGTGTTATAATGGACTTGAGTTTTGATTATCGATTGGTATTTCTTCAATTTTACTTCATGCGTATCACACGTTTTTTTGTTTTTGTTTTTGTTTTTTTCAAACAATTGTTCTTAACAGCTTAATTTATACAAGAGTTTAGAGCGGGTCTGGCTCAGTCGGTAGCGCGTTTGATTCTTGATGGTGTGGCAGGTCGGAATCCTGTCCTTCGAATGAGACAGTAAAAACCAAGGTCCCGTGTCACAGTAAATGTTAGCACGTTAAAGAACCCTCACTACTCAATGGCCGAACATAGGGCAAAACTTTGAAGCCATCACCATCATTGGTGACATCTCGATATGCGTGAAAGATTCTTGAGTGGAACGGTAAACAACAATGCAACCATCAAAATATACAAGAGTTTAAACTTTATGTCGAGAGAATATCTTCATTAGGTCAGGTTAGGTCTGTCATTCGGATTTTGTCGGAGTTGAGTAGATTTTTTAATAGATTTAGGTTTATATTAATTGAGTTGGATATTGGCTGTCTTGATTACAAATGGATATCAAATTGTCGTGCAATGGTTTACATTATCTGTAAATTGCTATCTGGTTATGGATTTTGATCGTTATCTGTGGAACTTGTATTGCGATTGATAACGTAACATTAGCTCTTGTTGAAACAAACATGTCTGTGCGTAGTGTCGGTCAACTAGTAGGTAAGAACGAAATATGCCATAATCTGCAAAGATGACTTGTCCAATTTCAGAATATATATATATATATATATATATATATATATATATATATATATATATATATATATATATATATTCCGTTCGTTTCTTAAATTTCACTTAATCAGGAAATATTAATTTCACCACAATGTTTTTAATTTTATCATATATATATATATATATATATATATATATATATATATATATATATATATATATATAGATATATAACTAAATTGTGAATATGCAAATTCTTAGTTTGCTAACAAAAACTTTAATACAAGATTTTGTAAAAGATATGTGTAGGTAAATGTATAATTGATAAAACCCATAATTCTTCTGATTTACGCATAAGTAAAAAATGTAAATTTCATATCCTTCGATGATAAAATATTAATATACCCTATAGATAAATTTAAACTCATCCTTTGGTTAAATGACAAAATGATATTGAATCACTGGATTTATTTATCGTAGTATTACATAAGAGGTATTGCATATACGTAGCAGGCACATGAAATATTTTAGGTAACCATGTGGTTTAAATATAGGAATGGCTTTATATTTACATCAATGTGTCTGTTCAATGTATTGGACTGTGGACTCACTGCGGGTGTGACCGAGCGACTCCTCCATGGCACCTGATCCCACCTCTTGATTTAAGGAGGTCCGTGTTTGTCCATTTTTACCAAATTTGTATCTATATCTTGGACATCCTAATGATTTAAACTTTGGTATCTGAGATTTCTTATATTAACACCCATATAATTTTTCTTGAAATTTGAAATAAATCTTAAATTGTTAGTTAAGGGAAACTTTCCCCTCGAATTGTTTGATGCGATTAAAATTCATTTCCAGTTATGTATAGCCCTTCAAATAACAATGATGAGCATTTTGAATAAACAAATAATGCAGAAAATGACCCCAATTTCAATAAAGACTATATATATATATATATATATATATATATATATATATATATATATATATATATATATATATATAAATGTATGTAACTAGTTTTCCACTACAAAAGTTTCGAATATTTATGATAAATCAGTAAATAAAAAATACCGAAATAACACAACACAGAATCAGCGACATACACTTTCTACTTGGCCACTCTATTTACTATTGACACAAACAGGATATATACAACCATACTTTTACGGCAAACCATATGATTTCGACTTTCCTTCTGTCATTTTTCCATGTTGAAGTAGTAATTTCCCCATGTTGTATCATATGGTACACTCAAGACGATATCATTAAGCTGTTGGGGTTTCTAAAGGATAACATCTGCGTTGTTATTGATAGAAAGGTTTCCAAGTAGGGGTACGAACTGTTCCCGTCCCCTAGCTGTCCTCTTTTTGTATTCGTATGAAGCAAAATGTATACAGACTCTGCTCTCTACGGGAAAGAAACAATTAACATCTCGGTTCATTTGTACTTACAGGCAAATCGACGACGTTCTGTCTATAAATAGTAAATAATTCAAAAATCCCCCGATAAAATGTATCCTGTTGGACTTGAGATCGAGAGCAACACATCTGCATTTTACTTACGGTTTTTTTCCTGTTGATGGGAATAAAGGCCTACTTCAGGTCTCCCTTTGTGACAAACGTGAGAATTTCATTTTCCATATCACGGATTCCCGTTCGTGGGTATTGAAATCCCGTATTCTCCTGCCTATGTCGTTTTCATTTCACATCTTCTACGTTTTGCCAGGG
This sequence comes from Atrina japonica, assembly GCA_030159075.1. Lineage (NCBI taxonomy): Eukaryota > Metazoa > Mollusca > Bivalvia > Pterioida > Pinnidae > Atrina > Atrina japonica. The sequence continues at coordinate 403,432 of BROG01000466.1, read as the reverse complement.
CATGCTCCGAACTCGAGAGGTTTCCATGAAACATTTGTGACGGGTGTGGCATGCTAACAGGGGACGCAAATTACTTCCGGGCACCTGGTCCCATTCTGTTTGGGATTCGCCATTGTTCTTTGTCGTGTTCTAATGGACTTGGTGTTTCCATTATCCTTCTATACTTCTTCATTATTCTTAGCTTTTGCAGCATGATGTTTCTGAAATATTTTGTTTTCGTTAATTTTATGATTTATGGTATCGTCAGTGCTTCCTTATATATTTACAGTACTGGTACTAGCAGTGCATTTTTCAGAACAGGCATGTAAGTATAGGTGTACTACGACACCCGGATTCTGTCAAAATCAAATATACTGTTCATTTTTCAAACAACAAACCATGTTTAACCCTTTCATCCCTGAGTATCTGAATGGTATCCTCTGTTCCATTGTTTAAGACAGTCAATCCATGGTCTGTAGGGTTGAAAGGGTTAAATAGCATGTTTACAAACAATTTTCAACAATCAGTGAAAAGCTGAAGTAAAATATGTTCTCAATGTATTGGTTTATATATTTAACATCACAATAATTTGTCCCCTACAATTCTGTGTAATTTTTTCCAAACTATGTATATTTTAGTTACTTTCATTGGACGTGACTGGACTCACGGCGGGTGTTACCGGTCGACAGGGGATGCTTACTCCTCCATGGCACCTGATCCCACCTCTTGGTTTCCAGAGGTCCGTGTTTGTCCATTTTTACCGGATTTGTATCTATGTCCAGGACATTCTATTGATTTATACATTGGTATCTGAAATTTTTTATATTAGTGAAAATGATCGGTATCCATCACCTTGATCACTAAGGAATATCCCTTCTGCCCTTGTTGATCCGAAGTCAACAAATTTACTCAATGCTCAACTAACTTTTCATAATCCTAGGGTAAAAACACGCAAAATATATTCTGTAACTGGATGTGTTTGTATTTCGACGGCATACAATTGTAAATAATGATCAAAATTATTGCTTATTTGGAAAAAATCTTCAGAAATATTAAAAACATTGTTTGAGTAACGTACTAAACATATTTATTCATTTCTTTGGATTCCTAACATGCACAAAAATCCCTATAAACACCGATTCATTGCGGGGTCATCTAAGTACTCTAACAAGCCTTTATCTATTTTGCTCACCAAACTTCTTACACATATTAAAGAACCCTCACTGCTCAATGGCCATAGGTGTCGAGCATAGGCCAAAATTTGAAGCCCTTCACCGGCATTGGTGACGTCTCCATATGAGTGAAAGATTCTTGAGTGGGACGTTAAACAACAATAAACAAACAAACAAACAAGGTCTTCAGAAGTAGTGTATAACGGCCTACTCAAGAAGCGGAGTCAATAAGATGTGGATCCCAAATAATTCAAAAGAATTGTTGGAACATTTAAAATCTTTAAACTTCAAACATATTATAAGCATCAAACCTTTTGATTTGTTTACCCTTTAAGCAACAATTCTTCATCAAAAACAGATTAACATCTATTATACAAAACTCTTTTGTATACAAAAATGGAAATCGCAGATATAAATATTTAGTGTTAGGTCATGAAGAATCTTATTTTGTGAAGGAACACTGATTCCAATAACAAGTACACTGAAGATGATATTATCAAGATGCTGGGGTTTCTAGTGGTTTTTGCGGGAAAAGTTTTCCAGCAGATTGTCGGCATTCCAATGGCTACCAGTTGGGCACCTCTCTTGATTTTTTGTTTGTTTGTTTGTTGTTTAACGTCCCACTCAAGAATATTTCACTCATATGGAGACGTCACCAAATGCCAGTGAAGGGCTTCATATTTTGACGGCCATTGAGCAGTGAGGGTTCTTTAACGTGCCGACACCTACTGTTACACGGGACCTCGGTTTTGACTGTCTCATCCGCAGGACAGGAAACCAACCTGTCGCCGGCTGGACTCGAACTCACGATCAAGAGTCGAACGCGCTACCGACTGAGCCAGGCCAGCTCGGCACCTCCCTTGACATCTTTTTGTATTCAGAAGAAGCGGAATCTATACAGTCTCTGTTCTCCAAAGGATACAAACAGTTAGCATCTCGGTCCAATTTTACTTAAAGGTATATCGACGATGTTCTGTCCATAAATAATTCAGAATTTCAGAATTACCTCGGCCAGATGTATCCTGTTGAGCTAGAGATCAATGAGACAACAGAGAGCAACGTATCTGCTTCTTACCTAGACTTACTCCTGTCGATTGTGAAGGACGGTCAACTTCACATATGCCTTTATGACAAACGCGACGATTACAATTTCCATATCACGAACGTCCCGTTTCTAAGTAGTAATATTCCATTTTCTCTTGCCTATGGCGTTTTCATTTCACATCTTATACGTTATGCCAGGGCATGCTCTTCTTATGGATGTTTTATTCTGAGAGCAAAACGTCTAGCCAATAAACTACTTGCACAAGGCTACGTTGTTGATCGTTTGAAGTCGTCGTTTAAGAAGTTTTATGGTCGATACGGGGATTTTGTTAAACATTATGAAGTCCCCCCTCTCAGAAATATTAGATGGTATTCTGGAGCATGGCCACAGACAGTGACTCCCTTTCACCATTTCACCGAACTTGACTTTATCACCAAACTTTTCACCGACTTTGACTAGAAAGGTTTCCATGGAACGTTTGCGATGGGTGTGGCATGCCAGCAGAAGACGCTGTCTCCTTCTGGACACCTGGTCTTATCCTGTCTGGGATTCGCAATTGTTCTTCATGTTGAGACACATGACACATTTACACATCTAATTCGTCGTGTTATAATGGACTTGAGTTTTTATTATCGATTGGTACTTCTTCAATATTATTTTTTACAGGAACATCATACGTGAGACGCAAAAATTTATACGTGAATGATGAAACATAATAATGTTCCCTAATCTCTCAAACCCAAAAGTTTTACAAACTATTATATAGTCAAAATAAAAAACTTCAGACCCGGGTATCTTTTATAGAGTGGTAGCGCCATTTTGTATTTAACACCATGTGTTTTACAAGAACCATTTTGAATGGTCCGTTCATCTTTACCCATGTGATTGTATAGTCGGAAAAGATTAGCTTTCAATTTAGTCATCACATTTCAAATTTAAGTGAGATACATAGAAGGATGCCTTTTTATATTAAAGATGCATCCACCATAGAAATTATTAGGAATTAATTTAACTTTGTGGAAAAAGACGTAGAATTTATAGATATGTAGCGACTGCCACAGGAAGCATTTTTCTTATGTGGCATACAGGTTCCCATATGTTATATGACAATTAAGATAACAAAAACAATCTAAGATACCAAATATAAACCTATAACGTTTCGTGTCACCAGTTTTATTTAAGACTTACATTATTTCACAGGGACATGTCCAGGTAAATTCCAGCCGTATCCACAGGACATTCGCTGTTATTTGGAAATTTACAACGGAAAAGTCGTCGTGAGGAAAACTCCTGACGGAGTCTATTTCAATGAGCACATTTGTGCATTTGACAGCCTCATAAACCATCCTAATTTGCACTATGGACATACAGAGGGTAATGCATGAATACAAGTAAAATATTACAGACCGAAAAAGAGATCAATAGATGGCAGATAAATAGATAGATAAATAGAAAGAAATGATGACAGAGAATTTGATAGAGATATGTATATAAGGCCATTCTAAAATATTTTCTGTTTATCGCCCACTGACAGATTATTTTTGTGGCCCTCGTGGACAAGTGATTACAGAACGGAGGCCGGGTGGTTAGAGCATCACGCTTAAAATTAAGACGTATCGTTTCCTGTCAGCGCAGTTTGAGTCCCGCTGGAACTTAGGCTGGTTATATGAGAAAGTTTGCCAGTTTACTTGCGGAAGGAAGGTGGTCTCTTTTAAGGTACATTGTAACCGGGTTCTCTCCTCCTCCATTAAAACTGGCAACCACCATAAATCTGAAGTATTGTTGAGTGTTGCGTGAAACAATATTCAATTTCAGTAGTTTTGTTTTGTAAATATCGCTGATTTTTGTGATTCCATAGCATAACTTGGAACCGTTCAATATATCTTTACCAAACCTCATGTATGCATCAATAATTATCAGCAGAAGTGTCTTTTAATAATATTAAATCTTTATTTATGATATTTTCCTGTAACTATGGAAACAAAAACCAATGATAGCAAAATAATTGCGAATTTCCGTTGGTCCAAAGCATAACTTGATATATCTCCACCAGACTTTATATATACATCAACATTGATGAATATTGATTATTTATTTTTTTTTTTTAACTATTCATTTATGATCATCCTTCATAACTATTGACACAAAACCAAAATAGCAAAATTTTACGAACTTTTGCTATGGCATAAATCGGAAACCCTTCAACATATTATTTTATGAAATTTCGTGTACATCCTCGATGTTTTATAGTTATTTTCTGGTAGTATGGAAACATTGTTCGAGACTTTTGGTATTGCACGGAATAGCATCCTGTAGTTATGATTTTACTTGTTTGGCAAAGACTGATAAGTCGTCCCTGTTATAATTTTATTTACACCCATTGTAAACATATGCAAATATATCTTGGTCAAGTAATACACATTACTTATATTTTACATTACTTATATATATATATATATATGTTTGTAGTGTGTCAGCAAGCTGTGATGGGAGTTATTGTCTACCATCCTAATTCTACACAGGATCAACACCACCACCACCACCAAAACTACTATTTTCAATCGTCTATCAACAACCTGGACGATATGTGTAGTCATTCTAATCGTTAAGTATTTATATATATGTATATATTTGTGTGTATTGACCTTGGATTGCAGATATGTAACACGCAGCATTCAACAACTCCTTAGACATTTTACTTCCTATAGACACAGACGGGAAATTGGCAACTAAGCTATACGACAAACGCGACGATTTCGGCTTTCCCGACGTAAATTTTCCACATTGAAGTAGTAATATCCCACAGTTACCCGCATATGGAGTTTATATTTCACAAATGATCCGATATGCCAGGGCGTGTTCAAGATATGAACATTTCATATACAGATGTAAACTACTCACTGACAAATTATTGACACAGGGAAAACCGCAATTGGAGTGAACGTTCCGCAAATTTTACGTTTTGTATAATAGTCTTGTTTGCGGGTTTCACTAAGTGAAACGTTCAGTTGCCTTTTCGTTGGCCATTGTTGGGACGTCTGCACTAATTGTGACGAGGATTCGTTCCTCATGTATTTCATTTGGATTTGAGTGGAGTCACGGCGGTTGTCACAGACCGATCGACAGGGGATGCTTCCTCCTCCATGGCACCTGATCCCACCTCTTGGTTTCGAGAGGTCCATGTTTGTCCATTTTTGTCAGATTTGTACCTATATCATCGACATCCTAAAGATTTATACTTTGGTATATGATATTCTGGTCGAAACTTAAACAAATTGCAAAATGGGGCCAGTGGGATATTATTCTTTTAAAGATTACTTTATTCTTCATCGATATCGTGGTCGTAAATTATTATTTTTACCTGTACAAATATACCTAATAAGACTATTTGAGGTATCAAAATCGTAACTGTAAATATTAAATGAGGAATATTGTTAAGTTTTGTGTAAAACTGTTCAAAATCTTTCAATATTTTATTTGAAAATAGGCAAATATACCTTAAGACTTGAGTTAGGGTAACGTTGATAAAACGGCCCCAAGTTTGTCTTAAGATGAAATAAATTAAGACATAGGACTTACGACTTCTTGATGAAACGGGCCCCTGGACTCCAATTGCCACTTTATATTTACCTATTTAATTATATATCTACATAACAAATTTCAAATATTATTTATATATTATGGGGATGCGATTTACGTCCTAATGAGCCAAAAACGCGTCTATTCCAAATGTAAGTCCATCTCCGGTAGGTACTCCGGTAATGTTAAATACGCAAAAATGAAACGACGAAGATGGTCAATAAAACCTGCTTCTAATCTATAAGCTACGCTGGTGTAGCAGTGGTTAAATGGTGTTCCTACTAGCTTGGCTAGTGGGGTTACCCCTTTAGCTCAATTGGTAGAGCATCAGATTTATAATCCAGGGGCCCTAGGTTCGATTCCCAGCAGAGACAGTTATTTGTCTCTGTGACATTTGGCGCCCACGTTGGGACAAGGGTTCTTCCTGGATAGAATACAATTATCCATCACTTATTTCACAATAAGTGATTGTTACCTCCGAATGAAGAGTCGGGACGTCTCTTTCAAAATGGAGGGGATAATGTAGCAGTGGTTAAATGGTGTTCCTACTAGCTTGGCTAGTGGGGTTACCCCTTTAGCTCAATTGGTAGAGCATCAGATTTATAATCCAGGGGCCCTAGGTTCGATTCCCAGCAGAGACAGTTATTTGTCTCTGTGACACTGGCATGGAGATGGTATGTGAAAAAATTCCCGTAATACCGTAATATTTATAGCGTGTTAATCATCAATTGTTACGTGTTCACGTAATATATATTATCCATGTTACAGGTGAATAAACCCCAGTTAAAAACTCTAATATAGGTGTATGAACTCTTGATGAGTAAACTTTACGTGTAATATATTGTTTGTTTTATATATGTATTCATTAAAAAGAAGTCATGGGGTTAAGATCACCAGAAAACGTAAACAATTGACTACTAATTTGACGGAAAATAAAAGTTATACGAGCCGTGGGTAAAAAGTTGAAATCAAAAACAGAAATTGCAAAAGATACGGAATAAATCCTAGCACATCAACAGAAATTGTTCAAAGAAAGGACACACTTTTTTTACAGCTGTTCATCCGTCAAAGTATGAGAGTACACGCTTTCTTCCAAAGTCAGACTGTCGTTCCCGACAAGTTGTTCACATTCGTAGGTCATCTAGAATCATCCGTAACAAATGTCGAAAGAAAATAGTGTAAAATAAGAATTTTTTTCGCTAAAATGTATCTTTTTAGTACGTTGATTATTTTCAGTAAATTAAGTACAATTGTAATGTAAATAATCTATATTTTATACTTTCTTTTATTCTTTATCATGAACGTTCTTTCCGTTTTTATGATCTACATACAAAACGGATACATTGAAATTCGGTTAATTTGAAATAAAATCCAAGGTTCCTACAATTTCATTATAACTGAATTCGACTGTATCTGTATGTCAATTTAAATATAAAAATTTCAGATACCAAAGTATAAATCAATAGAATGTCCAGGACATAGATACAAATCCGGTAAAAATGGACAAACACGGACCTCTGGAAACCAAGAGGTGGGATCAGGTGCCATGGAGGAGTAAGCATCCCCTGTCGACCGGTCACACCCGTCGTGAGTCCACAGTCAAGTCCAATGAAACACGTGAGGAGTGTATCCTCGTCACAATTGCTACAGACGTCTCATCAACCGCCAACGAATAGGCAATTCAACATTTCACTTAGTGAAACAGAGTAGTCGCAAACAATACTATTATACCGACCATAAAATTAGCGGAACGTTGACATTAAACGCGGTTTTCGATATCTCTGTGTCAATGATTTGTCAGTGAGTAGTTTACCTCTGTATATGAAATCCTCATATGCTGTGCACGCCCTGGCATATCGGATCATTTGTGAAATATAAACTCCATATGCGGGTGACTGCGGGATATTACTACTTAAATGTGGAAAATTTACGATGGGAAAGCCGAAATCGTCACGTTTATCGTATAGCTTAGTTGCTAATTTCCCGTCTGTGTGTATATTAAGTAAAATGTCTAAGTATGAAGCGTGTGTGCTTGATTCTGTTGTATCTTTAATTTCTAGTTCGCTGGGATATATCGCATTGACATATGTATGAAAATTGTCATTATTAATTGACAAAACGTCGTCGATATATGTAAATGTCAAATTAAAGGACACCGCTCACTTTTTCTTCTTTTGATTCAGCAGTTTCAGAATGAAGTCTGCTTCGTATGAATAAAGGAACAGGTCGGCCAATAAAGGAGCACAATTGGTTCCCATAGGAATGCCGACAGTTTGTTGAAAGTCCACGTCTCCGAACATTACAAATATATTGTCTATTAGAAATTCCAGAATGTTTTTATATCAACTTCAGTATATTTATGTGTAGAATCAGACTGGTGTTTGACGAAATAAGTATTCTGATAGCCAATCACTAGATATTTAAATTTTCGGGTACCACCTTTAGTGAAAAAGCAGTTGTCTATGATGCTGAAAAGTCTTTCTTTTAATTTTTAATGTGGAATAGTAGTGTAAAGAGTAGAGAAGTCATAAGTTTTGATACTGTGAATTCGAAAAAAATTGTGTGCCTTCAAATTTTCTAAATGCTGCTTAGAATTTTAAGTATCCACATCTGATTTACACCGCTTCTGGAATAAGCAACTGTACAGTATTGTTGAAGTTTCTCCTTAACGGCTGTCAATATCTTGGTAAGGAGTAAAGATAAAGGTTTAGTAGAACATTTGCTGGATCCTGCTATGTATCTTTGCTTATATGGGGTTTTATGAAGTTTAGGTATCCAGTATAAATGTGGTAGCTCGAAATCGCTATAAAGAATTTATAGTAATTATTTTACTTATTTTTCTTTGATGAACGTACCTGTAATGCTTTGTTTATTTCTTTTGTTTAGACGTTTGTTCTTTTGTTATATGTGTATATTTAGAATGTAATAGTATCTACCTGTTCTACTCTTTTAGGTGATTTAATTAGTCACTATCTGGACAACTGTGGCAGCGTATTGTCTGGTATGTAACGGGTTTTTTTAACTTGACTTACAAAACCAACCTACGGCACTATAATATTTTGTACAATATGTTTTATGCAAATAACAGGAATAGCCTACTTGGATTAACCTATGAAATGAAAATGAATATTTAACATGTAAAAGATAGGAAATGGTTTTGTGTTTTGAATTCTGTGCAGTTAACAGGAATATGCAATTATTATCAGGTAGGCAAATAAGTGTGTGTGTGTGTTTGTGTGTGTGTGTGTGTGTGTGATAGTTCTTGTATCTGCTTTATCGCATAAATCTTGGAAAATGTATTGTATCATGCAATAATTTCCAAAATATTGGTGACTGCATTGTTTAAAAACTTGCATAATGAGAGCGAATTACCTTTAGCATCTAAGCTTTAAGGTCTTTGTATAAACCCATGCAGAAATAAAAATCCCAATTAATAAGGTTATTCCGAAAATTCAGGGTTAGGCAGAAATTAGAATTTGATCCTTACTAAGTGGTGTTTTGCTTTAAAGTGAACTATATTATCTGTATTTTAGTTACTTATTTCGTATGTCAGCAAATATCGATTGTGACGTCATGTGAGAAAACATCGTGGTTTCACACAAACATATGATGTCACAATGATAACTTTTACCTGCTACCAGGGGTGGTAACTCTAGATAATTAAAATACCTAATACACTGATTTTCAGTATTAGTTGGATGAATTATTTCAATCTTTGTTTTTTTACTTATTTTTCCATTGGTAGTGGAGTCAATTTTTCAAGTTAATAAGATAGATGTTGAATATCTATTACAATGTTTGAGTAGTAGCGTTTCAGTCCAAATCACACGAAAATCAATCCATAAATTGTTATTAGACTTTCCTATTAGGGGACTAATAATGTTAATAACATGTATCACGTGAGGTGAGCTTTTCTGATCGCCTGTTGTCCGTCCGTCTGTTTGTAAACTTTTCACATTTTCGAATTATTCTCCAAAACCGCTGAAGGGATTTTGAAGTAACTTTATAGAAAGCAAGTACTCAAGGTCCTCTACCAAGTTGTTCATTTCAGCCTGATCGGCCGAGGGGAATTTCCAGGGTGGCTCAAAGAGGCCCCAGGGGTACCCCTCTTTAAAAATCTTTTGCTCCAGAACCGCTGCATGGATTGAAAAACGAATTGTATCTGAGTGATCTACATAGATGTATGATTCAAGTTTGTTGATTTCCTAGGAATCTGAAAATAAATGTTGATGCATTTTTGACGTCTTTTTAAGACTTTGTAAATTTCAGTCATTTTTGTATGATTTCGTTGATTTTCTCCCCTCTTATTCAATATGATGCATTCATTTTATGTGTTTTACCTATAGTTTAGTAGATTAATGCTAAGCTGAAAAAAAATTTGCTGAAATGTAAGTTTCATATTTTGTATTTTTTATTAATTTTTTAAGACTGCAAAAATGAAGGGGGTGGGTGGGTAATTTTTCACTCTATCGGCGTTTTCTTCAAAACCGCTGAAGGGATATTGTTGAAACTTCCTGGAAAGCAAGTACTCGAGGTCCACTTTCCAATTTTTTCACTTTGTCCAGATCGGCCTAGGGGTGGATCCAGTGTGGGACAAAAGAAGCCTCAGGGGTCACCCCTCTTTGGAAATATTCTCCAGGACTGCTACATGGATTGAAAAAAAATAATTGCATCTGAGTGATTTACATGGATGCATTATTCAATTTCCTGTTTTTGGAATGAATTGGAAACGCTTCTTTTCCAGCCTTGTCATTTTCAATCATTCCAAACAAGGAATCGAAGGAGTGTTGTAATAATTTGTAAATCAAGATTCCCATGTTTGTAAGATACCAACACAGTTAAGGTGATCGATGTGGCACATGGGCCTCATGTTTTGTTTATGTAAGATGGTCGTACAAGGACCTTTATTTAGATTTGTGCAAACATTTAGGAAAATAAAGTAATTTTGCTATTGCAGTATGGGATACCTTATACAGCATTCAATCATATCAGGACTGCTTGATATACGTGATTGAGACGATGAAAAGTAAGAAAACGGATTTATTGAGGTTTAAAGTAAAATGAAGAAATACAAAAGGATACTCGAAACTAGCAAGTATTTGAATAAACATTAAATTTATGGACAACCACATGAAACAAATGTACACATGAATTCGCAAATAGATTCAGTTTCACACGAAAAGGCAAAACACCATAAGTACAAGCAGTTGAAGATATCAATAGTATAATTGTGGTTTGGTTTTTCTTTTTTTCTTTTTAGGGTTTTATAGGTCATATTCGTTTTGCAATATCTATTGTAAGTCGATAATTTGCCACGTAAACACGTTAGCATAACTTGTATCACAGAAAATATTGCGTTTTAAGTTTGTGTACTGTCTGCTGTTTTAAAGGGGCATTAGCCGTGTTTACCAAAAACAAAAATCGATTTTTTTTTTCTACTTTTACTGCTGGTGCTTGATTAACAATGACCAATAAGAGCTATACACAGGTAAACAAAATCTTATATTCCTATATATTTTGTAAAAATAAGGTCAGGTCCAGTGTGGTATTCATATAGAAATAGTAAGTTGAGTAAATCAATTGCAAGTTAAAAAGTGCCAAACCTGGGCTTCTCAAGCAATTTTCACAAAACGTATGTGAATTTAAGAATTTTATGGCTGTATATAAATATATATATATATATATATATATATATATATATATATATATATATATATATATATATATATATATATATATATATATATATATATTTGTTATTGTATATCAATCTTAATAGTAAAAAAGAGGGAAACCGATTTTCTAAATTGCTAATGCCCCTGTAAATAACGCCTGTTATACAGATCTTTTGAATATTTTTTCTATATATCAAAGTGAAATTAATGGTCTATGAATAAAGTACAGTGATGGGAGTAAGTAGAGTGATGGGAGTAAATGCGTTTTGTATTGCACTGTTATTTTTATTACAGGTAAATATCAAGGTGAACATGTAAGCAACTGTACTTGTACACAGTCAAAATATCACCTTAGCTTTGTAAGTTACCATCATGGTAAGTTGGTACATTTCATATTTTTATAATTTATTTATGCCAAATAATTCAATGGTTAATAGACGGGGATTATATCAAAACAGGCGTATTGAAGTACTTATAAAGAGCAAACGTAACAATAGAAAAATAGTTTGCAGAGTAAAGTGAAACGTTATACTGTGCCTTTTGAAATGACGTCACAATATTTATTTCTAACAAATTATGCGTACGGATAATGCGTAATAAATAATAAGATAAACGGTGAATGTGTGATGTATTGTTCCAGTGGAATCTCGTTGTCTCGTAGTTCATGTGACTATCCCTATTTCTGCGAGATATTCGGAATTCCAGAAAACAGAAATTTGATTAATGATTATTTATCTGTCAATCAAAATCGGGACCGGATATAACCGGGATTTCGACTCATCCAATATCGACATAACGAGATCCCACTGTTTATACCGGTATATACGGTATTCATGCTTAACGAAATGACCATCGTGTCCCACGAATATTAACTCATCAGCCCCTGAAAATCAATGGTCTCTTCTGTGAATCAATGACTTAGGGTAGTCCAAATGTGTCTTTAGGGGTCAATGGGTTAAATACTGAATGAAATAATTCCCCGAATAAATGTGATTCTTAGTCTTTCAATGTTGACATTCATGACCAAAAAGAATGAAGTGCTGAATTTAAGCAACATTTTTGTTTTATCAAACATAATATGTGTCAGGCATTCGGAAACCAACATCTTTCTGCTTGATATTTTGGTTTCAAGTGAAATTGCGCTTTCATCTTTCAATTAGTATATACATGCACGATGCATTCTTATTCTTCTCTTCATACAAATAATACGCTCCGTAAATTCACCAAGGTTTACATATTAATTTCAGGTCTGTTCCAATCATGCAAGCATTATGCCTCATATATGCGTAAGTGTTGAAAAATTTAGTTCACTCAAAATATTTATTTTCAGCATTATCTCCAGGAAAATGTTTAACCGCGTGTTCGCTAATGTTTACAGACGAAATTGCAACGTCATTTCTAAATAAGTATTAATTAAATTAGTATCGTAAAACCTTTTGTAGCTGCCGTATATTCCTATTCCCATTCTGGTGCCGTATATTCCTATTCCCATTCTGGTGCTACAATCATTGGGTTCTAATTTTGATGGATGCGTCATTTAATGATGTTTCACATTTAACCACGTGACTTTAATTGACTGCTGACTATAGGACTTTATGTTCATGAATCATGAATTGCTGAATCCGAATACCATGTATTTGAAATTATACCAATTGTAGAATTACAGAATTTACGTTATTGAAGCTAGCCGGCCTGGATCAGTTGGTAGCGCACTCGACCCTTGATCGTAAGGTCGTGAGTTTGAGTCCAGACGGCGGGAGGTTGGTTTCCTGTCCTTCGGATGAGACAGTAAAATCCAAGGTCCCGTGTCACAGTAGGTGTCGGCAAAGAAAAACCGGTGAATTTTACAAAAGTCCGGTGAAATCTATCTGAGACTGGTACAAATGACCAGTAATTTTCCATTTCATTTGAATTGTGTTTGTATATATATATATATATATATATATATATATATATATATATATATATATATATATATATATATATATATATATATATATAATATATATATATATATATATATATATACCAGTAAAAAATTTCTTTGACCAGTGAAATTCCTTTATTCACTGGTCTGGTTGACCAGTATTTTTTTTTATTTCAAAAAGTCTGTAAGTGGCGCTAAAATAGGCTAAAATTTGAAGCCATTCACCGGCATTTGGTGTCGTCTCCATGTGAGTGATAGATTCATGAGAGGGACGTTGAACAACAATAAACAAGCTTTAATGATGCATTTGTGAAAAATTTAAATATCGATTGCACCATAACCACGTGAAAAGATCGGCGATGCCCAACAAAGCTTCTTGTCACCTTATCCATTTGTATTTTGCAATGCCTTATCCTATATTCACCGATGTAACGTTTAGATTCACGAACTATAAAATCAAATACAAAGAGAAAATAACTTATCGCCATACATAGGTGCTTGTCAGTGTTTTTTTCTTACTGGTTGACAGTCTGGTTTACATATGTAAATTTCCTGTCTCGATATTAAAACACGACAAAAGTCAATGTCTGAGTCCACAATGATGTGTACATTACTGTGCATCACTTATAAGTCTGGACTTTCAAACATTTCAGCGGATACTTGATTTCGCGATTGTAAGGTTACAAGCGACATTATTACACATACACTGTGGCACACGTGTCCTCTTCATATTAAAGCGATATAAGCTGTCACAATGATTTTTGTCCACTGATATATAGTCGAGAATATGATAAAATGTGTGTTCAAATACATTTCGAAGTTATTTGTTTTATTAGAATTTAAGTTTCCCCGTACCTTAAAAATTCCATCTGTATTTCCGTATGCAACGACCTGTCAGGTAAACTCTTTCACCATATCAAATGTACTTCGTAATTCAGTCAGGGGATCTCGGTCCTTTACGCGCTCGGACTATGTTAAAGTCGGCATTTTATATGTGTTTTATATTTATCTTTAAAATATAGGACGTGATTTTTATTGGTGCGCGTGTTATGTTAAATATATGCTTTTCAACTATATCGGGTCACTAAAATATTTATTCCGATCTTTAATGTTACCCTGAATGCTGACATTGACAAAATCAAAACAATATAACTGTGAAAAGTATGCGTATCTCATGTTTTACAATCGTGCCGCCATGTCAGGTGGAGTTGGGCAGTGCATGATCATATGTGTCAAGAATGATAAAGCCGAAAATGCGATGGGACGAGTTAAAAATGGGTCGAGATCACCCGATATACCCGGCACGTGGACAGTTTCAGAAACGAATGTTTTGAAACGACGAAAAAGACAAACTTTGCTTGATTTAGATATGAAATGATAAACGCAAAGGGTAATAAGAATAGAATGTATATTAACTGCAAATAGCACGTGTTTATTGGTCACTCGGTAATCTTCGTAAAAAATTACGATGCTCAAAGTATGGCGGACAAAAAATATCTGATATTACGGGTTACGTTTGGCATACTTGTTGCAATTTTACACATGCATTTGTAACTCTAACCACCAGATGGTCTCTTTGGAATATATATGAGATAGAATATCACATAAAATGGGCATGTAAATTTTTTCACCTACGACAGCTCATATCGCTTTAAGAGTACATGTATGTAAAGGCGTTACCTTCTTCAGATAAAGAATCCTGAATAGTAGTCCTTTGTGTAGAAATGCTATTGTAGTCACACTGTGTAACTGTATGACAACGGTTTAAAGCTATGAACTTGTTATACAAATATTCGCTAGCTATATTATTTCGTGAATATGTTCCACCCCGAATTTACGCAAAAGATTTAGACTATATCAACTACCTATGTGTATTACAGACCTGCTGACACAATTGCTGACAGATATACCGGGTGAACACAACACGGGAGATAAGTACTGTAAATCGCATCACTACGGTAAGAGTAGTGCCCCCTTTGTATTTCCTTTTTAAGTTAATACTTTACTCAGCTCTGGAAAGCCGTCGTGGTTCCGCGGTAGTGTGCTCGATTTGCAACCGTAGGGTCGCAGGTTCGAGTCTCTGCGGAGGCGTCTGGCTTTTCCTATCCTTCGGATGAGACAGTTAAAACCAAGGTCCCGTGTCACAGTGGGTATCGGCACGTTAAAGAACCCTCACTGCTCAATGGCCGTAAGTGCCGGGCATAGGCCAAAATTTGAAGCCCTTCCCCGGCATTTGCTGACGTCTCCATATGAGTGAAAGATTCTTGAGTGGGACGATAAACAACAGTACAACAACAGCAACTAAAGATTGCAGGCGATACGTTATATTGATAAAAAAATAAACTTTATTGAAATAAAAACCGTTCTTTGTTTATCCAACGTGAATTTTTCACATAGATCTTTATGGAGACATAACCAGCTATGGGAGAGTGTCACATATGGGACTTGTGGGAAAATTGGTTTGTAACCTTCAGTATAGTGTATTATTTTCAAATATATATGTGGTATTTCATGTAAAATAATATGATCACATCACTTCAATGATTTTTTACATCCCGAACCATGACTAGAGATTAATATAGAATAGGACTAATTCATGTACCACGTAATGTGCGGTACTAGTATCTCTAATGGTGATGGAACGTACCTCTACGTAATCTTATTGCTGTACAAAATGACGTCACCGCGGGATATTGTCTGCTATCGTCATTCATCACAGATAGAAACCGTAATCCCGCTCAAACGTTATCGGGTATCACGTAGTACATGAATTATTCCCATTTTCCCCAGACTTGTTTATAATAGATATATAA
Organism: Atrina japonica; assembly: GCA_030159075.1. Lineage (NCBI taxonomy): Eukaryota > Metazoa > Mollusca > Bivalvia > Pterioida > Pinnidae > Atrina > Atrina japonica. The sequence goes on along the minus strand of BROG01000466.1, from coordinate 387,242 downwards.
TTTGACATTGACAGTGTAACACTTACGTCATAAAACAGTACATTGTCACTTCTTTTAATGACGCCATGGCACGAACTGCATCACCCTTGGAAGAGACACGGAAACGTAATACTTGTATAGTGCGGTAAAACTATGTTACAAGTAAGAGAGTTATCATATATATAATCTTATTTCAAAATTATAACTTTGTTTCCTATTACCCTCTGCATACTTCATTTGTTTCTCGAAACAGTTATTAATAGCACATTTACGAACATACGTAAACCATTGGAATAAACGGAAAATTACAAATCTTTCAGCTTGGTATTATCTGTATAGAACCGGAGTGCATGAACACCGATGTATGGTGGACGCGATTAACCACATTTATGGTTGGTTCTCTCTCTCTCTCTCTCTCTCTCTCTCTCTCTCTCTCTCTCTCTCTCTCTCTCTCTCTCTCTCTCTCTCTCTCTCTCTCTCTCTCTGAGTAATGGTTGAAGAATAATGAAGTGTAAGTGAGCAAAATTAAGATCTTAATTTTTTTTTTGTAAATGTTTAATACTGGAATGTTTACTGATTTAGAAATATAGAGCAATTATCATGACAAATCTCCATGTAATTAATATTATTACATCATACAAAACACATTATATATATGTGAAATATAAATCTGTAAAGATGTGCTTTATTATAGCTGAGAACCTCTCAAATACTTCCCCTTCTATTAAGGATGAACTTTATACTTTGTTTTTTTAAATAATTTAATTAGGCCACCCTAAATAAAGTCTATGTATAACGTCCGCCTCCCTCGTACGTATACGTATTTAAAGAGTTTTCAAAATTAAAAAAAAATCTCTTGAAATACAGAATTATGAGTTTGTTATCAACTGTTTCCCAACCCCTTGATAATCCGACAAATCATGACACAAAATCCCTAACATCTCCAGTGACACTCTGAAGGGAAATGCTGATGAACTTCAAGAACAACATTTTCTCAATACTGATGTCAGATTTATTCTACTTTGTTTTTATTTATTTTTTTTGTTATGCCAAGATTGCAGAATAATTTATCAAATTTTGTTTGAAAAATTTTGGTTTTTAATTGTCTTTTTTATTTTCTGTCTGGAAGTAAAACGTAGAATTTATTTAGTACAGTTTAATGTTCGAAAAATGTGATCATGCAAGCTAACGGCTGACAAACAATTATTTGGTGTTCGTTCGAGTTTAAGCCACGATCCTCCTTTCAGAATCCCCCGTAGTATCACGTAGCAGATACAACCCCAGCGGTTATAAAGATAATATTTTGTATCTCTAACTAAGTGTGCACAATGATTAATCACTATCTATATACAAAGGGAAATTTAAGATTTCTAAAATATCAGGAGAGTTTCATACACATTTTTGCATTTTAAAACAGTACACGTGTAACTAAGTACAAACTATTAAGAGTTATTTGCATTGTTTCCCTATATTATAACTTGATTATAATTGGAAGACTCAAAATGTATAACATCATCAATGGTGGCGAGTACACACATAGTTATACGAAACAGTGGCATTTCTGATTACCTCGTCACCGACTGGACCACCTTCAATCTTAAGTTATCCATGTTTACTAAAGTTCAGACGTTGTAAATCTTAAATCGTAATATATTTTACGTTAATTAATCTTAAAACAAAACTTGGGACCGTTTTACTTGATTCTCAGACAATGTTGCAAATAGACAAATGGACAAACAGTCAGGCTCTTTTGAGTATGTACCCCATTCGTCGACATTGTGGAATACTATTATATAAAAAATTTAATTTTGAGAGGTTTTTGTGGTACATCTGCGACGGGTTTACCATACTTACAGGGAATGTTAAGTCCTTCCAGACACCTGATCCCATCTGTTTTGGATTCGCAATTGTTCTTTCCATTGAGACGTTATAATACCAATAATGATTGTCGTACTCTAATGGACTTGGGGTTACGAATATCCATTGGTACTTCATTTTTCTTTCAGCCGCTTTACACAATAGTAACAATGCAGTATGCACGTGTGGTAAGTGATATATTTCAAACAATACAACAAAACATTAAATATATCTTTCAAGGACTTTCTCAGATAAAAGGTAAAATGTTCTTTCTTTCTTTCTTTTAATTACTTGCTGAGATAATATAATTTTCGATTTAAAGCAATATCAATATGTACAAAATCTTAAACCTGGCGCGATGATGCGCTATTCACGTGTCACGTGTACTTCGGACAAGTCCCCGACTCTTATAGAAAGTTTCCAGTACCGGAGCATGCATCTTGCTGCTATTAAAATTGAAGTTATTAATTGTTAACACTGACGAAAACTTTCTCTGCTTGGGACACTGATTGTCTATGTTTTCATCCAATAATGCGGTCACATACTCTATACTGAGGCGAAACGTTTAACTAAAATCGGCATCTTTATAGCAATTCAATGGATTTTAGTGGTTTCAAATTATTTTTTCACGTCTTATGAATAGAGTCTATCTACCTTGTCCAAATAGATATTACTTTTCCACAAAACTTGAATCTACCACATACATGTACCTGATTCAGATTTTAACTCGACTCATACATTGACACAAGTAAGCAAATGAAACCCTAAATTTTAACTGGACGTAAGCTAGGACAATCTTGAGGTATTGTCTGATTCACATAACATTGCAGGGCGTAGTAACCGTTTGATACAAACGATTTTTCTCACTTTTCGGTTAAGACAGACTTCACAGAAAAAAACGTTTTATTACCAACTTGATAACCGTATGTATGGTACATGTAACAAGTAGGAACGACCAGTGTAGTTTTAATGGTTTTACATAAAATGCCATTTCGTCTAGGTCAAAAAAGGGTTCACAAGATTCCGTTCCGCCAGGCCATATGGATTTTACTTTACATCCACCGTAACCAAGTAACAAGTATTCAGGGATGTCGTATGATCCTGTGCCAGTAAAGTATTAGAAAGTTGACGATGTCTTACCGTGTTATAATCGGTAACAAATCTTGAACAAAAATATAGCGTCAGACTTTTTTTCTAATTCAAAAAAACAGCAACAACTACTGCAACTATACCACCGACAACTACAACCACGTCACAACCAACAACAACAACCACGCCGCCACCAACTACCACAATGCCTGTAACGACACCAACCACGACACAACACGTAGATGCATTTTTCTGTCGGGAATGCACTGATTACTTTACCCAAGAATGTACTTCATCAACGTTCGAGCATTGTTCTTCTGGAAACTGTATGATGAAAAATAGTGGCGGCAAGCTGGCAATGAAATGCGTTGAGGTTTGTGTTTTTTAAGTTTTGAAATACGGCCCAATTGATGCCCAGTGTCTCGTGGTTAAATTACTTCAATTGTAATGGATTTGATGTAACATCCGTCATCAGGAAAAGTTTGTTAGCGAGTCAACATTTTTACTTGTCCTGTAGGAATAATGTCTGAGAATACGAAAGTCCGAATATACATTTCCAAAAGTGCTCAAATGTTAAAATGTTAAATTTGCTGGTACGGAATAAGAAAAAAAAACAAAACATGATTTCCTGCAACTATTTTTCAATAGCATACTGCCTGTTATTTACAACAAATCTCTGATCAGCTGACCCCGGGATCGAACACAACATGCTGTGGGGACAACACGTGTATTATTACGGCATTACAAGGTGCTGTGCAAAGTAAGTTTTAAGTATTTCACAATATCACTTCTCTATTTTAATCCATTTCCTATGATTTTAACACTATTGTTCAATATGGATGCTCATATTTATCCGTGGTAGTTCATATTTTTGTGTTCTCTAGTCAATATTTATATACTTCCGTATCCCTTTAATGTTATATAATTATTTTAAGATTTATTTTCCCTTTCTCATCCCACTTTTCTTATAATTTGTCAAAATGGAATAGGTTGGTTTTAAGCACATTTACATTTCTAAATTCTTCTCAAGCTAGGATAGCCATCTTTTTACAGTGGTTACTCTTAGACGGATTTACACGTTTAGATTTATTATTTGGCCTTGTCTGATTGTCTCTTTAGAAAATCTATTTAAAATTGGAGCTCAGCTGATGAAGTCTAATGGACAGAAACGATCGCCTTGAGCATTATATCTTTGGTATTTTGTTTATAATATTTAAGAGGGAAATCAGATTGAAATGCACGTTTTTAATATTATATTTGTATAGACAAATGCATACTAGACTTTAAATAGCAGATTTGTAAAACTTAATGCCTTACCCAGACATAAAAGGGAACTAATTATCATTAGTTAAGAATATTTCACAGCAATTACATGAAAGCGTTAATAGACTATTTCCAAATAATGAGCTTGGTTTTAAGCACACTTACATTTCTAAATTCTTCTCAAGCTAGGATAGCCAATTTTTTACAGTGGTTACTTTATCACACCTTAACCCATTTTCCCATAAAGACACATTTGGAATGATTTAAATCATTGATTTACAGATGAACTCTCTTAGACGGATTTACACGTTTAGATTTATTATTTGGCCTTGTCTGATTGTCTCTTTAGAAAATCTATTTAAAATTGGAGCTCAGCTGATGAAGTCTAATGGACAGAAACGATCGCCTTGAGCATTATATCTTTAGTTTTTTGTGTATAATATTTAAGAGGGAAATCAGCTTAAAATGCACGTTTTTAATATTATATTTGTATAGACAAATGCATACTAGACTTTAAATAGCAGATTTGTAAAACTTAATGCCTTACCCAGACATAAAAGGGAACTAATTATCATTAGTTAAGAATATTTCACAGCAATTACATGAAAGCGTTAATAGACTATTTCCAAATAATGAGCTGCTCAGTGGCGGAGGTATGGTTAGTTGTTGAGAAATATATTATTCTTGGCTAGTAGTTAGAATAAGATTCACACCCATGGCCATTTATCAAACGGATTAAATGGAAACCGTAAAATAAATAATACAGCTATCTAAACAGCAACGTGGGGCGAAACTGTTTCATGATAAAGCTATTTCATCATTAACAGCGATTATAAACATTTTAGGTTCTTCAATATAGACAGTAACAAAAAAAGAAATCAATCTCCTTAACTCGAAATCAAAGCCATAAACATGATTGCGTTGAGTGGTTGATTTATGTTTCAAGCAGTAATTATAAAAATGCTTGGAGCAAAATGATAAATATGGCAAAATTTCTTTTCGTAATGTTTTTTTTTTTTAATTCCGCCTTCAAAATTTCACATATGAATAAGTGTACTTTCATATGACCAGAACTATACTATGGATAAACGTCAATTTTAGCAGAATCATTTGACCTACCTATATTTCGTGACACAATTATCGATTATAAGTGTCAATATGAATTATGGTATGTTTTATTGGTTTTTTATATTCACATCACGCGTGGAATTTTTCACTGATATGGAGAAGACATCTTTACTTGAAGTGTTGCAAGATGTTGATCTTTGTTGATTTACACCATTGTAGTGAGGGTTCCTCTATGTGCCACCTGTCGTGATACAATAACATACGGTTTTACGTCCCATCCAATCGACTTGTGACTTTCACTTTGCGAAGGAAGAGACACTAACATTTCTAAAAGTCTTTAGAATGACCTGGTATGTGGAGTAGAAGTTGGACCTTGTGGATCTAATGTTCTAACACTAGACCAGCACCACAGGAGCTTCCATCTAAAACACATATTTAAAGACATTACTTCCAGTCAAATGTGGTCTCTCAAAACTGAAAAGAGGTTTAATCTAAAGAATTATTTATAATTAACCAAAATCTCAGAATGTGGTCTTACAAGACAGGTTGTCATTCAAGAGAGGTGTCACTGTAAGTACTTCAAAATCATTATGATGAAATGCAAAAGAGAGAATACACAACAGTGAACAATGAAATCATAGGCCTCGATACAATCGAGCACCTTGTCTCACCAATTAGAGCCTATGTGAATCTACATTTAGTTAAAACCCGTGGTTACAATGTTTATAGACTTTGACCCCAACCTATTGAAAAAAATAATTAAACATTAATGATACTAAACCTTAATAAGTACATACGGACCCATTATGTTTATGATATTCCCCTCAGAAACAAACGATAGCTCACTCCTTGTTTTAAATATATGCAATTGCGGCACTATCCATTTGCTCAAACCTAAAATGTGTTATAAGTATCCTGCTTAGTATCATACATGTAAATTCTACATCTCAGAAAAAGATGGGACGAGAAAAACCCTTATATTATTTTGTACAAATGCACCTTAGCTATACAACTAATTGATCATTTCAAAATAATTTTAATTTTTGACAGATCAAATGCACACTACAACCAACAGTATGCAACCAACAACAGCAGCAACGACAACAACTGTACCGTCGACCACTATATTGTCATGGGTTCTACTTCCAGGCAATTAAAGTATTTAAAAATTGACATATACCAAGTCAGGGGTTAAGCGAACCTTGTTGTTGTTTTTTTTAATTTACCTCCATGGATTTAAAGAATTAAATTATCAATGCCTCGGAATAAATTGTTAAGATATTATATACGATGGGGTTTGTCCATGAACGGTATTAGACTTTTTAAACGTATAGTTATTTTACAATTATGAAATTAAATATATAAATATTTAATACCTTTCGTGCTATAATGTTTCATAAATAACGTTGTATTAATATTCCAAACATAACATGGCATGTATGATTATTTATAATTATCATTTTATCATTTTATTTATGATTATATATATATATATATATATATATATATATATATATATATTGGAATCTCGTTATCTCGAAACTCACGGGACCGACCCTATTACTTCAAGATATCCAGAATTCGATATAATAAAATTTTTTAATTGATATATTATTATTCGGGACCACATTTTCAGTTTCGACTAAATCGTTTTCAACATAACGAGATCCCACTATGTATGTATGTTTATATATATATATATATATATATATATATATATATATATATATATATATATATATATATATATATATATATATATATAAGATAATATATATATATATATATATATATAACCTGTTTCAAACAAGTCATGTTCAAAGCTTACAGTAAACTACAGATGTACACACCATTACAAAACTAATCCTGTCTAAAGCTTTCGGTATACTACAGATTTACTATACAATGTTTCCCATCTCATAACAAGCGATATAAAGATAAATATATGTTTATTTTAAACGTATCAATCCAACATATCACTCATGCCTGAATTATTAAATATAAACGTAATACACTCTGTACATATAAACAAATATAGATATACTTTATACTTGAATTATATTAAAAGGGCATTAACTGTGTTTAACCAATATATATATATATATATATATATATATATATATATATATATATATATATATATATATTTCCAGTTTTTCTACTATTAATACATGTATGTGATATACAATAACAAATAAGAGCTATACACAGGCATACAATCTTACATATTCCTATATATTTTGTGAAAATAATATGAGGTTCATTGTGGTATTCATGTACAAAATATAAGGTTAACTTAATCAATTGAACGTGAAAAGGTGTCAGACTTGGGTTTCGCAAACAATTTTCACAAAAATATAATAGGAATTTAAGAATTTGTATGGCCGTTTCTATCGGTTTTTTTTTTATATTAGATGAAGTAGTAAAAAGGAATTTGTTTTAGAAAAACACAGGTAATGCCCCTTTAATAAGTTATGTCACACGTTTACATTATCTACACAGGAAGACCACAATAAGCTCACCTCTATTTGTTGGTGAAACGCTTTCATTATATCAAATAAATTCCTATAATAAAAAAAACAACAATCCTTAACTCATTTTGAAATGGTAATTCTTCTATCAAAATAGCATATATCTAAACAGCAGAACAAATATATTTATGTCCTTTCTTCCATGCCTTTCTCTGACAGTTTGTAGAACAATACCAGGCCTTGTGACATCTACTGCATACTGGAAAACCTTTCTTTTCCTCAGTTTTCTTCTCACATTCTGTGCACGTGCTAGAGTCATCTCCTTCAAATTCACATCGCGGACATTTACACCAAAAATTGTAGGCTCGGAATAACCAAGTGCGTCTATTGCGCCGTGATAGGCGTGTATCTATGTATGTTGTAAACAGCTCTTCGCCGGCTGCTATTGGCTTATTCGCTTTCACGTGAACTCCAGGTTTCCCATCAGCTATTCCATCAATAACGCTTACATTGTTCATACACGAGTGATTTAAGCACGCATGTACCGGAAATAGTCCAGCAAATATTGCTTCCGCTGGCTCAATATTTACAAATGGCTGAATTTTATTCCAGACTGGTTTCCCTTTTAACCTTCTTCGAAACTCATACAACGGGTGATCAGCGTCCGAAAAGGCTTGGACATTACAAGCAGCTTGGAAATAACGTGCGTCAAACTCCTTTTCTGTTATCTCATATTGGAGATCCTTCGGGACAGATCTGAAGATTTCCTTCATTATTTCCACCATTTTTGGTATCATTTTGGCATGGCTCCCTAAGCCATAGGCTATAAATCTGAAACAACAGAAGTGAAACCGTAAATTTCAATTCGATGATCAATAGTCTTGGATTATTGATACAAAAAGCTCAGTGAATTTTTTCAATGGGTTCAAGTCGTGCTTCATAATCTGGGATATTATAATTATTGATTATATTAAAAATATCTACACCAGTTAACAATGAGACCTGTAGTTACATTTATAATTCCAAAATTGTTCTTAATCTTTATAATTAAGACACAGTTTTACTTGAAATTTACAACACAAATATCATTTTGAAACATATCTCTGGAGAACATACATTCCACGTGTAAAGTTAAGGTTTCAACACATGTGGGTAGAGTTTCTAAGGATTTTGGATTGTAGGCATAATTTTCAATACGCAATATTTTGCAAGAGTTATTTACCTTTAGCGACCTAAATGTAAGTCAACGAATATACTAGTATATTTGACCTCTACATATTTCACCAAACAAGACCATATCGTGGTGGATTATTTTGAGAAGAAAAAATCATCTACGAAAGGAATATAACTCTTGCAAATATAATGCGTTGTGGAAGCTATATATAGGAGGCATGTGTGATGCATTGGTTCCGGGTGTATAAAGACCACAATATGAAAACATTACTATATCAAAGTACACAACTCTCTGTCTGTCTCTAAAATTGTCATCACATCGGATCTCTCTAAAGCAGCAACTATCTTAAATGAAATATTCAAAACGTGACCCAATTACACCATGGTTTGAGGAAAGATTACGATCTATTCTAAGGATATCAATACTAACATAGATACATTTAGGAGTATTAGAAACAAACAGTCGTAAATTACACAAAATTACTAACCCTGACGCTAAAACATTGCAGAGCAGAAATGATTTTGAATAAGACACAATCTACGCTAGAATCATGGCGCACAAACATAGTTCACAATCATATATATTTGCATTAGTCGTAAACCACTACACAAGCCTTTAAATCAACCCTATTACTAAACATGATATAAATTCTACTGTAAGTTAGTATCATGTTATTAGGCTAATATCTACAACGACAAAAGACAATTATGTATCACTTACAGACGAAATAGAACCGGGCGTGGTGGGAGTAAAAGGGAAAACGATACGGATGAATTTGTTATATACTGGGGTGATCATGGTGAATACACATGTATACCTTGATAGCAAAAACAAAACAAAATGGACGTTTCTTTACTTTCTCGGATGAAATGGAACCACCCAGTGCTTGAGCCGTAATCATTGGCAAAAACCGTTATTACATATACATGTACATAGAACCTACATCTTCACACGTGAATACATTTTCTATATGCTTACAGTGGATTCGATGATAAGCATACCAGTATCGCATCTTTAAGCACGAAACCACTTAGTTCTAATAATATCTTATATTTAAAGAGTACGATAGTAACTAACTATTACAATGTATATGGCGCTTTTGATGGAAACAAACACACACATATACAAACAAACAAACACACACATACACGCACAACCACACGCATGCACCAATTAAATTATATAATCGATTTGCAATCACTTCTTCAATCACACTAGTAGACTTAATTCACACACGCGTTGAACCGCACAAAGATTTTAATGTTTTTCGTATGACAATCTCGTCAATTGTCCTCTGTCCAAGTAGTCAGTTTCGGTTACTATAAACCACTGACAAATTATTGACACAGGGATATCGAAAACCGCATTTGATGTCAATGTTCCCCAAATTTTACGGTCGGTATAATAGTCTTGTTTGCGATTACTCTGTTTCACTGGGTGAAATGTTGAATTGCCGTTTCGTTGGCGGTTGTTGAGACGTCTATACCAATTGTGACTAGACTGTGAACTCACGGCGGGTGTGACCGGTCAACAGGGCATGCTTATTCCTCCATGGCACCTGATCCCACCTCTTGGTTTCCAGAAGTCCGTGTTTGTCCATTTTTGCCGGATTTGTATCTGTGTCCTTGACATCCTTCGGATTTATACTTTGGTATCTGAGATGTTTTATATTACGTTATATAAATAGCACGTGTCAGCTTGCTTGAGTTTTCAATGCATGTAATGTAGGATGTTCCGCTATTGAGACTACTATATGACCGTTTAACCTCAGTGTCCTGGGCATCATGGAGATTTATATTTTGGTATCTGAGATTTCATATTCTGAATTGCATAATGTATCGATCTAAATCAATAATATTTCAATAGTATCATAACTTGTATGTATCCTTCTTATCAAATCCTTTTATATAGCTAAATTATCATTCAAGACATGGGACTCCATTTTTCAAATGTTGATCAGTCATACTGCACACTGTGTCAAGAGATATGTACTTTATCCATCAGCCCTTCGGATGAGACAGTGAAAACCGAAGTCCCGCGTCACAGTAGGTGTCGGCACGTTAAAGAACCCTCACTTCTCAATGGCCGTAAGCACCGAGCATAGGCCAAAATTTGAAGCCCTTCACCTTTGGTGACGTCTTCATATGAGTGAAAGAGTTTTGAGTGGGACGTTAAACAACAATACAACAACAAAAACTTTATCCATGAGATCGCCTAATTAACTCCGATTTACTATCCTTTCTTAGTAAGCCATAAGTCAGCGCGTGGACAAATCCAGTTTGAACACCTAGCTGATTTTGGGGGGAAAGTTTACAGTTTACTTGTGGAGGACTGCTAGACATTTCCATGATATCTTGTAATCGGGCCTACCTATCGTTACCGTATAACTGAAAATGTTGTCTAGGGGGTTAACACCATAAATAAAATCCCATTCACCAATAATACAATAACAATAATATTCTGCTACCAACATATATACCGTGAAACCTGTATATAAAGACCCCATAGGGACAAAAGAAAACCAGTTTAGGGAGATGGTCTTTATATAGAGGATGATTTGTACACTATTGGTACGATTGGGAACAGCGAAAAACGTGACCAGGGGTCTTTATACACAGGTGGTCGCTAAAGCAGGTTTTACTGTGCTCCATATTCACAATTTCTCACTGTCTTTTTACTCTTGTTTCTATCGTCCTATTAAATTCTAATATAAATGTTCTAAAAACCTAATACATTTTTGTTTAATTTACAACCTTTGTATATATTTCAACGAATTTCCTTTTGTTTTAGTATCACTAAAATTGGTCAAACTGCATTTCATGCCACATTGGGGGATTTCTTATAAACAAATACGAGATTATCTCCCATGGAAATAATCATATTTTAGCCTACAAAAACAAACAAAAGTTTCGGATATGATTTATCAAAGTAGCTTTCCACATTTTACAATAAGAATTAAAGATTGCAAAAGCTCTTTCTCGTTTCTTTAAAAGGAACATCAGAACACCCAGTCACACGCGTTTTGTCAAAATGTTTCATTGTTGATGACATATCAGGGGTCAATTTAATTTACGATGATTTTTTCTTGTCATATTCCCAAATATCTCTATACGCATTCGACGACAGAGGGCCTGATAAGGGAGATAATCTAGTATTTGCGCATTTATAAAAATTCTGATACTTTTATTCAGGAAGCAATAACAGACTGTACAAAGCTCTAAGTTATTTCATTTCACATTTTTGTAGTACCACAGTTATTGCTTGCCCTTGGACACGTTTATTTCTCTCTACGGAGAGGCCGTGCATTCTCTGAGTTAATTCTCTGATAAATCCGCTACGTTAATTGGTGATCCAGATGTAACGTAGATAAAACCTACAACAAAAATCATACGCCATCTGGTGACAAATGTGTTAAAATTAAAGTTGTATTGAAAATAATGAAAAACAAAACTACAGCTGTAGATCGACAAAACGAAAATATAAAACGAAAGTACTATAACATTAATTTATTTAAAATGTGTCAGTTTCTCTAAAAAAGTTAATCTAATAAGTGCAAATATTATATGTATGTTATATAAAAGCTATGTAATCAGAGTATTATTCAAAAATAATTCCATACTAATAAACTACCAAAATTCTCAGGTAGTTATACTACAACTTACCTTCTAAATATAGTCTTAGCCTCGGCATAGTCTTCACTTCCAGGCACACTGCACCCTCTAATATGAGCATGTTTTGCTGCTTTGCATATTATCATTGCCCACATACGTGCCAGCAACATTGGACTAAAGCTAGCATTCCATGTCCCATCCAAACCGCTATTATCTCCCTTTAATGCACTCTTGTATTTTGTGCAAACATCATACAGTTTCCACATTTCAGTATTAACGGATGTGCATATGATTTGGTGATATTTCTCCCAGGCATCTTCCCGGCATGAATCACTGCAATATATTTCAAAATCACACTTGTTACATTTGACAATGTTGCGTTTTGGCCAGTGTTTCAGGGCAAGTCTCTTCAAATCTGGGTTTTCTTTTAAAACATGAACACCGAACACGTCTTCAGCAGTACTCAGACATTTTGCGCAGTGGCTACAGGCCAAAACATTTTGTGTATCAATAGTTTGAGAAAGGATAACAGGTGAATCCTTAAATAAGATTGATTTTTCCTGCACTTTGTCTTTAGACTTGATGGTTCGACCATGTTGATCGAAGACAACTTCAATTGGTGTCCCAGACGTCAATGGTTCATACATTCGCTTTACGCGTACCTGTTGGAATAATATAGCGGCCTCCGTGCTGTTGTCTTGGCTACATTTAGTTGCATTTCTGAACCAAGATTCTGCCATCACTGGTAGTCCTAAATCTCGGCGGATTTTACCTGGAATATACAAGTGTAACTTTCTAAACAAGAGCAAAAGTAAAAAAAAACGTTTTTTGGAATATGATTGATTTAGACGCATTGTGACTACTAGTATATAGAAAGTTTCAAACATATACACTTTAAGTTAGTTGTGACGCTCAAATATACAAATCACAGATACCACAGTATAATTACTCGGGATATCAAATGTACAATATACAAATCTGGTGAATATTGGACAAACACGGACATCTGGAAATCCAGATGTGGGATCAAGTGTCATGGAGAAGTAACCGTTCCAAACAATGTGATTCTTAAATATTTCAAATATGTTTGGTAATAATCTTACAAGTCGAAAATAATTTACACATGACTGTTCATGTGTTTTATCGAGCACTCTGCCGCGGAGAACTGGAAATGAAGTTTTCGAAACGTGTAATGAATGATATTTTTGCTCGGTAGAAGCAATTTATAATGAGTTTAAAGCTGTTCTAATTAATGGATAGCTAAATTCATTTAAAGTTTTGATATGTTCTTCTTAATGGATGGCTGGTTTTATATATCTGTTAAATAAATAAGTCAAAAGTTACCCAGTGCCCACCCCACGTCAACATCAGGGTAACATATGTCAACCGCTGTGTAACTAGATTTATCCAAAAATCTGAGTCAGTCGCCGTCAAATTCAATGAATACTCGGGCTCACCGTCTATTCCACTAATTTGACTACATAAACTATTTATAAAATTCTTGATTTGAGAACAGAACAACACATTGTTTCATTCATAACAAATCACTGAGCCAAACATAACTTATAATTTCCCATGTCAAAATGAACAAATGAAACAAAATACATAGAGTATGGTTCTGTTATATTAAAAATTGTTAATTTAGTATTTACAATTTATCTATAACAATATTCTAGATCTGTAGTTATGATTCAGTGAGCAGTATTGTGTATTAATACATATATAATTGATTGACAAAATATATATAAACATTTGCCAAATGTGGACTATTTCAAATATTTCTCAAATCATCATAATGATTTGAGTTTGATTGCTTTCTGGTGGTACACATCCCATTGGTAAAACATGACTTTGTGACCTCAAAACAAACTAGAGCTCAATAATCCAGTATCATCAAGTTTGCACATTATATGTATACATTAATATCAGAGTATATATGGCGTAATGGTAACCAGAAGCACTAGCTGCTATCTGTTGATCTTGTATCTTACATGAATATAATTTCGAAATCATGGTTTTCCATAAACAGCTATTTGGCCATAATTATTTCCCTTCGTCGGCCATATTGAATTTGTAGGACAATATATATATATTCCTTGATAAATTAATCGAATCAAGGACGTATTCTGATATATAAATACATTTTGCAGTTGAAACAAAATCTTTTTGGACAGAATTATTTCATCACGTCTTCAGTCCATTTCACTAAATCTATGTATAATGTAATCCAATTAAGACTGAGCCCGTTGGCCTACAATATGGCCGCCAAAGGGGAATAACTCTAGCATAATACATTGTACTGCTTATACTATCGATCTATACCGATTTATAGACTATTAGACCCTTGTCCTTGTTTTAATTGGAAGTACTTATATTCCACTTGTCCATTTTTTAACTACAATAAGGTATGTTAACGTGATAATAAAAGTTTGACCTTATCCAATTAGCTGCGAAAGAGCATGTAACGTCGTGTACTAAAGGTGTGTCTGTTGTTTATCTTTCGATGTTTTTATTTCCTTCTTTTTCTTAGATTATCATTTCTATTATTAAGGTGGACTGCTGGTTATACTTATAAATATACACGTCATTGTAATGGTAACCTCCAAACGTAAACAGACAACTTGTCAGATAATAAACGTCAATTTGTCAAGATAAGATATTATCATTGAAATATAATAGCAATAAAGATAATTATCTTGGCCAGGCATTCGTATACATATCAAACGAAGCCCCTTTTAACTTGTGGGCATATCATGCCGTGTATCGTTTTACAGAGAGCATTTACTTGTATCTTATAGTACATATGTAAGAATGACATTCAATGTAACAGCTATCTGTACACGAACGTTTGATCTAAGTAGTACACGTGTACTTACACGTATATATCAGTCGTTGCCATTCCTTTACGTGTCAGAACTTCTGACATGGAATTAGGATTCTACAGAAGAATCATAAATACATATGCTGTTTGGTATTTTGTATACATATTTTTTTACAGACGCTAATTAGGTATGTGTTTTGTGGTTACGATAATTGCGTGCGTCTGATTACCGGACACGGTGAACACACACACACACACACACACACACATTAAAACACTGTAACACACACAATGACATACATACAGTGACACATACATACAGTGACACATACACACATGTTCGTACGTACACAAAATGAAGCACACACACTGACACATACAGGCATAAAGAATGCCACATCACAAAACAGTTTTTAGTTTTATAAACTTACATTGCGACACGTGTTTTGCGTTACAAGCGCCCATCAGGCAATGGTCATCAACAAAAATGTATTGGATATATATCATGAATCTCATAGTGGTAAAGTAAATACATGTTTAAGCAGTTTATGAAATAGATAAGATAGAACTCGAGTATGAAGCTTAATGAAAAGAACAAAAAAAAATTAGTTAATTTGATAAGAAATAAATATATATACATGTATTTCGACTTGATAGAAATAACAAGACTTACCACCGATAATCCAAATTTTTGAATTCCGCATATGTACCGGAATACTCTCTGTGTATTGAAACGCCTCTTGTAATTTGCTGTCATTGTACAATGCGCATATCAAAGTTTCCCAATTCGACACATCAAAAGGGTCACGTTTTACATTCTCTTTGAAAACTCCGATGTTGTTTGGACTACTTAAATCGACAGGTACATTTTCATGCTTTAGAGAAAAAACATCACTTCTGAATATATTACCAATTGTTTCTATTGTTTTCCATTCTGAGACCGTCTTTCTTTCCTTGAGTATAAGATTGTTATCTCCAGGGTATGCACCCTGACTACACAAATCTACTGCATTATATCCATTTGTTATTCCATCCATAGCTTCATATTTATCTAGCATCATCTGTTTCATATTTTTCAAACTGTTGATAGTATTTACATTATCGGAATCTAATCTAAGAGACGCTTGAAACATGCCGTATGATTCCTCGAAACGTTGTAATTTTGACAGACATTCGGCTCCAATGCTATACCCGGTGGCATTATCCGAATTAAATCGAATAAGTTCTTCTGCATCCTGCAGAGCCATTGGGTATTCTCTCATTTCGAAGTAGCATTTAGACCTTGATTGAAGAATCCCCGCCTTGTTGTTTTCTTTTACCATGGATAAAGCCTGTGTATAGCATTCCGCTGCTTTTTGGAAATTTCCTGACCTAAATTCAGTTTCAGCATTCAGTACAACAACATCTACAGCCGCCATGGCTTTTGTGTACCTCTTGTTTATTCCTAAATGTGTACAGCACACCGATAGGAATAAATCTATAATGGCTAACAACGGGTGTCGAGTTGTTGTTCTGATAATACTGGCAACGTCAAGATGGCGGTGATCATTACTCCAGTAGAAAACACAACACTAACTTGAGATATCGCAACATGTGGCGTTTTATCACACACGTACTACGCGATATTGACAGTTCGACATTTGATACTTTTTCTCCCGACAGATTCCTTTATAATCTATTTATAGCATTAGAATTATGATCTAGTCTTGGAGTTACTGAGAGTGCGACTTTGCAGGCACAATGATTTCATCAGTCGCTTTACTACAGACGATCTCTATCACGCCCTCTAGACTTCATACAATCTTGTGGTGGACTTAAATGTGTGCAATTACAGATGATTTATCTATTATAGAATGAAGATAATTTTAGAGTTGTAGGATGTTTTCCTTTGCCATCAATATATATCCCTACATTATTATAAATGAACTATACGCAAATAAATTTATCATTGATTTTTGAGTCCTGGTCGCACATTTGCGTAAAAGTAAGTGACAATATTTTCTTTTAATGTAAAAACGATCATTTTATCATTTATTGTATGACATGCTCAACCTTTGCTTCCATTACGTATTTTTCTGCATCTTTGAACATAAAATCCATCATTACACAAATGTTTACTTACATGCATGCTTTAAAGCGGCGAAACATTTACATATTAACCATATTCTTATATGTTTCCCTTCAAACCACATCGAAATAAAATGCTCTAGTCCATGACTGTGCTAAAGTACTAACGTTTTCTAAATATATTACTAATTCGCTAAGTCAACAAATGACTTGATTTTAGTTTCAGATGCCGCAATTGTACGTTACGCTTCTATCTATCATCATTTCAGGATATATATATATATATATATATATATATATATATATATATATATATATATATATATATATATATATATATATATATATACAGTGAAACCTGTATATAGGGGCCACCGAAGGGACCAGAAAATATTGACTTTTATGTACAGGTGACCCTTATACACAGATTCAATTTAGTTGAAGTATGCAGTCAAGGGACATGAAAAAACTGGCCTTTATAAACAGATAATCCTTAAATAAAGGTGGCCGCTATAGCAGGTTTTACTATATATATATATATATATATATATATATATATATATATGTGTGTATATATGTGTATGTGTGTGTGTTGAGGTGTGTGTGTGTGTGTGTGTGTGTGTGTGTGTGTGTGTGTGTGTGCTTATATTGAACTTGTATCAACATAAATCAGAAATTTACATGTAAATGTGTCACATATTTAAAAGGTGAATTTGAAAACTTCAGCAGGCAGTAAACTGTCCTAAAGTTTTACTACTGCAGTAACCAACAAAGCACTGCATCTTGACACATTCTTAAGAGAGTAGGAACTGGACAATACATTATGAAAAATATATATATTCAGAGAATATTAATCTACCATAAAATGAAAAATATTTGATGAACTATTAAGAAAACAATACATCTAGAAATATTTCACTACAAGATCAGGTATGCCTTAGCTTAAACAATTATTTATTACTTGCATCCTGTACGTAGTTACCTTAAGAAATTGATCAACTAAGCTTTTAATGTACAAAGCTCGTCATAATTAGGCAATATGTAATTCTGATTTTAGCAATCCATCCTCACATACTACATGTTGTTTATACATATTTATAATACATCTGTACACGTTTTAAGTGCATCACCATACATGCTTTGTGTTGGTGTTGGCAAAATAAGATAATTTATAAGTACAAATAAAACCACTTGGGGCGTCACACAGCGTGCATTATCCTATCAACTTGTATGCCTATAATTAGATTTATATTTATGTAATGAAAAGCAGCGTGGTCCCAGACGGGACTCTCTATGTCCGTTTTTTTTTACTGCACTGTTGTTGTAAAGACTGCATACTAGTATGGAAGGACAAAACGTAAGAAACTTACGTTAAACATTGATTTGTGTTATAAAAAACCTGTATCGTGTAATGATAAACTGTATGCAGTTAAATGGAATAAAACATCTTACAATATTAACAAAAAAATTATGCAACCATCGGTTATAGCAATTTCAGTTGAGAGTTGACACCACTGATGTAATTTCTTTTTATAAATGAAAAATATGCAGTTGTATACAACTATCTGAAATGTATTTCTGAAGTTGTTCATCTTTTTATCTGTTAAAGGTCGGTACAGTAAAAAGCTTTCGATACTTTTATTTATTTTTAGAGTTATTTCTCTTGATATATATTTGCGACCTTACTACTAACATTACATGCACGAGTTGTATTTCTTTATTTCTTTAATATTCAAATCAATCGTCCAGTTAGTCGAGACAGTTTCAAAATAACACATCCAACTGTAGGTAGGAGTACGACAAGAAAGGAGCAAAGTTGTAAAGATTTGGAAAAAAAATATTGTAACAGCTTCTGAGTTAACTCATTCACGCAAACACACATTTGGACTGACCTAAATCATTTGTTTACAGCAGAGTTCATTGTTTTTCAGGTGTTGATGAGTTAATGCCATGCTTTGGTTCGGTTCCAAATAACCAGTAATATGGATTCACGAACATGATATAGATACATGCATTTACCGTACGTTGGATTACATCTTCAATCACACGTGCTTCATTGACACTAGGTTATCTATGTAACAGTACCGATATTTAATATGCAGTCTAACAGATACAATGGGTTACGTTTGGGAAGTGTACTCTAATAATACGCATTCAAGTGTTCCTGAAACCATCAAGTGGTCTATTTCTGATGTATATCAGATACAGTAATTGTATGAAACAAGTTGTTGTCCTTCAAAAAAGGACTGCAATACGTTGACCATAGGCATGTGTTACAAACAGAAACTCAATAGATTCTAGGTTGAAATAAAAATGTGTTTTAAAACATTTTTTAAATTTTGACACATGCGCAAAAATCATTACTTTTATAATAAAATTGTAATGCAAAATTGCATTGTTTAATATTTTTATTATCTTGATAGGCTTTTAAAATCGGCAAACACCTCAGCGAGAAAACAAATTTGTTTCTGGTCAGTCTGCGATCGGCACGAATCATGCTGATTTAAAAGTCTATCAAGATACTAAAATCAGAAAATGTATACAACTTTTTGGTCATATGTGTAGAGTAGTTTATATCCTGAAGTTTATTGCAATCACAACTTTATTATACTATGTTCCTGTTTAATGCACATAAAACTCCGTCAGGACATATCCGGACAAAGTCAGGACAAAACCCGGTCTTTGTATCTCCCGTGCATCCCCATAGAATCCGGTTTCAACTCGCCTATACATTTTCAGCGTGGACCTCAGGGTCAATGAGCATCTTAAATTCGCGTCGACGACAACTCATAATTATATCTTAATAAACAATTGGCAAATTTGGATATATTTATAGCTAATAAGGTTTGTCAATCATTGGTGAAATGTACATCTTAGGCCGTAATACAGACGGATATGTTTAGAAAAGGGTATGTTTTGTAAAATCACATATTTTGTATTTTGTTTTCAATAAGATTGTCCATGACAATAAGCAATGAGGAAGGAAGACAATTAACTCAAACCAAAATATAATTCAGGAACTAATTCCTTTCTGAAGTGCTAAAACTGATTATATTAGCAAATAAGAAGCAGTCAGAAACAAGTAGTGTTTACGAAATTGTCGACACGATGATGGCCTCGTTTAGATCCCGTCGTGGCACCGCGGTAGAGTGCTCGATTCGCAACAGGACGGTGGCAGGTTCCAGTCTCGGCGGAGGCGGCTGGCTTTTCCTGCCCTTCGAATGAGACAATAAAAACCGAGGTCCCGTGTCACAGTGAATGTCGCCACTTTAAAGAACCCTCACTTCTCAATGGCCGTAAGTACCGGGCATAGGCCAAAATTGTAAGTCCCTCACCGGCATTTGATGACGACTACATATTAGTGAAAGATTCTTGAGTGAGACGTTAACAACAATAGAAGATCAAGACAACTTGGAATTCAGTTGCATTACTTTTACATTCTTATTCCTTTAAGACTGGTTTATACTGGTATGAGAAGTCTTTGAGCTTTGCTCTTTCAATTTGGATTTTCAGTTTATTGTACGCCACATACAACAATTTCTCAGTTACATTGGGGTTTTTTTCGTGGAGGAGAGGACCCGTGTTACAATGTAAACCGGAAAAGATCAACGGTCTTCCGCAAATAAACTGTCAAACCTTCCTACAAAAATCAGATTAGGTTCCAGCGAGATTCGCTGCCTTGAAGTGAGAGACTTCATGGTCTAAAGTACGACGTTCTAACCACTTGGCACGGAGGCCCCTGCTCTTTCAAATAATTTCCAATTTTTTCTTTATTTTCTTTAATTGTTACAAAAATTATGATTTAGTTCATACTTTTTAAAAAGTGAAAAAGAACTATAGATCTGACACGAATGTTCGAAGTTTTTCGAATGAATAGTCAATTGCGATTTTTGAATATGGAGTATAAACCATTCGAACATTCGGTCACATGTCTAGTACATGTATCAGTATATTGTCTAGTGTAGGGTAATTTTGCCACAATAAATTGTCATGGAAAATTCGATGATCAACTAGGTATGAAGAATATCTCCTCAACCGCTCTCTTTCACACATTGTCAAACAATATGATCTAAACATCATTTTCGCATTAACTTATGAATAAAATATTTTACGGCCAAATTGCACACATACTAAAGTAACAATTATAAACATTGATATCTATCGAGTTATTTCCTGGTTTTGAGAAAATTGAAGTTCATTAATAATCGAGACTCAAGTCCATTAGAACACGACAAATTAGATATGTAAATGGTCTCAACATGCAGAAATATTGCGGATCCCACAACGAGATAGGACCAAGTGTCCGGAAGGAGTCAGCGTCCCCCGCTGGCATGCCACATCCGTCGTAAATGTTCCATGGAAACCTTTCCATTCGAGGAAAATGTCAAATTCGGTGATAAGGTCAAGTATGGTGAAAAGGTCAAGTTCGGTGAAAAGCACGATTGGCGAAAGGGAGTCACTATCTGTGGTCGTACTCCAGAATACTATCTAATATTATTGAGAGGGGTACACATATTGTTTAACAAGATCCCCGTATCGACCAAAAACTTCTTAAACGACGATTTCAAGCCTTCAACAATGTAACTTTGTGTAAATAATTTATTAGCGAGTCGTTTCATTCTCAGAATAATACATTCCTAAGAAGAGCATGCCCTGGCATAACGTATAAGTTGTGAAATGAAAACGCCATAGGCAGGAGAAGATGGAATATTGCGACTTAGAAACGGGAAGTTCCCGATATGGAAATTGAAATCGTCGCGTTTGTTGTAAAGGGAGGTGTGAAGTTGACCATTCTTTCCAATAGACAGGAATAAATCTAGGTAAGAAGCAGATGTGTTGCTCTCTGTCGTCTCATTGATCTCAAGCTCAACAGGATACATCTCGCCAAGGTAATTCTGAATTATTTATAGACAGGACGTCGTCTATATACCTGTAAGTAAAATTGAACCGAGATGCTAACTGTTTATTTCCTTTGGATAGCAGAGACTGTATAAATTCCGCTTCATATGAATACAAAAATACGTCAGCTAAGAGAGAGGCTCAATTGATACCCATTGGAATGCCAACAATTTGTTGGAAAACTTCTCCTGTAAAAAGCACGAAGATGTTGTCTACTAGAAACCCCAGCATCTTGATGATATCGTCTTCAGTGTACTTGTTATTAAAGAAAACCCATGTACAGACTTCATAAAATCCATCGGAAAAAGTCATATTATAGGCTTTTGAATACTTATATTATTTAAGTCGAACATGATGTAGATACATTACGCATCAGGTAATACATATACACAAACTTTGACCCTATATATGACTATATGAAAGTGCAATGTAGAGGTGAACTGTCTTTCGCACAAGAGTTCAGGAGCCCATTTAGCCAATCGATTAATCTGTTTCACTAAATGAATTGTTGCGTTTCCAGTTCGATAGTGTTTGTTAAAACGTCTGTACCAATGGTAAAGAGGATTCGTCTCTTACTTATTTCATTTTGTTTTTTACTGTGGACTCACGGCGGGTGTGACGGGTCAACAGAGCATCTGATCATACCTCTTGATTTCCAGAAGTCCGTGTTTGTCCAATTTTACCAGATATATATATATATATATATATATATATATATATATATATATATATATATATATATATATATATATATATATATATATATATATATCCCGTGATATATAAACATCATATGGAAGTAATTGTGGGATATTAGTACTTAAATGTAGAAAATTAACGATGCAAAATTCGAAAATAATCGATTTTGTCGCATAGCTTGGTTGTAAATGATAGTAATAATGTAGAATTCAAATGTATTCTCAGAAGATAACAACTTCCAGAAGGGACCTTGAACTAAAGATAAGACTTGTAGTTCGACCTATATGAATTGAAAACACTGCTATAAAACACGACGAGTTTAAGTTGTATTATTACAGGGGTGGTAGATTAGTTTTCTGCATAAATATAGTTATTGGAACTATAGTATTGTATGGACGATGAACACGGCAAGATTGTCATCTGTATGTCAACGCTATGTTGGAAAAAAGCAGAATTGTAATGATTTTGGACGAGACCAGAATGCTTCGCTGTGTGTAAATGTTAACAGAGATGTTTGAATATATGCAAGTGATGCACCTGTAATCGGCATGGAAAGGATGTTTGTTATGGAAGAATTTCTTTTGTAGGATATGTTTGGTGTGGTTGAATTTCTTCTGTAGGATATGTTTGGTATGGTAGAATTTCTTACGTAGGATATGTTTGGTATGGTAGAATTTGTTATACTAGATACGTTTGGTGTGGTAGAATTTCTTAAGTAAGAAATGTTTGGTATGGTAGAATTTCTTATATAGGATATGTTTGGTATGGTAGAATTTCTTATGTAGGATATGTGTGGTATGGTAGAATTTCCGATATATGATAAGTTTGGTATGGTAGAATTTCTGATATATGAGATGTTTGGTATGGTAGAATTTTTCATGCATGATATGGTAGAATTTCTTATATAGGATATGTTTGTTATAGTAGAATTTCTTATATAGGGTGTTGTGTGGTACGGTAGAATTTCTTGTGTAGGATATTGTTTGGTATGACAGAATTTTTTTTATATAGGATACGTTTGGTATTGTAGAATTTCCTATATAGGATATGTTTGGTATGGTAGAATTCCTTATGTAGGATATGTTTGGTATGATAGAATTTCTTTTGTATGATATGTTTGGTATGGTATAATGCCCTATATAGGATATGATTGGTATGGTATAATGCCCTATATAGGATATGATTGGTATGGTATAATGTCCTATATAGGATATGATTGGTATGGTATAATGCCCTATATAGGATATGATTGGTATGGTATAATGCCCTATATAGGATATTGTTTAGTATGGTATAATGCCCTATATAGGATATGATTGGTATGGTATGATGCCCTATATAGGATATGATTGGTATGGTATAATGTCCTATATAGGATATGATTGGTATGGTATAATGATATAGGATATGATTGGTATGGTATAATGCCCTATATAGGATATGATTGGTATGGTATAATGCCCTATATTGGATATGATTGGTATGGTATAATGCCCTATATAGGATATGATTGGTATGGTATAATGCCCTAATAGGATATGATTGGAAATGCCCTATATAGGATATGATTGGTATGGTATAATGCCCATGGTATGGTATAATGCCCTATATAGGATATGATTGGTATGGTATAATGCCCTATATAGGATATGATTGGTATGGTATAATGCCCTATATAGGATATGATTGGTATTGTATAATGCCCTATATAGGATATGATTCGTATGGTTTAATGTCCTATATAGAATATGATTGGTATGGTCGATTTTCCTTAAAAAAGTAAAAATGAAGAAGTACCAATTAATAATCGAAACTCAAGTCCATTAGAACACAACGAACTATATGTGCAAATGGCCTCAACATGAACAAAAATAAGGTCAAATTTATAAAATTATGTTTTCATACCAAGTCATTAAATCTATGAAGTTAAAATATCAGTTAACTAATCGCACTTAAGGGTATTTGAAAGATTTAGAGAAATAATATACAGAGACATGCAACAAGTATTCGGGAACTATTACTTTTAATACATATTTCATATCAAACCACACTTTTTAAAAAAAACAATATTATGAAGCCATGTCTTATCTCATTTCAATAGATTTGTGTACATGTACATGAGTTATCAAATACGTAACGCATAGTTGTCCCGAATATTCGGAAACGAATATTATTCTTTAATCATTTTAGCTCAATTTAAGGTTATCAATTTATATCTTTCTAATCAGTATATGTTATGATTAATGAGATAAAATCAAATCAAATGTTTATTTTTGAGTAAAACTCACTATGCTCAAATAAACTACAAAGGAATCATTTAATTTCAATAGGACATTTGGATGACATTTGCTCAGATGTCGTATATATTCCTTATTATTGCGTAATCTATAAACTGATTACATAGATTACATTAGTCATCATGTCATATCGTATCTTATAGACGTCTGTACTAAATATTATAAACATAATACCAAAGTTATAATGCTGAAGACGATCGTTTCTGTCAATTAGACTTCATCAGTTGAGCTCCAATTCGCGACGAGAACTCGTTCCTCGCTTATTTTATTTGGATTCGACTGTGGACCCACGACGGATGTGGCCGGTGAACAGTTGATGCTTACTCCTCCATGGCACGTGATCCCACCTCTGAATTTCCAGCGGTCTGTGGACGTCCAATTTTTACCAGATTTGAATATATTCCCTGCGCATCCTGAAAATTTATACTTTGGTATCTGAAGTTTTTATATTTATCAAACAATTAAGATAATTAGATACGACACCGGCCTTTGTAAAGATTTCATAAAAATTATTACTCTATTTAACGAGTTTTATTAATTCACTTACAACACAGCCACGTATGTACATTTTCCTATGTACATAATTCGAGACTTAGACACAAACACTTGGTATGCATATACAAATAGTGAGGTGGAATAAATAAATTGCATGACAGTTTATAATTGTAAAACTGGGTTTCTCAAGCAATTTTCACAAAATATATAGGAATTAAAGAATTTTGACGCCTGTGTATATATATTTGTTTTGTATATCAAAGTAGTAAAAAAGGAAAGAAATGCCATAACGGAGAACTACGATAAGAAATTTTATTAAATAAGATAATTACAATAATTACTATCATTTGATAACTTAATTAATCTGATTATGACAAAAATACAGAGTAACATATATATTTCGACCAATCAGCGCCGCCAGATTTTATGACACGTGTATAGTCACATATTTATGTCATGGACGAATCAAATGGCCAAATGGCCAGTTATGTGGTAAAGATAAAAACTTTACACCGAGGAGGTCCATCAACAAATTTTTCCGGATTTCTAATTCACTGGTCGTTGACTTGATGCACTTCTTTCATCACCAATTTTTTCTATATCATCTTAACAACCTAGCCACGACAACATTCTTCCTATAAACTACTATATAGGTATGCATAACCTATTCCTCGAATTGAAAAGCGAGAATGTAAAACAAGATATTATTTGATACCTCTCCTATCCCTTTAAGAAAAGTGGGTTTCCGCGTTAATGCGGAATTTAAAGCTTAACATCGATAGGATTACGACTTTAAAGAGGTATTTATTTCTCATATCATCAAAGAGGAGGGCAGGGGGCGTGGAAGGAACATTTTGTTTAGCTAACGTCGTTTGATGTTGCCCGCCCCAATCCGTTAAGCGTAACACTTTAGCAAACCGAGGAATTCAATTCGGATCGGGCTCGGCGAGGGAGTTTTCAGGTATTGAAAAAAGAAACCGCATTAAGATATACAAATATATTGAAATGAATTATATACTTTTAAACAGATGAATGATATTTCTTAATTAAACATGCATCATGGGAGTGATCTAAACTAAATGCGATGACGACCAATTATTGTATTGAATCCAGTTTAGAGTCATCCCATGGCTGCACCTTTGAGTAAATGTCGCAATTTTTTCTTTGATGTTACCGTCGCGGTAGGCCTGCTTTACAAAATTTGCCTTTAACAGTTGATATCCATAACAGGGTGGTTTAACTTGTCGATAATTCCCAAATCTTCAAAGCTATCGGGGGTTTATCTAAATTTCTAAAAGGTATTATTATTTACTGCAGGTAAATGGTTTAAGTGAAGAAATTTAGCCAGAATAACTTTACACATAAGTGTACTTTGGCAGATCGATAAAATTTCCTTTTACATTTTGGATTTTTTCGTTTATGTTATTTTCAACAACAGACTTCATTTTAATCAACATCTAAATATGTATGAAATGCTGACTGAATTTATATTGTGCAATATAATGTTAAAAGGGGGAAATAATCTACAAAGGAGACCAAAATAAAATATGAATGTGTACGAGCTAGCGTCTGTCCTATGAATTCACATACTACACTGTCCAATTAGAGGACTGACCTAAGGTCGCATTATTGAGAATATATATATATATATATATATATATATATAGAGAGAGAGAGAGAGAGAGAGAGAGAGAGAGAGAGAGAGAGAGAGAGAGAGAGAGAGAGAGAGAGAGAGAGAGCATTACCATAGTGAATAACACAATAGTGTGAAAAGCCAAACGCATTGGATTTTGTAAATCATCAGTGACCTGGTTGCCCTATCCGGTATTATATTCCATAGTGTAATTCATGTTTTTTAAGAAAATGTAAGCTCAGATATTCACAATAATATGCATAAATTGTAGGTCGATTAAGATGATCAATTCACATTGTCTTTGATGGGAACTAGTGAGTGCAGTCATTTAAATGACGTCATCGAAAACAGTAAATAAGGTTTACGTGATAAATAAAATAGAATCTGTAAATCACGAATGCATTTTCATTCACACGTTATTATTCTGCGTATGATATGAAGTAATTTAACAACCAGTTTTGTTCACATCATTTCCCATGATGCTGTTGAAGATCCCCTTTTCACGTTCATTGTATCGTTCATCAACGTTTCCGGTTCGCCTTTCCGTGTTCGTGACAAAATGTATCGCTTATATGCTCTTAGTAAGTGTAGACCTACGCAGGCACACACGACATCCATATTTAATCTAAATTTGAATTTGATAAAAGTCAGCCGGAAAATAGAAATAAAATACAACTTAATGAAAATGCATTGCTCAAATTGTTTGCATGAAGCTTTCAACAGAGTCATATTACGCTCATGTTCTATGTATTTTATTTTAAATGGATTCCGCTAATGATCAGGTAGTATTGGTAAAACTTTTTGTGTTAAAGGAGGGATTAGCTGTGTTTGTCCAAAAACAGGTCTTTCATCTTTTTTCTACTTTGTTTGATTTATAAAAAAGAAAAAAACACAGGCATATAAATTCTGAAATACCTATATATTTTGTGAAAATTGATTGAGAAACCAAGATTGGCTATTATTCGTTTGCAAATAATTAATTTGATCTTACTGCATGTGTATTTGTATAATTATGAAATCGACAATGGATCTAACCTTTTTTTCACAAAATTAATAGAAATATAAAAATTTTTGTGTATATCTCTAATTTATTATTTTACATCAATCTAAGTCGTAAAAATCGAATTATTTTTGTTTTGGAAAACACAGCTAATGCCCCTTTAAATTTAATTGTTGATAACTAATTGAACATTTGAACCTAGCTATGTGAATGTTATCGAATTAAAACACTTTTATCATTTGCTTATTGAATTTACAATTTAATAGATCTAGTCATAGGCTCGCTTTCAAATTTTCATATTAAAACTTTGCAGATGACAATATCTAAACTAGAAATTAAAGCTATAATAAATATTCTACTCCCGTTTTCTTCTTCATACGGCTTTATATAAATGTCGTTTATACATTTCAAATTTTGGTATATTGAAAATGAGTACTTAAAATGACGACATAAAGAACCGTCTACAAATAACAATATAAATTATCCTCGTGTGCCTTGCTTACTTGGGTGCATTTAAACATTTTACCTCATAAATCAGAATTAGACTCGCCCATACCAGTACATAGTATGGACTACTATTATAATTCATGGGTGACCAAGTTAATATTGAATGTAAAATTATTCTAAAATTTGGATTTTAAAATATAAACTCCTCAATCTTAACAGTAGACATTACTGTTCTTTGAAATGGGCGAGTCCAAATGTGGCTATAGGGATCAAGGAGTTAATGAATGAGAATGTCTGAATTGATAAAGATACTTTATAATGATCAAGATAAAAATAGATTTTATTGGAGATTTTGTGCATCTTTAACTCGTATGATTTCTGTCTGTCATTGAATACATGAAGATATATAAAAAGAAAAAAACGTTTAGTAAACGCAAACACTGGGTCAAAAAGAATGCCGTAAATCTTAAATAAAACAAAGAATTACGTATAACTTCAACAATATAAATCAAATTTTATTTTCTGTACTTTTACTCACGAGTTTGGAGTAATAAAGTACTTTTTAGATCAAATGCCTCATTCTGATTTACCATATCACGTAAATAAATAAATCCATGTCCTCGCCAAGGCTTACAAAAACTTAAATTACACATTCGCAGTATTTCATAAAATACAGGTGTTTTCTATAAAATACTATATTTACTGAAGCCGTATCAACCACTGCATTGTTAAAAAAAGTGCACACGCACTGAAGACATACCGGGGTGTACAAAGCTATTATAGCATTGAAGACTCTGTTTAATTTCTTAATTAGAAATATAAACCTTTAAATAAAGTTCGATGAATAAACGTTACTCTCCCTAAAAGAAATGAAACATATGCAAAATTATAATTTAATTTATACGATCAACATAATTTTTAAGATCGAAATAGTGGGGAAAATATTCAGGATTTGAAATTCAATTATTATAAATTCAAAGTTCAACGTTCTTTGTTTTTTTTTTATTTGTTTTTATTATTTTTTTTTATTTTTTTTTGTTTTCTGTTTCAATCCCGCAAAGTTTTAAAAACTTTATTTTTTAAAAATGGTGTTGAATGTGTCCTACTCATGAGAGTATATAATATATCATAACAAAATTAAGGATGTAATATAGATTTAAATTATATTAATACGACAATCTGAATATATTCAACACATCAAGTAATCGCAAAAAAAAAACAAAAAACAAAAAACAACAACAACATAAGTTTACCTGAACAATTCATTTCGACAATTCATTTCAATTCTTAATTCCAAATGCCACCTTGCTTATAAGTACAAAGTATTACAGAACAATTTAATACAATACAGACATACATGTATATTAACAAAATATTTTTAGAATTTTGTGCATTGATCTAGATTACATTTCGATTTTCACGTTTAGAAATAAAAAAGCCCCTGTTACGTGAATCTGTAACATCACATTTTGACATCTGGGGAAGTTAAGATATACATGTAGAAAGTGTATTTATAATAATATCTTCTTAAAGAAATATAATACCTAATGTACAATTTTCCTAAGGTTTGGCTAACCGAGTAAACAGATTTTTTGAAGTCTTGAAATTGTATACTGGGGACAGCATACTATGGTTTAGCATTTACACATCATTACTACAACGTTTGCCAGCAACTCAAAATACAGGGTTGTAGCCTACCTTGACAGGTCATGATGAATAGCATTTTTCAATTCACAGGTGATTTGAATACATTATCTGAAATTGAAATTTCGGCAAAGTCTGTCTCTGTTAAAAAGTCAAGGAAAAACTAAATTATCACTGACAAATATTATGTATTACATTTATATTGTGATAGGTTTTGGAAGCATGTTATAGTCAAAATCATTTAAATGTTTGGGATCCAGTCTCGTGATGTCGACATTAACATTACAATGGCGAGAGTGATCGTTCCTACTTGTTTTCAAACCTGCTGGTATCTAGTAGATCTAGACTGGGAAATAAAACGCTTTTCCCCTGAAACCTGTCTAAACAGAAAATTTAGTAGAGTCATTCGTATGATAATCAAATCTACCCCGTCAAATCATATTATGTGAATCGAACAATAATGAATAAAACAAAAAAGAATACCTAAAGTGTTAAAATGGATGAATTGTATGCTTTTAGGGTAGTCAGGTGAGGAAAGTGGGTTTTGGACAGTGAAATCTCAAAATGATCAGGGAAAGGTCGGTGTAAAGCTACAGACAGCTTTTATCATCTGAACATGGCATAATTTTAAACGATTTTTATAATCATTATAATCATCATCTTCCTCATCCTTACCATCATCATCATCACTAGCAGAAAAAAGAATAGAAATGATAATGATGATAATATTTACAGAACAAAAGGGTCATCTGAGGTCCCGTGTCACAGTGGGTGTCGGCACGTTAAAGAACACTCACGGCCCAATTGCCGTAAGTGCCGACCATAGGCAAAACATTGAAGCCCTTCGCCGGCATTGGTGACGTCTCCATATGAGTGAAAGATTCTTCAGTGAGAACGTTAAACAACAATACAACAACAACAAAAGGGTCATTCCACCTAAACACACTAATAATACAAGACAGCTGGACAACCATAAAACTTTTAAGAAATTGGGAAAGATTTTGCAAAGTACAGAGTGGACAAAGTCAAAATATATAGATACGTCATACCAAGCTTGTATTTTCTAACAGATGGTTGAAAACAAACAGCCGGAATGCCTTATCATGTAAGTTATTTTCAAACATTTAATATTAAGACAACTTATCTCAACAAAACATTCAACAGATAAACCAAGAGCTGGGAAATTACACCGTCAACTTTGAAGTCGAGGATCTAACTGAGATGAAACACCTCGGGCTTTTTCATGTAAAACAGTGCTAATCTGTTCAATTTTCCAGTCCTTTGACGTAACGAAAGTCGGTGACTAAAGCCTGTTTAGGAAGGTGATAAGAGATCTACTTCCCGCCAAGTCTAAATCATCAAATTACTGAACCTTTCCTTACTGCTTTTGAGATGAAATGATATCGTTGATTGTAAGAAATAAGAAAATTAGTCCACATACTGTTTGTCTTTAGCTCAATCCAAAAAATGTAAACAGCTACTTGTATATATTATTTCAATTTTATCGCTGTAATCTCCTACGCACAGTTATGAGCAAATGTTCTCATGGGTTGGCTCGCACTAAGATTACAGCTGAACTGGGGTGAATTCTAATTTACGCCGTTCTCTGGAGACTAAGGCAATCTGGGAAGTCCGAAATATGAAATGGTAAAACGTGACAATTTGCGCTATTGTAAATACACATCGTTCAATCTTGGTTTTAGATGTTTTGTCTGACCCGATATATTGAAGTTTCGCCATACTCGTGATCTGCCGAGAACATGATCTTAACCACTTTAAAAAACACAAAATTATTAAGTATTCATTGAATTTGTTTGAGTTAAAGTTCTACATTTAGTCCTTTTCCGAGAAATGTGAGTCTCGAATGACGGTTTGATATTCCTATTTTAGGAAAAGTAACACCCACACTATAATATATATATATATATATATATATATATATATATATATATATATATATATATATATATATATATATATATATATATATATATATATATATATATATGAACTGAAGCAATGGAGGCCGCGATTGCTAGATCATTGTTGGGTTTAATTAAAAATGTAATTTTATGTTATCACGTGATTTTTTTGTGAATTTTCAAAATCGTTCATTTACATACACATAACAAATAGTTTTTATTTGTACCCTCTTAACGTAAAGAGGTGGCTTCACTCGCTTATCATAAAATTTTGGCAAATTCCTATGGAGTAAAGCTATAAGATGAAGGGGCCGAACATTTGACCCGTGCTGATGAAATAAACTCTTTTACATACCACGGGCAATTAGTTAAAGCTATATAGAATCGACAGTTAAAATTAATTATACCATTTCCTTTGTATCAAAGGCCAACTGCACAGAACTTTATTTTAAGACTTGGATCACAATAATTGATAAATGACAAAATAGATAAATAATATAGATTGAAGATGAAATATACAATTATGTTCGTTAACAAAAGGAACAGAAACGATTCATA
Source organism: Atrina japonica (assembly GCA_030159075.1). Classification (NCBI taxonomy): domain Eukaryota; kingdom Metazoa; phylum Mollusca; class Bivalvia; order Pterioida; family Pinnidae; genus Atrina; species Atrina japonica. The sequence goes on along the minus strand of BROG01000466.1, from coordinate 354,248 downwards.
ATACAAAGCATATTTTACAAACCTACTGAGCTAATGTGATATAAGAACAACCGTTAAAAATATTGTTATTTCATTGCAATCACCCTTTTGTGATGATGCTTTGGTAACTGACGTAGTAGCGATACGTGGAAATATGTACATTCAAACATACATTGGACTTATCACCGATTGACTTAATTATTACCACAAAAAGTATAATATTTGAGATCCCTGTATATATATAAATATATATATTTATATATATATGTATCCAACAATTAGTTAAGAGGGGAGCTGGCGGTTAGTAGTTCTTAATTTATTTTTGACTATTCTGTAACAACTTGCTTAGGAAGAATGATATACTAAGCTATGACAGATTTGAATGTATTGGTCCCTTAGCTTTTGCAAATTTGATTTTGGGGAATTTCAATTTGTTTATAGTTAACTAACCGAAATTTAAACCAGTGCCATTTAATATTTGATAAATAGGTCTATTATATTATCATTTTTTTTATTTATCAATGGCTTTACCAAAAGATGAGAACGTGATATATCTTCCAAATAATCACTTGCGTCAAAATGAGATAAATTGACGTCCATGCATAAAATATGATTTGCATACAAAAATTATATGTTAGCATGCAGTATGTGTTTGTACAAATAAACATGCATAAAGTTTGAGCATGAATGAAAAATTATTTCAACACTTTTTTAAAATGCTTTTTAAGGAGGTGGTGGTTAGTAGTTTTGAATTATCTAGTGTAGTTTATTTTATGTTTTTTTCTGGTTATGATAGGACATAAGTTCCAATAAAAATTGGAGCCGGCCTGGCTCAGTCGGTAGCGCGTTCGACTCTTGATCGTGAGGTCGTGAGTTCGAGCCGGCGACAGGTTGGTTTCCTGTCCTGCGGATGAGACAGTAAAATCCGAGGTCCCGTGTCACAGTAGGTGCCGGCACGTTCAAGAACACTCACTGCTAAATGGCCGTAAGTGCCGAGCATAGGCCAAAATTTGAAGCCCTTCACCGGCATTTGGTGACGTCTCCATATGAGTGAAATATTCTTGAGTGGGACGTTAAACAACAATAAACAAACAAACAAAAAATCCAAAAAGAATGTATCCATGAATACTCTATTCTACAGCAACTTGATTTCCTTGAATTAAATACTGTTGTATACTTGGAAAATTTCCCTCCCGTTAAACTTTTGCCACTTGAGCTCTTAGATCAGAGGGCGAATTTAAAATGGAAGCGAAATGTTCAAGCTAAATACTAAAACAAAGTGATTTAGAGCAAATTGTAGACGGGGCGACTATGTATTCTGTCCTAAATGGGCAAAAATAAGCAGGGCCCAAATTCCACAGGAATACAGTATTCCATGACACAAACTGATGCACCAGACCTAAGTTTAGAAATCAACCACAGCTCTAACAAGTGTAATTTAAAGTTTCATTAATTCCAAATCATCATTTGTGTCAAAATACTTCCATGTATAATAATAATTCGTATGCAAAAATATGTTTGCATGCAGTTTGTGTTTTGTACATAAAAACATAAACATAAAAATGTTTATCCATGAACAAATATTTTAACATGTTAAATTTCAAATTTTTTTTGCATGAACAAAATGCTTTTGTGCACGTTCTCAGGAAATTCGGTATCAATTCACGTGACGAAATGTTCAGGAGTTGTTGTGTTTTGTCATAATATTATCTCTATGGGGTTTCGTGCCGGTATTGGACGTGATCGTATGTGACGATGTTGTGTCGTTGATGATGATGCTGGAGTCTTATCCGCTGTTGCGTGTAACGAACGGGGTGAGGGAATGTTGGCGAGAAGAAGAGTAAGAGTCGGTGTATGTGGCGCTGTGGGCCGTAAGTAGATAGAGTGCCGTATTCCCTGTGGTCCATAAAAATACAACTCCAGGAAGAACACTGTATAAGTTTAACCGTATTTATTGTCAAGCCACAACGATGAACAGTATAAAATCACAAAATGTAACAATAGAATGCAAAATAGTCCGAAATGATGAGTAAAAAATAATAAGTCCAAAATATTGAATACAAAGTAATACGTCCTGGATTAAAATAGCAGGCAAGTTGGATATATGACCAGTAGTATACGTGGTCTCTAAAAGCAAAGTAACGAGTCGGTGTTATCAGTAGTGTGTCTGATGTCCGAACTGAGGAATTGAAATTTTACAAAAGCATTTATGAGAATTTGGAACAGTAGTTTGTAAATAATAGATCTCGATAATACGGATTAACTTATACAGTGTTCTTCCTGGAGTTGTATTTTAGTTTTCAAGGTGTTGAGTCAATTAGCAAACAATAGGAAATTAAATCTTAGACAGATGTACATTAATATAATTGAGACGTTAAATAAGTACATAATTGCTTTGACAGTAATGAAAATAATTATGTAAAAAGAGGATTAACATGTGAAGTTAGTCCATTTCCCGTATTATAATTATTGTCCAGGTGTCAGAAAGTCTAAGTACATATGGTTGGAAAACATAAACAATTGAATCTGTAAATTAACAATTATAATATGTGAGTAAATTAAAAAGTAAACATACATATGAAAATAGAAACACAATTTTGTTTTCAAAAGTCAAAATAATGATCAAAATAAAAATATCTGAATTCAGCTTGGTTATAATATTAAAGTACCCATTATAGCACACCGAAATCGCGCTTACATCAGTATCTTTCATGTATCAAATACGGATGTTATCTGTATATCATAATTAACATTTCTGAAATCTTTACATTTGTATTGTAACATCTTTTAAAATTCACCTCAAAATTCTATTTGATGTTGCTAAAACCGATGCTTGAATTGGACATTATACTGATTTTTACCTCTAAGACACGTATCACACTTGCATGCATAATTTTGAATGATAATTTGCATACAAATAAATTTTCACAAGATGAAAAGTTTATACAAGAAAGCGTTTATCACGTATAAAAATACTTTAGTATAGTATTTCATCAGGTAAATCATCGCGTTTCTGAGAGCAATGTTCCATGATACTATAATGAATTTGTTAAATTAAAAATTTGTAATTTTTAGAAAATTTAAATATTGATAATATTAAGGAATGACCGCTTTATAAACCGGACAAGGGAATCAATAAAGGGAAATAACTTTGGAAAAAAGTTACAGAAGCGTGGTGTTAGTAGGCATCACTCAATCTTCAAATCACTCAGGTGTATATCTACCATATATGGTGAATTTAGGCTACCAAATAACGGATTTGTTGCTAAGGCAACAAAACAATATTGGACGGACTACGTTCGTACGAACAATGTCATAGTAAAATATGCCATACGATGAGCGTGTAATTGTTATCTACTCTATCTATAACTCTTATAACGAATAATTGAAAATCACGCTAATTTTATGTTATCACTTTTTAATTCGCCAGGGGTTTTACATAACAGTAAGAACATGATAATTATCATGGTCTCACTTTTTTGTAAATTCCCTAGTAAATCAAAAAGTGAGAACATGATATTTAGGATGTTACATTTCATTTCATTAGGAACATTTCTCCCCTTGCATTGTCGAAGAATTGTCTAAAATTCTTTGTAATATAAGTAACTTGAGTTTTTATATAAATTAATCCAGACGATTGGCCCATATATACTTGTACAGTAAAACCTTGTAATACTGCCACCATTTGTTCAGAACCAGTTTGGCAATAAAAAGGGATTTGACGACAGGATGCAGGAAACCTTAAATAAAATAATAGGGGAAATAGGAAAAGTTTTCAAAACTCGTGGCGTAAAGCAAGGTGGCAAATGAAACGAGGGACACTACAAAGAGGTTTTACTGTATATAAATATGACTCTATATATGACAGGATTACAATAACTGAAAAAATGTGTTCAGATAGATATTGTACAATTACATATTTTGTATTTTACACATACAGGATGTTTTAAAAAAAATGACTTTACTGTTCAATAGAATATGCAAGAAGCTACATATCAAATTAAGGGATATATTATATTAAAGAGTGTTTCATAACAATTTGGTTGGTACATAACTTTAAATGCATACACATTTAATATCATTTAAGTGAGCCACTTTCTTAACTATCAACCAATTAAACATCATTAAATATTTTTATTACATATTCCAAATGTCCAACATTTTCTCTACCACTAACCGTAACCTGCCCAGGAAATTTCGGGTCACATTTTCACGTGTATCCAATGGAATCCTTCGAATTTGATCATTATCGCCTGTTTGAAGTCATCAAAATCATTTCGACTTGTTGGGTATACTCACAATAAAATTTAGGAACATCGAAATGAAAGTTCTTCTTCAAATTCTTGTCATCCACTTTGGTAAAAAAAAATGTTTATATATAATGATGTCATAGATGACGTCATAAAATAAGCTTTGGTTTTAATTAATCATTAGTTTTCAATTAAACTTTACTTTCAAATAAACTTACAATTCTTAAATTCTCATGTGTTTGCACAAAGTTATGGACATTTGAAATGGCATTTCCGTGCACTAATACGTGTGTGTGTGTGTGTGTGTGTGTGTGTGTGTGTGTGTGTGTGTGTGTGTGTGTGTGTGTGTGTGTGTGTGTGTATCTTTAACTTTATTTTTTTATTTAAAATCATTTGTAACTATAGCGCTGCTAAAGGATTGGATGTGGAACTCAACACTCCTATATTAATATGTTTATTAATTGACTTGTGCATATTACAAGTTAATGTTTGTAGTTCGTTTTTACATCGCTGTCGGATTTAGTTTTATTGCCTTTTTATATTTCGTCATTTACAACATATGTTTATAATTCCCTGATGTCTCTGATCAGCTGACAACGATTGCTCGTATCTACTTTAACCAAATAATTCAGTAATTTGTTTGATTGAAAACGTTTATTTCAATCAATGGCGATCTTCATTACAACAGCAGTTCTGTATTTAAAGCTTTTCATGTTCCCCGTATTATTTTTCCCTCCTGCTTTTCGCAACATTAGAATGTATGACTCGCTGCCTTTCATCTCTTTTGAACCTCGGATTGTAATAAATTTGCCGATAAACTCGCTGAAATACTCAGATTTACAGAGAAGATAGATTTTTTACTCCACATTATTTTCTTTAACATCTAACGCATGTATAAAAACTAAGAAGTAAACATAATTTCATTCTCCTTTCGACTTTGATCAATCATATTGTGTGGTTAAGATATACAAACAACATCTAAGTCTATTACGGAAGTTTCTTTCAGAAGTTATAAAGAAGCATTTTCAAACAGTAATCCATATTCATACAGTAAATTTATATCGGAGTGGTATATACGTTGAAATAGGTTTTCCTTAGAAATATATAATCATCATCGTCGTTGTCGTTGTCATCATCATTATCATTGTATATTATTTGCTAACAGGTCGAATCACCGTATCGCTTTTACAATTTATAGTTATCCAAAGTATTGCCCAAAAACACCACTTCCTTTCCTTCCTTGAAGTGTCTATTTCCGAGAGTTTCCGGGATTGGTCCCGCGTTATATAAAATTCTTCATTTCAAAATACGATGCACCATTACGTATAATGATAAAGTATGCATATATTATAAAACCGACCTGAGTAAGCCGAATTTACGAACTTGGTATTCGTGGCTAAGCTGTGATCATAGCATAGCACTTTAAACCATTAACAAGCCGCCTCTAGTTCCAGCTGATTTTGACAGAAAATTTGCCAGTTTATTTGCGTTATTAAGTTATTTGGTCTCTTCTCGTGTCCATTGTAAAACCGCTATATCTCATTCAACTTTAAAAATTGGTCATGACCATATGGCTGAAAAATTGTTAAGTGACCAATAAAAATCAAACAAAAACAAACAATCAAACAAGAAGCATCACGGGGCGTTCTGGATCACCTGAGTGAACTGTATGCTGACAGTAAAAATATGACCTGTCTACTGTGTTGCTGATACAAAAAAGACAAGTTCACAGTATTAACCTTCAGATGGTTCAGAAGACAAAATACAATTATGATGAACATTGGATAAACATGGAGATTTAAACATCCAGAAGTGGGATCAGGTGCAATGGAGGAGTAAGCATCCCCTGTTGTCCGGTCACACCTGCCGCAAATTCACGGTAAAATTCAAAGGAAATAAGTATTAAATAAATACATATACTCGTCACAATCGAAGTAGACGATTCAACAATATCAAATGTAGACAAAACTCAAACTTAGGACACTTCTAGATTCTTCCGTGTATTATTACGTTTGTGCTCATGCGTTATTTCTCCCTGCAACTTCTTTTGCAAAGCCTAATTTCCAAGTGCATTAAACCATATGGAACGATCCAGCGACATGCAGGCACCATTTTAAAAATATATGCTGCCCGCAAATTCTCTTAAATCCACTGGTAAACCTTCAGTAATCCAAGCATCGGTGGAAAACACAAATTTCACTTCAATGGAAAAATTGTTCCACAAAGCAAAACAAACAGATAAAATCGCGTAAACATACCGACGACTGTCAAACCATCAAAGTCTCTAAAGCGTTTGTTTGTACGTCTTTACCACAAACCTGTTCGACACACTTGAACACCATGATAAGTCTTCCCTAACATTCCCGTACATAAGAATGGTTGGTCGCGTGCGTCAATTTGTTTGTTTGTTCAATTTCGTCCTGTAACCATGTTATCAGTTTTGTTGATTTCTTTTCTTGTGAACAGATTCTGAGACACATTGTTATAGACAAAGATTGTTTATCTTCGGTACAATCGATAAGCTCTGTTTAAAGGTTTACCTTAACCCAGTCTCTTTACTTTGCGACATCCTTATTTGATTCTGTTGTATTTTAGCAAAAACGAAAATCACTATCTTCTATACAATACTGCTGATTCTGAAATGTTCGTACAGTCGAACCAACTTATATTGAACCTTGTTACATTGAAAATGCCTTGTTACATTGTCCACTTCACATAAGATGTCGGAGTAATCTTTTGATTATCATACAGATGATTCTACTCAGTTTTCGGTTATGACAAGCTGCACGGGAAAACGTTTATTTCTCACGGATACTTATGTATGGTGACAAGTAGGAACGATTACCTAGTTAGGTGTAATAACTTACAATTTAAACTCGTCCAGATCAAGAAAGGGTTCACAAGACTCCATCCCGCCAGGTTATATGAATTTTACCCGGTTATTTTAAAATCCCTGTTTACTTGAAATACAAATTCAACCCCCTCGATTTCAATACATACGAGTTGTTCTGTAACTGTGTATCATACGAATTTAAAATGTTTCTGCTAAATAAATGTAAGCAGATGAAACCGTTTCTTTCAGTGAAACATTTGGTGTGTTGTAAAACCTATTGGGTGTCGTAGAGTCCTCCTAACAATATTTTATTCTAGAATAAAATTTTGTGTTATGAGTACCAAGTTTCATTCTTAAATGAAATGATATTTATTAGGACAATTATAGGGAAAAACACCTGCTTTGTTTACAACATGGGCGCAGACATTTTTGCACGGAGGGTAAAAAGCCCATGATTGGTCATTGGTCCTATAGGACAGACACCACCATTTTCCCGGCTAATTTACAAAACTTCAGGTCACTGTCTCCCATGTTTATTATGTACCCTGTGCTGGATCAATATTTTTGATAACAAAATACAATCAAAAGTAGGTTGCCGGCATTTCTACTTCAAATTTTCACTTGTTTACAACTCGTAGTATTCCGCACCAAAGGAAAATATCTATTCTCTAGTCCGTCAAGTATACCAAATTCATGTGTAATTTTTTCATTTAATGTCAGATCTCTGGGCTTTTTCCAAAATGTCTCTGCGCCCATGTTTAAACAACAGGTGTTTTTTCCTATAGATTTATCCAAAACTCAAAAATGGTCATTTTGCCATTAATCAAGCCCCCTTAATAATGAGGATTGAAGAGAAACACAGTCTATAAGACAATCCCCATTCATATTATCCCGATTTTCATTCAGAAGGTTGAATATATTTAATATTGACCATGATATCAAAAGAGGGTAGACGGTTATTTTGACAAAAAAATCCAAAAACTAAAATTTGGATCATTTCTTAATTACTTGCCAAAGTATTTCAAAGCTCACTTAAAAGTAAACCCCATCGATTTCAAGTGCACCCTTAATAAAAGTGTAAAACTTCTGGGACGAGTTGTGTTCATTTATATAAAATGTGTTATGTAAACTGTGTCAATCTTAATTACAGTCTCGAATACAGAGGGCAGATTGAGTCTGACTTTATAAATGTGCAAAATTAGTCTGCTAAATAAATGTAAGCTAAGTTTAGAAACCATGTCAATATCAGGTGTTAATTTTTGTCCGTATGACCCCAAGAGAGTGTTAAGTGACATTTCTGGAAGGGGGGGGGGTTGAAAAAAGTGATTCAAACAAAAAATGCACATAGAAAACTTATGAAAACATGCAACTTGGAATATTAGATGAGTTGTAAAACTACTTGAGTATGATAAATTAGATAAAAATCTCTTATTGGTCCTGGTAGAAATTGAAATCCTAAAGCACCCCTATTTCTACAGAATTGTTTTACTTACAATATTTTAACACAATATTAACCACAATGTGGAAAAAATCAGGGGGGGGGGATTTAAATTAATTTTTAAAGTGTTTGTGATGAAATATTTTATGAGTAAATGCTGAAATGCAGTTTTCATTTTCTTAAAAATGAGAATGATATTACATATGTACAGCTAAAGGTAGGCACGAGTAAAATGAAAATTATATGTAGACATCAACCATGTCTTTACCTCAAAAAGGTCTGAATGGGTTAAAAACAATAGAAACATCATTTCCAAAATATTTTGCTAAAAATTAGGTATAACCATAACTAAAAGAACATGTTTGTAGGAAGGGTGGGGGGTAATACTTTTCCAAGTACAGATGGAATTTTGACCAATAAATGATAAAATATTAGTTCTAGGTGTAATATAAAACATACAGATAAAAAAATATATTTAATAATGTGTGTGCAACACACCTATTAAATGGTGGTACCCCATTTCATAGAGACCCTCTGTAAATTGCAACTTAGGTGATAAAAACGAGAGAAATGACTTATTTTAAGGCTTCTGTCAAATATGCATTTCTCTATAGCATCATGCACTGATGAACGGGGCTCAAGTTGAATATTTCAAGAACTAAAAAAAAATGATGGTGGTTCTGTAACGAATTGTGATAAATCTCGTGAAGGAAAAACAAATTAGTGATGTTAGCAGTTGTATGTATCTGGGTTTACTCTTAAGTTACGATGAACTGTTTTTCAAACAACTAAGATATAACTTGATAAGGATTTGACACTGTATTGCTATTGTTTGACAGATATGAAGATTCGAAACTCCATTAGAATACGACAAGTTAGATATCACAACAGTCTCAACACAAACAGTTTCGAATCCCAAACGGGATGGGACCAGGTGAATTGAACTACGGATGTGAAGTGTGCGGAGTCTACAATGCTACTTATAAATGAATGCATACATACTAAGTCGTCTTCTGTTTAATGAAAGTACGTGATAATATTCAACGGTGCGTTATGTCTGTTATTTAAAACTGTAGGATATATCGAAGTACTGCTTCAAATTGCAAAACACTGACAACTGTATCTTAATACAGTCGTGTTATCAAGCCAGGTTTGGAGGATTTTAGAAATGATAAAAAGATCTGGTTTCTTATATAGAAAACAATTTACAATTGTATGGTCATCATGATGTTTGGACAACACAAGGCCTTGTAAAACTTTTCATTTATGATTAATTTTGATCGAAGTATAAATGATTGTTTCTTGTCCAATTTTAATATTAAGTTTTCTTGCAAAATGTACAGTGACAGTCAGGATTTTCTTTAGATAAACCTGTAAAGGGTCATTAACTGTGTTCAGCAAAAACATTGATTTAGATTTTTTTTCTACTTTTACTGCTTGTACTTGATGTACAATAACAAATAAAAGCTATACACAGACATAAATAATCTAATATTCCTTTACATTTTGTGAAAATTAGTCCAAAAATTAGGCCAGATCCAATGTCGTATTCATATACAAATAGTAAAGTTGAGTTAATCAATTGCAAGTGAAAAAGTGTCAAACCTGGGTTTCTCAAGCGATTTCCACAAATACATCTATGCCCGTGTATATACTTTTTGTAATTGTATCTTTGTAGTAAAAAACAGAAAAACACAGAAAAATGCATTGCTAATTCCCCTTTAAGGTCAGTGGTAATGCCTGTTCAGTAATTTTTCATAATATTATTGCAAAATGAAGGACCTTGCAGAAATCCGTAGGTGTTACAGTGTTAATATACAGTGTTCTGCATGTAATTCTTCAGAGATGTTTTGAAAGTTACAATGTCATTTATAATAATAATTTATTATAATTTTATAGTGTTGTTGCAAAATGTACGATATCAGTTAAGTAAGTGGTCAAACCGTTTTGGGAAAATGTAGTGTCAGTTAATTAATTCTCTAAAGTGTTTATGTAAAATGATCAATTTCACTTCAGTAAGTCTTAAATTAAAGATTTGTTGTATAGATTACAAACATGATTATATCAAAATTATAATTTTGTAAATGGAGGAAAAACAGAGGACAATACAAATACTCAAGATGATCATTACTGCCAATAAGACTCCATCATTTAAGTTTGTTAAGTTAAAATGAAGAATAACCTATGTCAAATGAGCAATTCTAGGTATAAAATGTCAGTTATTAATAAGTAATTCTTCCATTAAGGTGTTGTTGCGAAATGTATTTCTTAGAAATATGGTTGCAAATGAACAATGTCATTAACTAAAGTACATTTAATTCTTAAAATTTACTTTGTGCAATATGTACAATGTCAATTAAGTGATTTCTCATAGTGTATTTTGTACATAGATGTTGTTGACAACACTTTATTTACACATTCACCTATGTAATCACATGCAGGTTAAAAAGAAGAAAAATGGTCTTAAAATACAGTGCCTCAGCCTAAATGTTGAAAGCGGGAGATACACTGGTACCCATGTGCAGGTGCAAATAGTTTGTGAAAAATGTAACAATAATGAGATTGAAGACAATTTTCATTTTATTTTACTTTGTAACGTTTACAACGACCTAAGATTACGTTTTATTAATCCCTACTATTGAAGGCGTTCAGGTGTATTCAGGCTTGATCAGCTGATGACGATAAGGATGGTTAAACAACTAAACAATTTGGGGGGTGTTCATGCTTGACCGCCGATAAACGGTACGGTTATAATAGGCACTGTCTGTAGTGTATATTATGTATTCGAATTTTTAAATGTAGTATTTCAAAATTCATGATAACGGTGTTTAACATTAAAATGCTAAATTGTGAAAATATCATAATAACGTATTTGTCCACTGTGTCATATTATCCATGTTATAGTAGCAAGCTTTATTATAATTAAAATTATTTGAATACACGAAATATGTTGAATTATACCAGTATCAGTGTTGAGTCTTTATTCAATTTAACTGTAGCTAGTGTGCAAATTAAATTCTGCTCCATAACGATATGACAACCAGTTATAATCAGATGTGGCATACATGTATAACAAGTATAAATCTTCATGGTATCCAGGATACAATCAACAAATCTGGGGAATATTGGGTAAAAATGGACCTAAGGAAAACGAAGTGGGATCAGGTGTCACATAGTATCTTATATATAGTATGTACATTAGCGTTAGCAAAGTATGATTTATTAACATAAAATTCAGAACTGCCCAATGTATGTACCTTATATATTTGATATTATCATATAAAAGTAGTCAAGATTGATAAGAAATAGATATTTTCTATTTTCATATTGCTCTTTAATTAAGGTTTAACTATGGTATAAAACTTAAGGCTTTGCTCAGCCTGTGTCATTTATTCAAGATGTATTTTATTTTACAATCAATTTGCATAATGTACCATAAATATTGTTTTGTATAAGCAATTTTACTAAGTAGTAAATGGTACTATATATGCGTCCAATTTTCACATGATTTGTATATTTTCCCATGGACCTTCTTCCTATTAATACTTTTGTATATGTGATATGTATAAAGTTAATTAGGCTGTTTTGGTATGAGATATGTATAAACAAACCGATTGCTTGACATAGTAAATATTTTATTATATATATATATATTATATATATATATATATATATATATATATATATATATATATATATATATATATACATACTTATTGTTCACTTTTCTTTATACTTAAGACAGTTTTTGATATTCAGTTATAAGGAACATAAGTATGTGATAATTGTTTGATGAAGAGAAAACAGTCATCTAAGAACCCTGGATTTTATGGTGAAGTATATGAATAATTATTAAAGTACAATTATTTATTCCGATTCGTTTACTTTTTATTTTTCAATTTCTTAAATGTTCTCGAATATTTTAAATCTATTTTCATCTAAACACTAGGATATATATGAGACAAAGTTATAACGGTCGTAATGACTATGTCAATGACAAACGATACGAACGCACGCGTGAGCATTGCTTTTCAACAATGGTTCTTGGTTCGAAACAACGTATGGCGGGGATGGCGGTCGACGAGTCTTTCATTTCGCTTCCCTCACAACCAGCTTCATTCTATATGTAATCTGTGCTAACGTTATACGTTGATAAAAATTGTATTATCAATCATAATTATGATTATCATTATTCATGGTTAATATTTTGAAATATCACAAAATAAAAAAAATGTGTAAATATATTAAGGAAACAAAATTGTGTTTAACCATTTTTGAAAATGAACTATTATCTCGATCGCTCGAAATAAAGAAATCGATTGCTGGACTTATACTATTTCGTTTTCTCGGGATATTTTTGTTTCAGTGATGAGATAAAATGTTGTATCCTGGACATACCACCGTAAAAAGATAGCGTTAAATAAATAATAAATTACCAATAACAAACGTACAATTGTCTACAGTGTATAACATGATCTATATAAATGTGTGTTAATATTTAATACAGTAAATAACATATATCGATCCCTTAGTTCTGTTTGAGTAAAACAGCCTAATAAACTTTAAAATCGATCCTGCCACTTCAATCATGCAGTCTCTTTTATTTTGTAAGACGAAAGGTATGTCCCAAGCTTTTGATCCAGTTTTCCGTACCGTGCTTTTGAATGGTTTACCTGACTACAAAAGCACTGAAACTAAAGCGGGAAGAAAAAGAAAAGGTGACTGAATCACTACTAAATCACCTGAAGTCTGTAGCGGTATTCTCCTTTGATCGCGTATATCCAATTATTGGCATGTGTTAATGCTCCACAAGGCGATTAGTTGCCCGCCCTATACAACCCCTCTAATAACAACTTCTAATCGTCTCTTTCACGACAGTAAACAATCTCTCGCTTAGAACTGTGTGTGCTGAAAAGATTTAATTTCCTTTTAACCCTCCCGCCTATTGATTTCAATTGGCTGGCGTTATACTTCAAAGGAACATGTACATGAAACGATTGGCTGGCGGTAACTTCAGAGAGATTAAATGAGTGTAATGTATTTACGGTTTTAACGAGAAAAACGTTAAAATTCGACGATTTAGGAGTTGAATATACACTTGTGTACTGTGGACTGATGTAAGATTGTAATATATATCTTTAATTCTTTGAGGTGTTGTGAACTGTCGGATTTAAGCCAGGTCTACTTGTTACGTGGAGAAAAACCCTAGGTACAGCATCAGGTGAACTACAAGTGCAAATATCATGGCCACGGCCTTAGCAGCTCCACAAGCGTTTCATTTCCCATTGCAGGTACGTTGATTGAGTTAATTGATAATACAATCAATACACAGGTAAACAGGTAGTGATTATAATGAGGGGATCCGGCTCAATATACTCCAAACATTCAGGATGTCAAATAGAGAAAGATCTTGGTAATTACACCACGTCTATGATGTATGATGCTTCTCCCTACCTATGTAACAAAGTGTCACATTAGGCACCACAGGTATTACAGGGGCTACTGTGATTTACCTAGGGATAACTATAGGTACTAATTCAGATTGTAGTACATAGTTTGACTGTGCAAAAATAATGGATAAACTCATAGTTTAAATGTATAATTAATAAATTTAAGTGTATGAATACATGTAAAAAAATGTTTGATATATTTTTAAAATGTTGGTCATCTTTATGCATATCTTTAGATTTAATATATGTCTTTAATAGTGTGCTAGATTACTGCTAGAATATTTTATGAAATACTAGAATAATTATGCATTATTGAATAATGTATTAAGTTATATCATATATATTTAATTGTAATTATTGTTATGTCAAATTAGTTTGAGCAGCATAAGGCTTATAATGGTCTAGCAATTATAACTTAAAATAAAACCTAGCACACAGGTGGACAGATGCTGTGCCGATCATCCAAAATAAAATTTCTTTTCGGGACTATTTTTACACATAATTGATATCGAATCTTAAACTGATTAGAAATACAATGTATTGGAAATGAATATTAGTGCTAATATTTTACCGGTTTATAACAACATATTGTGTTAGCACTCGATAATACATTAAAAATCTGTAGAATATACTAGCGCACTCTTGCGTGACTGTCTCGAGTACTGTCTAACGTAAAAGCTAAGTTACAATTATTTAGTGAAAATTTGATAAATTTATTATATTTTAATTTTTAAATTACTTGGCGGTTGCAGCGATATATAAAGCCTAACGTTATATATTACCGGCGGTATGTAAGTACAATGGTTAAGACATGACAAATCCTCAAATTTTCTGTATTTTCTATATTTGTCCCAAGTACAAAATGTGTATTATCCAGAAATTAAAACATGACAATTCAACTTGTAGGTCTCATCATGCCACATAATGAATGGATGTCTTTCAGACTCGTTCAGATCAATATTTAGCCACTTTAAAATTTAAATAATATTAACAGATATATCATTTCGTCAATTTTTATGACGATGAGCGAAGCGAGAGAATCATACAGCGACCATGAAGATTCCACAGCAGCCTTAAATTCTGTTCACAGACTGCCTTTGTTTCTCCTCTCAATACAGAGGATAGACTATATCAATGACAGCTACACAATATGTCAGAATTCATTGTTTAGAGAAATCTGAATAATTAATGAATGTAACTACACCCAAATGGTCATTTGAATAATTGAAAACTTCAAGTGTATGTTTTTATTTCAAATTCCATTTGAAATGTTCAGTCATTACAAACAGTTTGATGAATGAGATGTTGCATCTAAATGTTGAGGCCGTTTTTATCACCCCCGAACTGGTTAAAGCAGACCAGTATTAAAGAATATAAGAATTAACACCTTACGCTCACCTCAGGTCGTTGTGTGACATTATGTGTAAAAACATGTACACATACTTAAAGGTCAGAATTAATAAATGTGCACAATGCACTATTATATTTAAGTATTTTGCATACAGAGGTGTGTATTGGTTGGCTTAATAATATACCACGGTTTGTATACATATATGTAAATATAGGTTAGCAGATCTTAGGAATTCAATAAACAATGGCCGATTGATTTAAATTTTCCAAATTGTAAAATATTCACTTTTTTGAACGATTACGATTTTTTGAAGATTCTAACTTATGTAGTAAATTTTTGAGTAAAAGCAAAACGAATTCTGAAAGTCGCAAACGTCACATGACACACCTTACTGAAGTTAGATTTTACAATTGTTTATTGCCAAACTTAATGGATTAGAAAGATGTGTTATACTTCTAAATGCCTTATCGCACTGGTCTTTTACTTTAAAGTAACTTAATTCTTGATTATATTTACAAATTGGTGATAAAATACTACAAGAAACGTATTATAGTATTAAGCTTTTTAAAGTTTATATTTACAAATTGGTGATAAAATCCTGCAGGAATTGGTATTATAGTAATAAGCTTTTTTAAAGTTTATATGTACATGTAGGTCTACCAGACTCTGTTAACATCATTTATCATATAGGGTTAGTATGACTTTTATTAACTTTTTGGAATTGTCACCATAAGAATATAAACCATTGAGCTACATTTCAATATTCATAATCAGACCTTTATATTGGGATTATTTCTAACTTTGTTTCATATATATTTCATGTGATTTGCAATAATGCCGGAACAAGTAATATAATATAATATAATATAATATAAAATACTATAATAATAAAAGTTGTTTATAACATATAATATATTATGTATAATAATATCATAAGAAAACATATATATATATATATATATATATATATATATATATATATATATATATATATATATATATATATATATATATATATATGTATATATATGATATATATAGTGTCTATAAACACAACCTTTCTTCTATGTTTTCTTTTAATTTACTGGACAATGACAACATCGTTACGTAATAGATTACGCAGATGTAGATATCTCTTTCTTCTTACTCGCAAGCGCTTCCGTTTTGACGGAAATTGACAAAGAATTAATTGTTTTGTTGATGTAATATCGTAAATACAACACCTTCAAGATCACCGTGACACTTTATGTCCTTAGGTAGTCACTAAGTATTTTATATACCAACAAGTATACATTTAAATTCGGTGTTTTAAAACGTCCGGGAACTTCAAAGAGAAACCGTTCAGCCCCAGGGTAAAGGGTGGAGAAGTAACTGTAAAGTTACTAATATTTTTGAAAGCTTGTAAATTACCCGATGATTCATTTGTGAAAAATTACAGAGAATGTGTAAGTGTATACTACATACTTATTTTTATGTTAAAAGGGCAGAAAAATGCCGCGTATGAACAAGTCTGAATCACATGAATTGACTTGCATTTTCAATTGAAAAGAAATATTTAAGAAAAAGTAAAAATCTAATTTATTGATCAGCATAAAATACCTATCAGTCATTAAATGAAGCGATAATATTGAAGATTTTTGCGACATAAAATTTTGATAAATTACCATTAACGTGATAATATATTATAATCGTCTTATTAATTATGTGTATCAAATGGTACAAAACTCGACATTCCCATAAGCCAGAAACATTTGGTTTATATATCGGTGATGTACTGATTTTCAAAAGAAAATACGGACTTTTAAAAGATAGTATCCCCGTATTAAAGGAAGCATTTACTCCGAACTGACACCCGCTATTAGTTTATATTACATATATATATATATATATATATATATATATATATATATATATATATATATATATATATATATATATATATATATATGTATCAATATTTGACAGGGTCCTAAAGTTCAAGACCTTCAACACTTATACTTTTTCAACAAAAATCTGATATTTATAATTATATTACATATTTATACATTGTAAATATATGTAAAGTAACTATAACTGAGTAATAAATTATATATATATTTCTTGACATAATTTGAGGAAAAAATTACATTTATTATTTTGAAAGTACATGCCGTACAAACTATGAGATTTAGCGTGATTGGCATACATACAGAATACCTATACATTGTGATGCTTGTATAGCTACATGTAATGAATATATCGTAATGGAATTAAGTCGTCAACTTCTTGCGCTCCTTTGAGATTAAGATAAGAATATTTCCTTTAGACATGAAGTATTAGAGACATCAAATACTTTAAAAAGAAAAGGTCGTACAATTTATATTTAAAATCTAGTCATAAAAATTACGGGCTAAACGGGTATTCCGATCTGGTCTCCAAAATTATGTTTTGATGTTTGAAATGCAAGTAGAATAAATAAAAACACCGCGTTTGACTTTGAATTGACTTGTAACGTAAAAATATTGTCACTTTATTTAGTATAAACCGTTCGGTTAAATATGACTGACTGTCTTTCCTCTTCAACTACATGTAGTTAAAGTCTGTGTGGTTAAAGTAAAATATTTATATGATTTATAACATATATATTAAATGTTATTAATGAAAACAAAGATCAAAATTTAAGTTTATTATTTCAAATTTTCGCTTTTTTGTTTGTTTGTTTGTTTGTTTGTTTTTTTTATCTGTATCCATAGTTCCCATACAAGATAGGTTAAATGTATTATATATGTTTTCACTTAGATATATCAGGAATTATACCAAAAAGTGAAAAAATAATCATAATCATCAGACTTTCAATTTTGGTTTTACCCCTGATAAATTAAAAAGTGCAAAATTGATAAAATAGATATACATGTATTTAATATTTAAAGGTGGGCAATTTTTATTATGAAAAAGAAGTCCGTGTTTTTCCATTATCACCAGATTTGTATAATGTATCCTGGACATCCTGAAGATTTATACTTTGTTATCTGATATTTTATATTGAATGTTTTTTCTTTATTTTCAGTATCCACATTTCTCCCCAACGCCGGACATTGGTGGTCTTCAAGCAAGCTTATCAACCCACAATATTTTACGGTTAAGTAGCTCTGATGTAGTGCGACCAACGCCCAGTCACCCAGTTCAGCGATGGTCCAATTTACAAGATCAACATATGCACCCAGGAAATGTATCTTCGCAACAGGTTCAACAAATGCGCCCTCCTCTTCATCCCTTACAACACTTCCGGTCACATGACCCGAGTCAAATTCAGAATGAGGCATTCTGTCGTGATCAATTTAATTATGAATTACATCAGGCACGATTAATACAACAAAACATGTTGATAGAGAGACAATGTTCTCATACACCGGTTACTATTGGAAACGCACCCATATCACCCATGGTAACACAAACACCACAACGTTTACATGAACAGGTATCTCCCCCACCAGCAGCAGAAGCGGAAATACCTTGGTGGAGTGTCCAATCACAAAATTCACAAATCATACATGATATAAAACTAGGATTATCACCGCAAATGTTATACAATCAGAGAGGTGTCACAGATATACAATACAGGAGTCATATTGCATCTATGTTTCAAGGTGCGAAACAGATTATTTCTCCGACTCGTCGCTGTAGACGTTGCAGGTGTCCAAATTGTCAAAATGCTAAAAATTCGGACAATCCATCTAAGAAAAAGCAACATATATGTCATATTCCTGGATGTGGAAAAGTTTATGGGAAAACGTCACATTTAAAAGCTCATTTGCGTTGGCATTCGGGCGAACGACCATTTGTGTGCAACTGGTTGTTTTGCGGGAAAAGCTTTACTAGGTCAGACGAGTTACAGCGCCATCTACGAACGCATACCGGGGAGAAAAGGTTTGTGTGTAAAGAATGTGGAAAGCGCTTTATGAGAAGTGACCATTTAAGTAAACATTCAAAAACACACGAAAATAAACGTCAGAAATTATCAGAAAGAGAACCGGATTCCGTTGAACATGATACGGCTAACTCTACGGACGAAGATGAGGATGTGGATGTAGATGGAATTGACGATGATAGTGATAGCTTTGATGAAAATATTGACACAGCAAATGAAAATGAGGCTGTTTAAGTCTTCATATTGCTGTCTCTATGACTATTATCTGTGATGAACATCTAATATAGTGCTAAGTGACTGCTGTAAAGGGACGTTTTTCAACCTATCGCTAAATATAGTTTTGGAAATTCTGTACTATAATTATAGCAGAGGCATATTATATAGTGCATCATAACGTGTACTAGATCTTTATTTTATACAATAATCCTTATTTATAAGATACTTGCATTGTTTTAGTTATAAAACAATAAAATTTCAACGGAAAAATATCATTATTTTCCTGTATTTGAAATGTTTGCTACAAAGACCGTGTCATTTAATTATGCAGTTATCCAAAGTGCATTTTCGCGCCCGCTTTAATTGCATAATCAGAAAAAACTGCACGACAAGATAGGCCTACTGTAACACAGTATTTTTTCAATATTTTTATTTGTCAATCTCACCTGGGAGGTGAGATATTTTACTTGTAAAGGTTAAAAATCCTGCAGGAAAATTAAAAATCCTGCGGGAAAATAAAAATTCCTGCAAGAAAATCAAAACTCCTTTTACTCTTAGGATTCTTATTTACCCATAAGAATTTTTTTTACCCTTAGGATTTATTTTATCCCTGAGGATTTTATTTTCCTATTGGAGAAAAAAAAACTTTAGGACGGTTATTTCCTGCGGGATTTTGTAGATTTCCTGCAGGATTTTTTTTAATTTTCCTGTAGGATTGTTTACCCTTACAGGTAAATATAATCACCTGCCAAGTGAATTTGACAAGTAAACATATTGAAAAAATATTGTGTTACAGTAGGCCTATTTTGTGGTGCAGTTATTTTTTTCTGGTTGTGCAGCTAATGCAGTTTGGAGAACTGCATAATTAAATGACAGTGTTTACAACTTGAACTATCCTAGTATGTTTAATTTACTGAGTAATTACCATTTCCATCCAGACTAACTAGGTATTTAAAAATTAAATCAAAATGAACTGTAGTCGAGGGGAACTTAACATGAAAATTTATGCAATATTTTATCTCGTATACATCCAAAAGATATCTTCCCGTGGTTAAAAATACAAATACATGTATATAATTCAATTAAACTTGTCGAACCCGTTGTAAATTTTACTCTGAATCCGCCATCACAAATTAACTTTCGGTATGTTTTACGGAGACAACCGAGTCTCAATGAAGCACGTCGATTCGAAAACGAAATCAGACGTACTATATGCACGTGCTTATATTTATTTCATATTCATACGAAATTTTTTTTTTATATATGTGAATAATAATGACTGCGTTGTCCGACATTAATCCATCTCCAACACTGAATACAATCTCTTACACAGAGTTGTCGGTCCTTGCACTCCTCAACAATCTCTGTAAACATTTCAAAAGAAGTCCCAACACATGTGGTCATGTATGCCACAGAATGTATATAAAAACCGAATTACACAGAGTAAGGAAACATTTCGCAAAAATATAGTCCCTATATTTATATCCATTTAAAAAAAGTATTTTCACCTCAGATAGTATTTCTTTCTGTGTCAGCACTAAAATATATACAAAAAAGATCGATACCTTATAAAGTGCCAAATCTACAGCAGATTTAAATATTTTGCCAGAAACTGGCCATGGCAAATGTCGATACGTTCACATAGATTGTTGAGGAGTGCAAGGACCGGCAACTCTGTGTCAGAGATGGCACTGAATAGTTGTGCATGGTAAAGGTCTTCGGAGTTTTTTTTAGCTAGATGTCACTTACATATATCGATTACGTCATAGAATTACTGTATTGCAATATAGTATTTAGTTCATGCATGAAAAAAACTAAGTTTACTGGTTCGAGCCCAGCTGTAGTCTAAACTGATTTTTTGCCAGTTTACCAGCGGAAGGCCGGTTGTCTCTTCCTGTGTACAAGTAATTGTAACCGGGTTCGCTCCTCCACCATTTAAAAAAATGACCACCATAATATAATTAAAAATTGTTGAGTGTGGACTAAAACACCAATTAAAAAAAAAATCAGTTTACAGAATTTTATAAAGCCTATATTTGGTATCATTATTATTTTCATCATAAGATAAGTGTACTATATTAGTAGTAGTAGTAGTAGCATCATGCAGTACATAGTTAATTACACATATAAAGTAAACGTATATATCATATAAATGTATTAACCCAAAAAGAAAATAATAAGTTGTTAACATTTTAATTATTCGTGTTGTTCAAGTGGAAATAAACAAAATGTAGCCTATAGCTACTGGACGGGACGTCAGTGCCAGCCAGGAGTATGTTTTTCAGTTAAAGGGTTCATTTTGGTCGCTGTCAAAAAGGGCACTTGCATCGCGTCCGTCAGTTAAAATGTGCACAGAACAAGATTCAGAACTTCTTTCAACATCACTCAAATATCATATATATTCTATTCATTCAATGGAAATGCGCTTGACAGAAGAGAAAAGTTAAGTTATGGATTTTCTATTAGTTAGTTGTCTGATCGGTGTACAAATAAGAGACAGGACAGAAAATAGAACTTCTAAATGGGTCATATTTGTGGGTCCTGTTTAAACCCTATAACTGGTAACTTTTTTTTTTAATTTTTGGTTTCTTTTTAAGGCCCACGTAAAACAATGATATGTAATCTGTATTATGCGTTACTTAAAATATGTCTGCTTGATATAGTAAATCATTTTTTTGTTAATTTTAAAAAATACGGAACATATACACTACCCGCGTTAGATCCGCCTACATGTCCGCGTTTCCGTAATTTTGTTCTTTAGTGAAACTATTATGTAACAACTACTTATATAACACATTTTTCTGAAGAGAATATTTTCGTTACTGCTAAACACATCAACAGAATTAATGTACATGTATGTAGGGCCTATATATGCACAGCTTTCTTATCTCCATATCAATTAAGAAATGAAATATTACTTACGAGACGTTTTACTGGCTTGCCCTGTCAGACGTATTAAAAGTGTGAATTACTGACTTGCTAGAATGTCAAGACATTGCTGTGACCTGGTGTGTGCTCACATAAACGTGGGGTACACAGCGATAAGAACATCGTTGTACGTGCACACAACAGTCGCTAAAATGTAAACTTTGGGCTAAGTGCAGATGTACTTTCACGATAACTACTCATAATTTAAAACTAAACGTCATCTCAATGTGTATCATGATCGAGCTAATATTTCACGAATCTCAGCACCTTCAAGAGGATTTATTACAGTTTGTTTATATATATATATATATATATATATATATATATATATATATATATATATATATATATATATATATATATATATCAGAGAGAAAGTCTTTGATAACAGCCATTCTGTGCTTTGATATATTAATTTTACAAGGACGTTATAAATTAAAAAGGTTAAAAAAAATTACCAACACGGGTTCTAGCTCCACTGGAAACATTATTCTATTATTGACTTTGGTTGAGAGTGACATAAGGATTAATTTTATCAGTCCAAAAGAAGCATGATAGTGACCTCGACCTTATGTCACCCGAAACTAAAGTCAGTTATTGTTTTATTGTATGCCTATTTCAAAATTTCGAAAAAAACAAAAAACAAAACAAAAACCTCAATTCAGCGTTTATTATAATTGTGTTTAACATGTCGGCAGTATTTTTTCACTTATGTGGAATTGTCTTGGGCCTGTCGTGGCACATGACCTCGGTTTTAAGTTTCAACCGAAAGATCCGTGACTTTTATTTCATATGCAGATCGCATGACGAAAGAACAGTATCTACGATTTTAAACTTGGTAGGCCTTTAACCCAATCCTGGGAATTGAACCCAGGACCTTCTGCATTCGAGTCGAAATAATCAAAAACGGTCTGGTAACAATCCGAGTTTGTGTCAAAGTTTGTCAGTCTACTTATGGAATGTTAGCGGTTACTTGATCGGTACATTGTAACAGGATTCTCTCCTCCAACATAGGACAAATGGCTGCCATCATCATATAATCAGAATAATTCAGTCGATATTTTCCTCTCACTACGATCGCTTCAGTAACCTCAGAAGGAGTTAGAGCGGACGAGGGCACTGTAATTATTCGAGTTACCATATAACTGAAAAATTGTTGACCGAGTGGCGTAAACCATCACTCGAACAAACGAAAAATAAAATGAATTGTCAAGTTATCTGTCTTAATAAATTAGGCAGTCTCGTACACCATACAATCTCGCTGTACTAAGTTTATATGATAAAAAAAACAAATAAACTGTAAAAAATACATGTAATACATTGTTGTATAAAATGTTTTGAACACTCGTGCACTGCCATTTATCATAGTTGCGAAAATTTTCGCAAAAATATAGTCCCTAAATTTATATCCATTTATAAAAAGAATTTTCACCTCAGATAGTATTTCTTTCTATGTCAGCACTAAAACTATATGCAAAAAAGACCGATACCTTATAAAGAGCAAAATCTATAGTACTAGATTTATCTATTTTTCCAGAATCTGGCAAAAGTCGAGACGTTGACAGAGATTGTTAAGGAGTGCAAGAACCGACAACTCTGTGTAAGAGATTGATATGCTATATTGGAATCGAAATCAAGGGGAGATAATTGTCACATAAATATGACATATTAATACTTCGGCATGTCCTTTTCTTCAACACGAGATCAGAGTAATTTTAAATCATTTCTTTTTCGGAAGACAATTTTGCTCCTACAGAGAACGATATTTATAAACGTAACGACTTGATTCAAAATGGCAGTGTTAAAAAAAAAGATCAACTAAATGTTCGAGAAGTGGTTGCTGTTGTGATGGTGACACGCGACAAAAATCCGAAAAAAATTGACAGTAAAATGAGACATTCTATGGAAAACTGACATTATATCTTTACATGAGGCAGTAATATGTTTCCGTAACATTCTGTAAAAAATATCACCTGTCAATTTGAAATGGAAATTAGTCACAAGGGGAATATTTGTTCGCTGAACATTAATTTCTGAGAGATTGTAAGTTTGACAATAAAAAGAAAACTCAAGGTAAAGTGACTTCAAACGTAACGGTGCCAAAATCATGTAGGATGCATAAAATACACACACGTCATAACATAGTGGACGTCGCACTCATAAACTGCTGGCGTAGAAAGTAACGCAGGCGAGATTTGTCGTAACTGTTTTACAACATGTCTACACCTGTTCATCCCTACCCGATCGAAGATCGTGTTACACTTATTGTTGATGTGTTACTTCCCTCCAATTCTAACCGACTCTGGTATGGTGCTTGATATTAATCAGATCTCGTACCATGTCGATTATTGCCAACAATCGGTAAACTTTGCCAGAGTTATGGTACTTTAAAGTCTTCTAGAATAGCTTGGATTTCGGGGCAAAGTATTCCTCCAACACCGATTTCATTTTCGCTCATAGAAGATACCATTTATCTACTCAGATGATTTTCTTCAGTGAACGAATTTGCTGGCGGAACTTGCGTCACTAAACAGTAAAGATTCATGTGATTTATTCTGATAGTTTCCCCTCTATTGGTGAACAATGTACAATGAGAGATTCCCGAACACGCGTTCTTTCTCTGTTAACACCTGTAGCGACGTACAGGGAAACTCCTCTGTTATGATCTCTCATCTCAGATCAAAGCGGCAGTGACTTTGAAACTGACAGTTGTTATACATTTCTTAAGCCTATCTTAATATTTCTGTTTTTATAGTTGTATCACTCGTGTCCTTTTCAAACTACAAAATCGTTGCTTCTTATGCAAGTACTTGATGAGATAAGAGTTGTATTTCGTATACATTGATCCACTCAATGCTACTTGAGTGAAAAGTATTTGCCTGAGCTTTGAGGAGATTGTTTGTTGAGGTATTTGCTGGGTCTTTGGAAGGTCGTTTGATGTCGAAAATTGGTCAATATTGAATAATCTACTACTCAATTAAGATTAAATGTATAAATTAATCGGCTTGTATTAACATTTTACGGTGTAAGTGGAGACCTCCTTTCAAGTTATGTGTATTAGATGCGGGAAGAACGACACAAATTTGGTAAAGTGTAACATAGCATCTTATGCTTTGATCTCCTTTTATCTCAACCACGCGCATGTAAAATATAATTATATGATAGCACCGATCATATAAAGGGACCATCAATTTGACGTCATAGGGGGGGTGGGTGGGTGTGGCAATAAGATTGTTACACCAAGATCGTTCAGTTATATGTAGACATCACTGAATGACCCAAATCTCGACCTGCTGTATAGACTGATGCCAGTGCAATAGCATTATAGCATTATTTTGACCTGTGGTATAGCAATAACATTGGGATTTTTACCTATAGTATAGACAGACGGCGATGCAATAATACTGGAATTTTGACCTGTGGTATAGACTGACGCAAATGCAATAATACTGAAATTTCGACCTGCGGTATAAACTGACGCCAATGCAATAACACTGGGTTTTGATCTGTGGTATAGACTGACGCCAATGCAATAACACTGGAATTTTGAAATGTGGGATAGACTGACATCAATGCTATAACATTTTAATTTCGACCTGTGGTACAGACTGGATTTTTTGTTTGTTTGTTTATTGTTGTTTAAGAGTCTTTCACTCATATGGAGACGTCTCTGCACTTACGGCCATTGAGCAGTGAGGGTTCTTTAACGTGCCGACACCTACTTGACACGGGACCTCGGTTTTTACTGTCTCATCCGAAGGATAGGAAACCAACCTGCTGTCGGCTGGACTCGAACCACGACCTCACGATCAAGAGTCTAGCGCGCTACTGACTCGCAATAACACTGGAATTGTAATCTGTGTATAGCCTGACGCCAATGCAATGACACTGAAAATTTTAACTGTAGTATAGACTGACGCCAATCTGTGGTGCAGATTGACACCAATGCAATAACAATAATTTTGACCTGTGTTATTGACTGACATCAGTGCAATAACACTGGGATTTGATCTGTAGTATAGACTGACGCCAATCTAATAACACTGGAATTGTGACCTTGGTATAGACTGACGCCAACGCAATAACACTGGAATTGTGACCTGTGATATAGTCTGACGCCAGTACAATAACATAATTTTGACCTGTGGTATAGTCTGACGCCAATGCAATAACATTGGAAGTTTGACCCGTGGTATAGACTAACGCCAATGCAATTATAATTTCGACCTGTGGTATAGACTGACGCCAATGTAACAAGACTGGATTTCAATTTTACATCACAGTTTATTTTTGTTTCATTGGTGTCATAGACAAGTGGTGTGATTTCGGTGTTTCCATTTGGATTTATTTAGTTTTTTAAAAAGCATGGTGTTATTACCTATTAATGATTGTTTAGGTGGGTACTAAGCTCTCATCGTGTTGCTTTGGACGACAATAGTGCCCAAGTGATAGCGAAACGTAAATGTCAGAAAAAATACCTCATTGTTCCTTAGCTAGATTCTTGTCATGTCATATAGTGTAAATGTTGTGTTTTCGGAAATGTGAATACAAATGAGAAATGGGTATAAAGAAATACAAATGTAATCGATTCTATTTCGTATCATTACGCTTTTTCAAAATGGCAAGTTAAATATGAGTTGAAGCAGCAAGCCAAGAAGCATTGTTTACCCTTCAAAAATATTGATTTAACGTTTACACTAAATTTTTAATTTTGGACACAAACATTGTTTGCTTCTTGAATGACGGCTGTGAAATATGGGACTTCCACGCAGGTAAGAATTAGGAGAACTCGGGTACAGAGTGTAGAGGTTTGTAACAGGGTGTAAGTTGCGCCAGGAAGAGTTGATAACTCTGCAGAATCGTCGTGCGAGTAATGTGACCCGGGTTCGATCCAGGTACTCCGGTTTCCACAGCAAGGACCCCCCCCCCCCCCCACGCCAAAATCAGGGGCAACGAGAGACATTAATATAAATTGACAAAACTCGTTTGTCAATCCTTGCAAATAAGCTCTGCAGTATATTCCGAATTGGGCCATTTCCCCTTGCATACATCTAGAAGCAGTAATCTGTATGAAATGTTGTTGATTCGATAATTATTGTATTTCGAGAAATGTTTATTATGAACAGCAATTTTGTTTGTGCAATGATATGTATACGGTCTCTTGTACTACCTGGTAGTTAATAGCTTTGTATTTTATAAATGTATGGGAAATCCAAATACTAAGTATTTTTGTTTTAGTTTGACAAGTTATGTAATGTGTGTACTTCAAACAAATGCTTTTTGGTGATGTTTGGTCATACATAAATCATGAAATTGAAAAGTTTTTCCTGTTTGAATACCGTGGCAAAAATATAAGAAAAATCGTTATAAAAGACAGTCGCTCCATTATATATGTATCGAACAAATTATTATTATATAAGAAATTTGGTAAATAATTTTGACATTTCTTCTGGAGTCGTTGCCTATAGCGTTGTAATGCATGCTTTCACAATTTAGACTGTCATACCTTGAGCTATAAATATTGAATCTTGGAGACACAGAAATATAGAAAGAATTGACAGAAAATGTTATCTTTGTAACACATAAGAAATTGAGGACGAATATCATTTTTACATCATTTTGTCCTGTTTATTCTATAATCCGAAAACGGTATGTTAAACCTAATTTCTTAAAAATAAATCAGTGCCGAAATTAATTACATGAATTTTCCCTGAATATTTTAAACAGTTGTGTAATTTTTCAAAATGTTTAACCTTGCCTGTGTATTGCAAAAGTTTCTTTTACAGGCTTATCAAGGTATTTAAAAAACTTAAAATATATATTGTATTCTGTATTGTATATGGATGAAGTATACATATTCTTATGAAAACTTATAAATGGGTAAAGATGATTTATTATACATAGATCTACTGTCCTTAATGTTTGCACCTGGGTTTTGTTATATTTATTTCGTTATTAGTACGCAATGTATTTGCACATATTAATTCATTTAAATTTTATTTATCTATTGCTGTCTACATGGCAACTGTGATAGAAAAGATTTAATAGATTGATATTGTCCGATTCACATAAGATGGCGGGGCTGAGTAAACTTTTGATTATCCTACGAATGATTCTACTCACTTTTCAGTTTTGACAAGCTGCGTGAGAGAAAACGTTTTTTATTCCTCTGTCATGTTGTAAATTTTTAATTTACTGGGTGGGTGTAAATGTTCCGATTTTACTATATTTCTTATATAATATGTCTATATGTCAGCTGGACTTTATATTAAATAAAAATGAATATAAATGTGCATAAGCAAATTTAAGCACATTTTTATTTTTGGTTGTAATGCTAAAATCTCTCTATGATCGGGTGTGTGTTGTGAGGAAAACGGAGGCGAAAGGAAACTTTCTTAGTGATATTAACCTAATTAGCAAGAAAAAGATAATGAGGACGATCAGAAAACACGCACGCACGCACGCACGCACGCACACGCACACACACACACACACACACACCAGTACATAAAGAGAATGATTGCGCTACAGAAAAATAACAAAATATGTAGTATCTTATGACAATACCTCCGGGCTAAGGACATGTACGTGTTATAAATATGTTATATATACATACTCGCCATTGTCTGTGAACGAATGAATACTAGTGTCGCTACAACAAAGTACACAATATACTGCAGCTTTGCATGTTTGTTATGCTTTCACTTTTTGGTATAACACTTGGTAATTCAAAAATTGAAAAAAGGATACATATAAAAGAATGTTTGTATTAACTAGTACTTTGTAGATCAATCTTGTTAGGTTTTTAACTTTAAATTTAATTTTACTTTTTGTATGTTTTACCATCTTATTTCAAACTTTAAAAATGACATTTTCCTTTGTACGAACAGGAACAAATATTCTAAGTGCTCCAGTTTGAATTCCCGAGGAAAAAAATAATTATTTGAAATATAATGTTATTTCACAAATCTTTGTTACTTACTTCGCACTTTGATTAAACAATTTTATTCCTTTTCTATCTTTCGTGGCTTTTAAAAAATACCTTGCTAGTTTCCACAGAGCCGGGGACTGAGGTTCTAGTGGCTAGGGTCTTGTAAATATTTGGTTCAATTATTCGCGACAGAGCTGTTGTAAAAATATTTCTTTTAATTTCAAGGTATCATTAATTGTTTCGATTTTGCTACAATCCAAATTAAGATTATTTTTTATTCCAACTCTTGTTAAATTTTTCATTTTACCTCCATTACAATATTATTAATGTAACATACATGTACAAACAAAAAAAAACCGCAAAAGTTAGAATTTTTACATTCATCTCAGACAATTTGTGAAAGATTGACTTTAGCGATGAGTAAATGTATCCCGACTCTGCTTTATAAGGTGCATATAAATACACAGAAACACACACTGACCGACTTTGGTTCATTTGCTGTATTTACCACACCCATTTTCAGTTAGAGTTTTATCTGTCTGACTTACATTACTAATTGGTTGTTTCGATGGCGGATCATTTTATAGCTGTCTAGGAACTCCTGCAAAGTGTTACAAATTACACTGGATCATTTTTGATTAAATACCAATTAGTAATTTTTGCACGTTCAGATGCTATCACTTTACTTCAAAGCATATTTTCAACAAAATTATGAAGCCAGTTTTATCGAAAGGTTGTATATTCTAAGTAGTGTGTAAGTGCGCAGTTTATGTAAATTAATTTCCTTTTTTAAAATATAGTTTCGTCTATGTAATAAGTTAGTTTTGGCTTGTCTAATGCCGATAATAATTCTATGGTTTGGACATACAGATGTTCTACATTGTATTTAAACTGTAATCATGTGTGTGTATCGGAATTGCCGATCCCCTTCATTATTTCATATGATATATACATGTACCCCGAACCCGCATTTGTGTCGGAATATCGAAAAAAATGAATAAATCAGTTGATAATTAAATATTAAATAAACATCGCCAGCATCTGCAGATAATGCGCTACATATTTTGTCGGTACTATAGATACATGCGTAGCATCAAATATTAATCTTTAATAAATAAATAAATAAATAAATAAATAAATAAATGAATGTGCGTCATTTTTGAAGGGGCATTTGCTGTGTTTTTTTTAATCCCCTTTTTACTACTTAGACTGATATACAATAATGAAAAAGAGATATACACAGAGATAAAACTTCTTAAAATTCCTATGTATTTTGTGAAAAGTGTGGGAGAAACCCGAGATTTGCACTTTTTCAATTTCACTTGATTGCAGTCAACCCTTTTCAGATGATTTGCATATATACACACCACTCTAGACCTGACCTTATTTTCACAAAATATATATGAATATAAGATTTAGTTTGACTGAGTATAGCTCTTATTTGTTATTGCACATCAAGTACAAGTAGTGGCGTAGGAAGCAAATCAAAATTTGGGGGGGGGGGGCAATTTTTGCATTTTTGCATTTTTTTTTTATTTTTTTTTTGTGAAAGTGGTTTTATCAGGAAAAAAATGTCATGTGCCTTTTGATTATGCAAATAATACATACAACAGTGGTGGATGTATAAAAAAATTAAAAGGTGAGTGTTTTTTTGGCTGGTGACATAAAATTATACCTATTTGTGATGCAATGTAAACATCATCAAAAGCAGACTGATGATTTAAAGTTGGAGTAACGTAGGCGCAAAATTTTGGTGTAAATTTAAAATTATTCGCCGAGCGGAGCGAGGAGCAAAAATTTGGGGGAATTTTTTTTAATTTTCCGACTTTTTATAGAAAATTAAAGGTTTCACACTATTTTATAAATTTTAGGGGCACGGTTTCCCTGGTTACTTCACATAATTTTAATTGTTGGATTAATTGTCAGACAATATTCATTAAGGGTCGTGTTTTATGCATCTAATAAAAACAATATATTTTTTTCTCCTTTGGGAGCCTGTACAAGCGAGAGAACCCGGTTACAATGTACCCAGGAAGAGATCACCAGCCTTTCGAAAGTAAACTGGGAAACTTTCTCACAGAAATAAGCTTAGGTTCCAGCGGGCTCGAACTTGTGCTGACAGGAAGTGAGCGACTTCATGATTTAAAGCACGATGCTCTGACCACTCAGCCCCTACATGCTGAGAAAACCGTCAAACGAAAATATCTTTACCAATATGTAGGGCAAACACAACACATAATACAAAGTTAGTAGTCCAAGTCCAGAAATTCCAAGATATACAGACAAAGCCTGGTTGGATTCAGGATTTGGAGTTAATGGAAAGAAAGAGTATATAATTGTTTTCGCCGAGCGTAGCGAGGCGCGAAAATTTTAGTAGGCCTAATTTAAAAGCTCTGGGAAGCCCTTTTTGGATTCCAGAAGTGATGTTAATATAAATTAAAATTTGTATGTGAAAAAAGTGGGAGGGGCGCCCCTGCCCCCGGTTCCTACGCCTATGTCAAGAAGTAAAAGTAAAAAAAAAAGGAAATACATATAATATTATTTGTTAAACACATCTAATGCCCATTTATTGTTTTTGGTTTATGTGAAAATACAATAAATACAACCAATTAAATGAATACAAGACAAATTGTTGTTCTCTCAAACTGCAGTCCAAATGTATAATTATGGTAAAATGCCATTTCCATTTTTGTTTTGATGTATTTTCATAAAAAGCAAAAATTTCAAATTATTATAACACTAAAATATTCAGTGCGGTACCGTTTACATTTGAATGCAAAATAATTATGTATTTTGTACAAGATGACAGATAGGAAAGTGTGAGTGTTATACGAGGGCGTGTGTAGAAGATATGCCATTTTCAATTTTCTTAAGAATTTTTGAAAAATTCTGCATACTATTATCTGCATAATGTCGGTTGTGATAAGAATCGAATAATTAGCGCCGACGTCCTCCAAGTGTAGACAAATGTACGCTAGTTGTCTTTTGATGTAGATTGTATGGCGAAATTTGATCAGTTAGTAAAGAACGGTCCAAAAGTAACGTACGTTAAACGCACACAGGGAGTGACCCTACATATCTTATCCTACATGACCCTACATTGAAGTTAAAAGGAAAAGGTTTTATCCTGACTCCTAGTGGTCCGTGTATAGGTTAAAGTCATGACATTTAAAATAGTCCCCGAATACTCGAAGTACTTTATATAGCATTGTCAGTTAGGAGAGAGAGAGAGAGAGAGAGAGAGAGAGAGAGAGAGAGAGAGAGAGAGAGAGAGAGAGAGAGAGAGAGAGAGAGAGAGAAATTAAATGTCTATTTATATTAAAAAGCAACATTCTATTCAAATCAATCAATTCATTCATTACTATTTTTGACACACACACACACACACACACACACACACACACAGACAGAGCAAATAACTTAATTTTGTCACTGACATATATTCAACTTCGGGTTGAGGAATTTGTATAAATATTATACCTTTGTGGACTATAGCGAAATCATTCAGATATACATTGTTATTCCTTTTGTGGAATTCTTTCCCATGAAATTTGATTCACTACTATTTGTTGTTGATACGTACGTATTCAAATATTTCTCCTTACATTTGGCGATATCTATTCACTGTAGCAAGAATAGAAATCAACGTGACGACTGAGGTCCGTCTGAAGTCATATCGCCTTGTTTGTTGACCTTCTAAATGAACTGTATATTTACATCAACATTAGAACACATCTGTAGTTACATTAAGTACTTTGATGTAAGAGCTACCGGCAATCCAATACGAACATAGATATGTTTATGCTAGTGAACTTCAAATGGAATCAAACAAAACGGGATAAATAAGACCAGATCTATAGATAAAAAAAAACTTGAAAAGAAATTCTATTTCAAAGAGTTTGTAACTCCTAAATATATACCGTAAATCATCAAATAAAGTGAAATTATGTAAAGTACACATTGAAGTCTGTTTCTATAATAAAAATCAATTTAAAAACCATTATATGCTCCGATAAGCAAAATGGTAATGAGTTTATCGAAAGAAACTGGTATCGGAACGTCACTGTACACGTAACGGCAGCCTTATCGGTTTTGAAATATGTAATTATATTTCCGTCATTAATTAAGTTTGCTTCAAATGAAATTCTATTTTTGGTCATATATACATGTTATTCTCTCTCTCTCTCTCTCTCTCTCTCTCTCTCTCTCTCTCTCTATGTCTGTCTCTCTCTGTGTCTGTCTGTCTATTTCTCTGTCTGTCTCTCTCTGTCTGTTTGTCTGTCTATATCTCTCTCTGTTGCGAGTCAAATACCCTGCCCCTAGGTCACATCATTCCCTATTGTCCTTTCAGTTGTATTTTATTTTATCAAATGACTAACAATACACAGGCAGTCTTGCTGTGATATATCAACTCTTCGTGCTGATACACAGTACAACAACAGGCT
The DNA here is from genome assembly GCA_030159075.1 of Atrina japonica. Classification (NCBI taxonomy): domain Eukaryota; kingdom Metazoa; phylum Mollusca; class Bivalvia; order Pterioida; family Pinnidae; genus Atrina; species Atrina japonica. The sequence goes on along the minus strand of BROG01000466.1, from coordinate 320,520 downwards.
GTAATGCGGTTTTTACATAAATGTTTTCATGTACTTCACGTCTCCGGCAATCTCTGTTTATACGGCAAGTTGACGTACCCGGGGAAGTGCGAGAATAGATAAAAATGCATATCTTTCATTTGGGGTAGTCTACAAATGTTTATCTGGATTTATTTGGCTGTGTTTACTTTCCTGCTAAGATAAGCTGTGATCGCTGTCATTTAAACAGAAAGATAGGTGTGTGAAATTGGTTTTTTTATAGAAAGATTGGCTGGTGTTATCTGCTTGTTTAAACTTTGCTCTACAAGGCCATATTTTATAACCATTACAATGATGGATCTTGTCGGTCACTTATCTGTTGTTAAAGCTATAATCCTATATTTTGTTGTTGTTGTATTGTTGTTTTACGTCCCACTCAAGAATCTTTCACTCATATGGAGACGTCACCAATGCCCGTGAAGGGCTTCAAATCTTGGCCAATGAGCAGTGAGGGTTCTTTAACGTGCCGGCGACAACTACTGTGACATTGGACCTCGGTTTTATAGTTTGTCGGCATACATCGGAAAAATTCTTCTGCTATTTCAAGGTATTTCACAAGGAAATGTAATTCTGATTCTGAGAGCAAAACGCAATTATAGCGCCCTAAACTTGATTTATGATAAATTGTTTATACACTTAAAGTACTCAGATTCACAAATGATTAGTAGTATGACATAATGAGTCCGCATAATTCATTCTCACTATATATTCTTAGTAAATTCGTGTTTTTTTCAATAACTCCTCTAGAATTCGTTGTGTATCTAATTTTATCAAAACTTATTTCACAGAAAGGTGAGGTCTTAGTTCTCATGTACTAGAAATTCCATTCAGGAGGTTTATTATAAGGACAATGGATGAATTTATGACGTAATTCATAAACACCAAATTAAAACCGTGGATACTTTTAAGTTATTTATGGATGTAACCTAACGAAAATGTTATCAAAATTAGGCATAGATGTCATATTTTCATCGATTTTGGGTATCTACCAAATTCAGAGGACAAAATCAAACAAATGCAGAATTACTAAGATTATACAGTGAAAATCATTTATGTCCAAATACCTCGTATATCAGTTATTGATTATGAATAATTTTTTTTCGTGGGGGTGTACCAAAGATCGAAGATAAGAGTATGTGTATTGATACGTATACTGTATAAAAGTTTAATTTCACGGGTTGCGATTTTCACGTTTTTCTTTAATAAAACGTTCGAGGTTTGTTGAATTTGTGGCTCAGGAATAGCATAAATACAGTATCGGGTCATATATTGATATGTAGCTTATATATTATTTGACTGAGGAATTATTTACCATTTCTCTAATTCACGTTTATATCAACAAATAACTTGAGGTTTGTCCATACAATATGAATATAATTAATAATATAATGAAGTATCATGATCACATTTAGGTAATCTTGCTAAAATACATAATGTATATCATTTCCAGAATTTTACCAGAATAATAAGTCTTTTATTTTCTAAATTTACATTTTCTTGGTTTTCATTAAATAACTTATGTGGAGCACAATATGTAGGCCTATTAGCAATAGTAATATTCCCTGTTCAGACGGGCCGGTCGCAAACAACATTTGATCCATAACGAATTTTTGAATTTTGAATGTTGTTTTACGCCACAATCATCAATTTTTCAGTTATATGGAGGCTGCCAGTTTTTAATGATGGGGAAGAGAACCTGGTTACAATGTACCCGGGGTGAGACCACCGACCTTCCGCAAGTAAACTGGCAAACTATCTCATAAATATGAGATTAGGTTCCAGCTGGACTCGAACCTGGGCTGACAGGAAGTGAGAGACTTCATTATTTAAGCGATGTTCTAACTACACGTACTCTGCCGCGGAGGTCCCATCCACAACGATTTACGGTATTTGAGCAGCCATGACTTAACATATGACCATTAATATTACTTATTCTAACATTTCTTTGTGTCTTCTTTCACTGGGTCTCGTACATTAGCAGTTTATTCGTGTAATTTACACCCGGAATTGGTTATACTCCCAGAGTTTATCTTTTTCCACCAAATTTTAAGATTACATATTGATTCAAATTTCCGAGTAATTTGATGGCAGTTAAAAGTTCTGCTTGAAAACGCAATAAAATTATCATCTTCTTACTCTTTGATTAACTAAAAATGAGACCATGGCAAATATTTACAAAAATTGTTATTTCTTAGATTAAGTGTAAAACGATCTTATAAAAATTGTCATTTGCTTACTTTTAAATTGAAGATCAATTCAAAAGTGAACACATGACATGTGCTCACTTTTGAATTGATCTTCAATTTAAAAGCAAGCAAATGACAAAATGAAAACTTTGTGTGGGATCATCAGTATCAATTAAATTATTGATATTCATAGTTCTTTTTTTACCGGTAAATATTTCCGATTTTCCAGAAAATGCCCAATTGCATTTTTCAGAAAATTCCCAATTGCATCACCATCATCTTGCCAAATTGATATAAAGGTCCTGATTTACACTCTTTTGAGTTGATATTTATTCCGATAAATATGGGGAAAATGCTGAAGACAGCACAGTTTATAATTCCGATTTTATGAACTTTTAGACATTTATCTGTAGCATCGAAATTTACATATTTTACATACCCTTTGATGCCAAAAATACTGAAAACTTTACGTAGGGTTGTTGTCTTTTAATACAAATAGGATGCATCATAATCTTGGCATTGCGCGCCGGGAAAGGTACGTAAAACATAAACTTCTTTGCAGTAAGATTTAAGATGGTACATGTATTAATAGACGTCATACAACGAACCAGAATTACCCTATGCTTGCATCTAGATTGCACTTTTGAATGATTCAGAAATGCATATGGTAAGCATGGCGTATTAGATGTTTTGATTGTGTAAATTGCATATTTCTTATGCAGTAAAGCTACTAAATTGCTACTTAAGAAGTAGAGATGATCTATCTTAATAGAGAAGTACAGGTTGTGTCATTTCCATTGTGTGTGGTTAGAGCACTGCTTTGTTTACCACGTCTTTTCTTACCTGTAATCAGCGCAAGTTAGGTTGCAATGTAAGACGATAATGGGGATTTGTCACTGTTCTTCCGGGTGGTCATTTCACGGGTATTTTAACCAGATTTTCTCCTTGACCACTAGAAACCGAACCGACTGTATATCTGAAGAGATGTGTGTTGCGTGAAATAGCAAACTGTCATTTATTCATTTCCAATTTTGGTATTAAAATTGAAAATGTGGACACGACTACATGTCGTGAACTCATTTTCAGTTTATCAGAATTGGAAATGAATAAACGACAAACCCATTAATATTCTTAATGTCTAAACTTATTTACAATATGACTCATAATCAACAGAACCATGGATATGTCCAATTATCTGTCCAATCCTGCTGATTGATTATTAATGTTTGCCAGGGCCGCAACTTTTAAGATACCCCTTTGACTGTCCAGAGAAAACCTTCACTGCATGTATGATATTATATTGTAACTGAACACGGGTACCAGGAAATGACCCTTACCGACCTTGGGACAGGACGGAAGTCTGGCTGAGTAAGATCAGATGGATAAGGGGTGTTGAGTCAATTCAAACTCATGGAACATTGATTACAACCATAGCAATTACACGCGTCAAAACAAACATCTTCCAAGGCGCATTATCTTAATATTTCTTTTTACTGCCCAGGAAGTGATAGCATGAGACGTCCCACATCTTCCCAAGTCAAGGTTTTTGATCCACTCCGTTACTCGCACAACTTGACAGATTACATTTCATGTTTGGTGGTCACTGGTGGCGACATCTAGGGACGATCTAAAAGTTCACTGTAATTGACCCGACACTGACCCTTGACATCAGCCAATGAAAAGACTCGTGGCATAGCTTGCATGTCGCCATTATTCTGTGTATACGTACTTTCCCCCTATTATGTGGTCGATGCCTGATCGCTTGTTAGACGCGTTCTGATTGACTCATGAAACCAGTTCCCGCAGCCTGGAAATCGACGCCGCGAAGTCACAATATACAGGCCATATTTGTAAAGGTGTGTGAGTAACGGAGTGGATCGGTAAATCTTGACTTGGGAATATGAACGCCCCATTGATTTTCTGTCCCTTGAAGATAATCTACCATTCGAATACCATCAGCTTCCCCTAAAATCAAGGCGACAACATGTGCAGCTGACGGAGCAGTCTTTGCCTTTTTAGTTAAGTTGATTTGTTTGGATTCTGCGGTGAAATGATAAATGATGGACAGATGTTTCAGCCATTGCCACAAACCCCAGCAGATTGTTGTCAAGACCTGTCGCAGACCTGTCAGTGTCTCTGGTCCACCGTCAGAAATTAGGCTTCGGTCACCAAATTTATCCAATACTCAAGCTCAAATAACTTTTCATGATTTTATGATAATACATACAACATTAACGCGACAAATACAATATATAGGCCTAGTCAGACCAGAAGTATAGTCAATATTTTAATATAAAATTAAGCTTGGGTATTGAGTACATTTGGTGCCATTGAGACCCGGATTCCCAACAGGTCGAGCGTTTTCTAAATTTAAGATGAAATCCCTACAACACTAGCTACATATCTCTATAGTATCTTGTCTGTCACCATGACCATATCATCGACTTTGATTATTGTTTTGAGTGAAAGCCCCCCCCCCCCCCCCCCCCCCCCCCCCCCCCCCCCCCCCCCCCCCCCCCCCCCCCCCCCCCCCCCCCCCCCCCCCCCCCCCCCCCCCCCCCCCCCCGAAGGACTGGTTCATCCTCGCTAGCATATGGAAGGACATCATTCCCCAAAATGCTACCATACAAGCATGCGTTGCGACCTATTCCATGCTGATATTTGATTCACTGCTCGTTCAGAATTTTGTTCATTTTACAAAACTTACCCTGTTTAATTTCAGAGTGTTATCACTTTGACATAAACTGATCCAAAATCATGTACTGTTGTTGACCTTAAATAGTCATAAAACATCAGGACAGACAATGATCAGTCCTCTCAATTAGCAGCTCTGCTAAAGTTCCTCAATACAAGGCTCAGAGCCTATCAAACTGTCATCGTACACATGTATATTAAAGATTTAACAAACCGAGTTTCCATCTGATAGCTCATCTGTTGTAAATGTAAGATCTTTAACCGATTGCAAGTTTTCGCCGCCCAGTTGAACACTCATTACAACATAATTACCCGCATTCATTCTGAACATAGTTCTACATTAAAACGGTTACGATATTTGCGGTGTCTTTGATCTTGCTCAACGTTACCTTTGATTTCCACATTTTACCTGTGTTCTCCTTTGTTCATTGACGATATTTTATTTGCTCAAGATAGTTATGGTCGGAGATTTGTGTTAAAGCTCTGTTGTGGTAACGACAAACTGTTAGTTCCATATTCAGGAAATATTTTGGTTTGCCAATCCCTCGTTAGATTTAGCTTCTGATTCATGAATGGGCTATTTTTGGTATTTAAATTATCAATGCGTGCATGGTCAGGGGGCGGCGAGTCATTCGGATCGATGGAACAAAATTTCAGATTGTGCACGATTTTTTGTTTGTTTCTTACAATATTTATGTTCTGAAAATACGTTTTCACTTACACGGCGACGTCTAAAATACCCACATATTTCGTATTTCCTCTTTGAAAAGGGTTGGATTGTTGCGTAAAGTACTGACCCCTATAACGTCACAATCGCACTGCATCCGATTTATTTCGTGCATAGTATAATCATTCACACGACAATCCTGTATAACCCGCCTTTTTTATTTAAATAATAGACCCTTTCACGATAACTGCTTTCCAAGTAATTTCACCTGCGCACAAACACTTCCGAATGGTATCAAGAAGTTTCGTGCTGAAACATTTCACAAACATTTCCGAATGGTATCAAGAAGTTTCGTGCTGAAACATTTTACAAACACTTCCGAATGGTATCAAGAAGTTTCGTGCTGAAACATTTCACAAACACTTCCGAGCTGGTAAACAAGTTTCGTGCTGACAAAAACACTTCCGAATACTTCCGAATGGTATCAAGAAGTTTCGTACTGAAACATTTCACAAACACTTCCGAATGGTATCAAGTTTCGTGCTGAAACATTTTACAAACACTTCCGAATGGTATCAAGAAGTTTCGTGCTGAAACATTTTACAAACACTTCCGAATGGTATCAAGAAGTTTCGTGCTGAAACATTTTACAAACACTTCCGAGTGGTATCAAGAAGTTTCGTGCTCGAAACAGTTCATACTCAAGACAATTAGTACCCAATGAAAGACTAATTTTTCCCTGTGTTCGATTTGAAATTCATTCGGTATGATTTGTGTTGAGTACGAATCTTCTTGTTACAACTCGGAAGTGTTAATTGCGCAGGTGAGACTAGTAGGAGCGCAGTTATCGTGAAAGAGTCTATAGGAATTAGGCTGCATATGGGATAAATAGTGGTTGCTTCCCAAAAGTGAAATATTTTACAGTACACGTATTAGATAAATACAAGATAAAGCAATTTGGAAACAATAACTTAAGTTTTGGTTTGATATTGCAAGACTATTCTTGGTGTGCGTTTTCTTGGTCCACCACAAGACTTCGACGCCATTACCAGTGTCTGAATGCTTTCCTTGCGCCGGAATAAAGATATCAACAGGGGGGAAAGACAGAGAAATTACTGAGAGCACCATTAGGAAAAACCTGGACAGGTTTTGGTTTTTCGTGTCCGGATGGATAGAACCACACACTACCGTAGTCGTCGTCTTCGCTGGGTCAACACCGCTGTCAAAATAGTTATGAAAGAGTCAATAACACAATATCGGGAGCAATAAATATTTGTTCGATGGAATTTTGCGCAGCAGAAAACCGGGAAATGCACCATATTCTGCTTTAAACCCGTTTTACAAAGGGTATTTCAAAGTTTCGGTTTGTTTATTCGCCGGGAGTTAAAATCCATTGCGACACTAAGAGACTCGAGTATCATACGGAGAAGATGAAACGGTTTGAGGAAAGCTACTTCCTTTGATCTCACACACTTTACAAACTGTCAACAAGAGAATTAAAGTCTATTTTTGCAAATCAGAGTAGTTGTTTTGACAAAGTCTGTACATATTAATAAAAATGGGATTACCTGACTGTATCGCACCTGTGCAGCGGGTTTTAAACACAGCAACAAACAAATTAAGTTGTTCACACCTGCAGCGCAAACCTTCATATTTCTCCGAGATAAACCGATATCATTTAAATCAACTACATGTATTTTTCTTTTATTTATACAAATTTAAACGGAAGTACAGGTAATTAAAATGATTTAAACACTAATGCATCTTGTACACTATGGACGGTTAGCTCAATGACCTATGGTTGAACTTGGCAATATGCAAAACACATTTGGCCAGTATAACACTTAACATACACAAATTGCAGACATTCACAGATTTCATTGAATGTTTGTAAAACAATTCGAATGTTAAATCGACCTTCCTTGGAAAATGTATGTGGGAGAATTTTGCGTTTTCTCAGCCTTTTTCTGGAAAAAACCCCCTAAAACTTAATTATGTCAATGACGCTAAAATAAGCCAAAGTATATATATATATATATATATACAATGTATATATATATATACAAATGTATATATATATATATATATATATATATATATATATATATATGTGTGTGTGTGTGTGCGTGCGGATGTGATCGGTCAATAGGGGATGCTTACTCTTCCATGGCACCCCATCCCACCATTAGATTTTGAGGTCGGTGCATGTCCTTTTTTCAATCGATTTGTACATTGTTTCATGATCATTGATATTTTTTTTATTAATACTTCGGTAATTCATAGATATATCAAGTTTTGATGTATTGTTTTTAAGGAATTTTATACCATTTTTAAAATGTTCTTAATACATTGGCTCGTCATAAATATGTATTTTAAAGCAACCCTACGATTCCGGTATGAGGACAATTAAGAAAATCTAATCTTCAAAGAGTAAATAATTTATCTTTAAAGTCATCAACGTTGAACTACTTGGCAACCTTTCGTCCTATTTAAAAAAAACAACCCCCCAAGACACATACAATCTGCCAGTGCACCATCAAATGACTGTTCTGCTGGGATAACATATTCTATACATTAGATCAACGTTCTAACATAATAGTCACAAGAACCAAAATATAAATTTTCAGGATGTTCAAGGTACAATGTACAAAACTGATGAATATTGGACAGACACGGACCTCTGGAAATCAAGACGTGGGATCTGGTGCCATGGAGAAGTAAGCATACCCTGTTGACTGTTGGTAAAACATTTATATTGGATTATTCGAACAGATCAACAAATCTAGAATGGTGCGTTATGTTACATACTTTATTGAATGCCAAGATTTTGGGGAAAACAGAAATCAAATCAGAAATGTGTATAAGGTATACTGTTTTATACATGTATAACAATATATGATATATATCTAGTATTCACAATTATATAGGAAGTGTATGTTCACAAGTTATAATACAAAACAAATCTATTTTCTCATATAGATATGTATTGATTTTTACATACATGGTCAAAGATATATAGCAATCTTCATATATATGGGACAAGAAAATATACACTAGTGTTCACATATGATATATATCATCATTCAAATATATTATACACAATATAATGGAACATCATTGTTCACATATGTGATCAAAGATATACATCACTGATCACAGTCATATTATACACAATATAATGGAACATCATTGTTCACATATGTGATCAAAGATATACATCACTGATCACAGTCATAATTTTTATGGTATGCATCATTAAACACATATATGATACATGGTTTATATCGATGTTCACATATAATAGGGTAACATATGGTAAATGATATGTATACATGTCCACATTATATCAATGTTCACATATATGATACGTGGTATGTATCAATGGTTAAAGCTGTATCACAGGAAATGCTTAGGTGTCATGTAGAGCGACACAGTCAATAATCACTGAATCACATCAAATTCTCTTTTCGGTTTTGGTTTTTCACCTGAAGCCTGTTCTACATTTTGAATTTACTGGGTATTAGCTGTGATATGTTATAATTTGTGGTCACCCGGTAAGTCGCAGCATTACCAATTTCATAACAGGTGATCCCACATAATCAAGAAAATTGTGCTTGCCTTTTCAATTTCATATTTCAATTATTTAGTTCCGAGAAATAAATCAAAATTGGAGATAAACTAAATAATTCAGCTGATTAAAGTGCACATAGCGCTTCTACAGGGCAAATGTATTTACATATAAATTTGAAAGTTGACAAAATGAGGATGTCGAGAGATAGAGATTGTTTATCACTTTGATTGGTCATTTGTGTATCACGTGATTTCTCATTCTACATATGTGATAGATGTATAACTCATGAATAAGCGGATGAGACAGTTGAAAGACTGTGACATCACATTTCTGATTATACATGTATTAATATCAACTATTTATTTAAAAAACTAACAAATCCATATACTTATATATTAATTTTACAGATATGGTTTAAAACATTCTATATATCACAGCAGTTAGCTTTCCTACATCAAGTACTTATCATATAATGACGTCTTTTTGTGACATCATCATCATCATCAAATGACATATTTTACATCTTCTCTGAAATCTGGGAGTTTATCATATTTCGAACACACCCACATTATAAACATGACTCTTGAGTTTGTGACGTTTAAATGACACATGTTTCAGGCAATACATTAATGTAATGACTATAAAAATAATTTTGAGTTTTATAAATAACCTACCAAAACAAGGACAATTTCCATATTCATTTGTGATTTAACTTGCATCTGTCTTGCCTAAAATTAATTCTCATTCCCTTTCATAAATCACACATTTAAAAGAGATGTTTTAATATCTTAAACGCCTTTGATGTATGTATAAAGAAAATAGAAATATTGTAGATAAACGAAATGGATATAATTCTAATCGTATTCAATCAAACATATAAGGTAAAACCAAGTAAAAGCAAATAACCATCAAAAGGTTGAAACACATAAAATATAAAATCTTAATGTAACATATCACACGTATTATCTCCTGTCATGATGTAGGGACAAAAAAAGTTCAAATGTAAGTCGTTATGAAACAGTTACAGGATATATTTATTTACGTTCAAGATTAGAGACATCTGAGCCTATACAAACATGATCATTCCTATGCTCAGTTTTTTTACTCCATAAAATTATACAATAATACCGCTACTTTTATATACTATGAATCAGAGGAGTCCTATTCAAAATTAATCAAATATTATAAACCGGATTTTCAATGTAGGGGTCTATTTCTATATTGCAGAAACTGCTACGAATGTAAACCCCCAGAAAAAAAGGAGTTGGTAATCTTACAAAAGTAAGACGGGAGTAAACTTTTACAGACGTTTTTAGTTTTTGTTTTCAGAGCTGGAACGTGTTTTGATGGAGACATGTATAAATGGTAAATGCTTCTGACTGGCGGTGAGCTGACATGTTCATAACTGACTGGTTACAGGGAGTAGCCAGCGACACACTCTAAAAATAACAGTCTTTCAACGAATTATAAATACTCCAATATATGGCTCTGACTTGATATAAAACAGGAAAACCTGGGATCTGTTTTACGTAACGTTTGAAGTCTTAGGCTTGGTTTTAAGACCACAGTTACGACTAGCGATCATTTTACAAAGAATTAAGATTTGTGACTTACGGCCAAAGTCAGGTTCTGTCTCTATAACTACTCTGAGACAGTGTGCAGACCTAAGGTTTAGTTGAGCCACTCTTTATCATTGTAAATGTAGCAAGTAAAACTTTAACAAAGGATCAATATTTTTAACGGCAATGCACAAATACAATGAATTCTTTAAGACTTGATTTACGGTATGGTTTACAAAACGGTCTTAAGTTTTGTCTTAAGATCAACTGACTTAGGACGTATGACCACTGTATTTCACTAAATTACTAATTACAGTAATTAATATAGACATGACCTTGACTTAGGCCACATTCTATCACAGGAAAAACATGTTGAAGGATTTTATCAACACATTTTAACTATAGGCCATAGGCTTATGAGGTAATCTCTTTTACAGTTCAAAATTTCAATTCTAAATGAAATGCCTATTCTCTAATTTTTCAAACTCATATTTAAGGGCTCTTTGGGGAATAAACAAATATGTTATACATGTATTTCTTACATTACAGAACATGACATCCTGGAAATCTTAACAAGAGATTTAATGTTTAACTCATGTTTAAGATCAGTCAATAATCCCGAGCAAAACGTCAACATAAAGTGTTCGAACACAACAACATCACACAAAAAATGTGAACTCATGTTAACATTCAGAGTGCTATAGATGGCAGTCAAACCGAGGCTTCAAAATATGTGCCAAAAGTGTAATTCCGTTTAATTTTCTACGTGTATATAAATTATTAATAGTGTATGCCATAGTTTGATTTATAAGAATCTTCTTATTAAGGATGTTCCCGTATCTCCAATGACAATTACTTTACATCTACCCGTATCTCACATCAACACCTATCCTACATCCACCCGGAAATCCATTTCAGTAATCAAATGCAAATCCACAAAGACATGCTTCAACACCTACAGATGTTTTGTTCACAAAAGTGTTAATTTTGCTTTAAAATTAGAAAAAAAATATTTTTCTGTAACTATGTACAACGTTTTTAACATCTTTAAGAACACAATAATGGATGTTTAAATTTGTTCAATTACAACAATTCGATTTTTCTGTACCTATGCACAAAGTATTTAAACATCTTCCAGAACACAACAATGTATAATCTGAGCACATGTTCCCAATCAACAAAATAGGAAGAACACCGTGATTTGTTTAAATATAGATTTCATTACATATAAATAAACAATTACAAAAGTATGCTATAAAATAAAAAAAAATCAACGACAAACAAATACATAAAGATATGTGTTAAAATATATTTTTGTCCGATTTAAAATCGCTTAGAAAATCTTGATTAAACAATTGTAACGAACTTCAGATTTGTCATGATGTATATATTCTCATAAGAACACAAAGCACGTGTATATTGTCAAACACCCGTAAATACTGAAATAAATGAAAATTAATGAGAGACAGAGGGTACATCATGTATACCTGGACATATTTTTACAACAGATAACAAATTCACTCCATCTTTAATTTGCCCTTAATCACCAGTCTCCTTGCTAACATATAGGTTCATGCTTTAATTAATTAGCTTGAAAAGTTTATTTTCATTTAAATTTCCCCTTTCACCTAAAGACGAAAATTAAACTGGAGCGAAATTTTCAAGGTATACAGTATGTATTTTGCACCATTATTTCATATTTGAAGAAAATACACGAAGTTGTGTATCTATCTGTGTGTCCGATAAACCATGAATATACAACCCAAATAATTACAAAACAACTAATATTTCATAATTGTTCACCAGTGTTTGTGTGTATGTTATCTTCCATTAATTGTGACTTTCTTAGTCACATTTCCAACAATTGGAAGAATTTGTACAGATTTGTGATGTTCTCGCTTTTCATTCCACTGAATACTCGCAGTTCAATGTAAATGCTTCATCACAACCAATTCAAATCATAAAATTAAATCATCTTTCAAAGAGTTTTGTTTTTCATTTTAATTTAAATGTTTCTACAAAATAAAAACTGCCATTCACTGCATTGTCTAGCATATCCCTAATAAAGTGGGGAATTTTAAAGTTTTTTCAAAAATTTTATTTTCCCCTTATTACTACTTATATTGATATACAATAACCAAAAAATATATACAGACATACAAATCTTAAACTCCTTTATATTTTGTGAAAATTGCTTGAGAAATCGAGGTTTGTCACTTTTCACTTGATTAACTCAACCTCACTATTTGTATATGAATACCACGCTGGACCTCACCTTATTTTCACAAAATATATAGGACTTAAGATTTTTTTATGCCTGTGTATAGCTCTTATTTGTTATTGTACATAGCAAAAGAAGAAAAAATCGAATCATTTTTGGTAAACACAGTAATGCTAATACTCACAGTTTAAGGAATATACTCATGCAGGGTAATTCCAAAGTATCGACAATTTGGTTACTTTTATTGGTTATTTAAAGTCAATGTGTTTTGGCCATATCATCAATGCATAATTTATTTGACAGAAAAATACAGTTTTTGACCTCACTATCTGACCACCTGTGAGAGAGCTTCGTCATGACGACCGTTCACAAGTGTATGAAGGGAGGCAACTGTAACTTATGACAGTGGAAAAATCTTCCTAATCTATTGGTACATAAATTGTATCTGTGGTCGTAATTTCAATCTTGAAGCAAGTAAAGACAATATATTCAAACGTTTGGCGATCAATGTAACATAGCATTGTATCGATTGAAAAAGTGATTATATCAAAGTTGAAAAATATACCGAAAATTGGTTTGTAACAACAATGTGAAACGTGAATGTTATTATAGGAAAGTATGTCTCAATTTTACACGAAAATGACAGAAGGTTGCCGTTGCCCCTGAAATAATGCAAAGTCTTTTAAAAACATGCATTAAAATAACACATAACTGAATTTTCTTTGGTCTTATGATTAAATAGTCTTTGATACATATATACATGTATATAAAATGCAAAGTAACATAAGAGCTGATTGAATTTCTAATTACACCTGTGAATTTGAGAAAGACTATGTGATTCCAAACAAACACATGTTATCATGTCAGAATAAAAACCAGTAGTGTAAGGAATGTTACGGGTGGAGATCGCAGCTGATTGCAATTTGTTTAAAAGTAATTAATGACATAGATATGTTAAAATATAGTTTTATCAAACATTTTATCATAGTCAACATAAGACGATTGTAATCGATGATAAGCAACGACAAGCAATGGAAAGCATTAGAAATGATTTTTTTAGGGTGGCAGCGGGAAAAAGTAAGGTTGTTGGGGACATCTCAAGTTGCTGGAAAATATTTAAGCGAGATTCACAACCACATTTTAATTGGTCATGTAGGTCTTTTTATATAAAAATAAGACACAATATAACTAAGTATGAACTGTAGTGTTAAGATTTATCACCGATTGTCTAAAATCGTGTACTGAAAACAATTAATAATATACATGTTGAGCACTGGCTATACAGCAAAATATCTAACTATGCCTCACTCCATTAAGACTTCATCAACTTATTCACCTCTGTCTAATTTCGGCAAAATATCCACCTCTGCCTCACTCCACAGGAGTGAACTTAAAAATCTACCTATGTCTCACTCGATAAGGACTGCAAAATTTCTACCTCAACCACACTCCACAAGAGGTGCAGTTAAATATCTACATCTGCCTCACTCCATAAGGTGTGTAATTTTTTTTGTAACTCTGCCTCACTCCATAAATATACTTAAAATTCTACATTTCACTAGACTAAATATAACACAATAACCGTTTATTATATACAATTTGTACAAAAATATCGTTTTTCTCTTTATGTTATTTTTTATGGAATGTTGGAAGTTGCTTCTATCACAATAATGTCATCATCTCGTCCATTCTTGCAATCAAACTTACAGATGTTCTTTAACACACACAGTAATTATGAAGTTTCTTCATTGACATTTAATCGTCCTGTTTTCTTAAGCAGGTGTCGAAAGTCAATCTGTGTTGGTTCATTCTGATTCGGAAGTTTGCCATGTGACAAATCAATATTAGTTTTGCGTAACCTTGAGCGAAAGTCTACGCCATTTGTATTCAGTTCATTTTTTATTATGTCTGCTGTTCCATTCATCTTGGTTTCTGGGATTATTGCTGGTTTTCTGAAAGCATAATTTTTGTTGTTAGATATAAATATTATATCAGAGAAAAGCAAAGTTAAGAAATAGAAGGTCTTCATGTGTAACGAAGATGGAATATAACCTGACAGTAGAAGGTTAACATGATTACTTATAGAATTGTAAGCTGACTTTATATATTATCATGATAGTACAATCATTTGTCAATAAATATGATAAAATTGTCATTAATTATTTCAAATCGCCTGAAAAAATGGAGATAGCTGTGGAGATATTGAACAATTTACTACAACAGCATATTCTGTTCTGAATACCATCATGATATAAAAAAGATGAAAACCAAAAAAGTTGGAAAATAGATCTTTTAAAGAAACTTAATACAAAAGGTGATACATGTTTTTTTTCTTTTTAATTGTGTTTTGTTTATTTACTTTTATTTTGCAATTACATGAACAATTGCCGAGTGCTTCATTAGAAGCAGAAACAAAAGAGTAAATATCTTTGCTTTTCCAAATATATTTTTCTGAATCTGGTATATCATAAATGAATGTACTTACAAGGAAAATTTCACTTTTGTTGTACTAGGTGGAGATTCATGATTACCATTATGGAAGCCATTTGTCAAAGGTTCTCCCTTATTCAACTTCTTCAGCATGGATGGTTGAAGTGGAAGAGGAGGAGGAGGTTCAGTAGGAGGTGGGGGTATATGGAATGTTGGTGGATGATCTCTTACTGACCGAATTTGTCCATTTGGTAGAGATACTGGAGGCGGAGGGGGTGGTGGAGGCGGCGGAGGAGGGGGTATTAATGAATCTGGATTTTTGTCTCCACCTGGCGGTAAGGGTGGTGGTGGAGGGATGAATCCTGGTGGCTTTGAGGCTCTTGAACGTGGAGGAGTAGGAGGAAGTGGCTGCCTCATATCATCTTCCTCCTCATCGGCCCGATGATGACCATTCCAATTATTAACAAAACGTGTACTAGCTGCAGTCTCCAGCTTTTTTAGCAAGTCAGTTTTGTTTTCTTCCGTCAGAAACTTTTCTGTATAGGAGGGGAGATTATTATGTACATGATGTTTGGCCTCTGGTCTCCCTACATCTGAACCAGCACTGTAAAATAAAACAAAAGAAACTCTAATTACATCTCCAATAAAACTTGTATGGTATTTAAGTATTGATCCTGTGATTCCATTGTAAAACATGCATGCAAGTCAATTTTGACGCAAAATTAATTCACAGTTATACTATTTCAATACTGCTGAGTATAACAATTTTATGCCACATTTTGTTCAAAATACTTAAGGAAACAAACCAACATGAATAGAATAATTCAAAGAATAAAGACAACCTAGATAAATATAATGAAGAACTACCAATGAATATTTGAAACTCCAAGTCATTAGAACACGTCAAATAAGATATAATAGTAGAACAAGTAGAACAAGCACGAATCCCAAATGGGATGGCACAAGGTGTCTACATCTGACCTCACTCAAAATGTGGTCATGTTAGAATACACTTCAGTCACATGGCTTACATATATGCGTTTGTTCTTTTTATTGTAACAACAACCGTGCAAGGTTATAGGCAGGCATGATAATCACAATATTGAATGGTAATACCCTAGTGATAATTAATACAAAAATGGTCCCAGATAAATCTGTTCCAGAGGAACACATTACTGAAAATGTATAGGAGACGAAAAACGGAGACTTAATGTGGGATAGGGTTACTTTAATCACAGGGAGACCTAAACTACAGATTATCAACAAAAGTAAATGCCCTGACTATAATACAAGAGAGAGTGAGACCCTGGTCATAGTTCCAAACACTTAGACTAATGATACTTCTTGTATTTAAAGTAAAAATGAAGTACCAATGAATAGTCGAAACTCCAAATCCATTACAATACGATAAATATTTAGGATATACAAATGGTCCCAACATGAACAACAATTGTGAATCCCCAACGAGATGGGACCAGGTGTCTGGAACGATTCATTGTCCCCTGTTAGCATGCACACCCATCACATATGGAAACCTCTCGAGTTCATAGAAAAGGACAACCTCGAAGAAAATATCATTAAAATAATAATAATTTCCCTCTTTCCAGTATATATTGAACTATTGTTATGCTGTTAATGGTTTAACACTAGACTTTCTACCCAAAAAATGTAAGTAAATAGAAAAAAGGTAAACCAATTCAAGGAAATTATTTAAATATAAACTGTTAATGTTCCAGTTAAAGTTTATGTCATGACATTATGATGAACTAAAGGAGCTATGCATTTTGACATTTTTTACATTCTGTAATTGTGGATGATTCTGTGTGTTGTTTATAAAGTTTTTTTCCTATGTAAATCATATGCGTGGGTATTTTTTCCAGCAACTTACAGTAAGCAATCCTGTACTAAACTATAATCATTAGAACAACTGTGGGACTTATACTTGGGGTTACTTTACAGTAGTTCAAACTTAATAGGTACTTCGCCTTAAAGTGGTGACATATCCAGATTAGAGAACAAATTTGATGAGACACCAAACAAGATATTTTTATTACACATTGCGGTCCATTTTACATCACCAATGAACGACCTGTTCTGTGTAACATATGTAGGAAGCTTTAAAACATCAAACAATGATGTCAGTCACATGTCATATACTCCCAATATAAAGATGCTTATATCTCCACGGAACTGTCCAAAGAATTTCAGATTTATAAATATGTGAAGAGAACATCATTTTCACTAACCATTTCTTTTTGTTGTTGTTTGTACGTTGCAGAAAATTTCACTCGTGGCACAGATGTTTATTTTTGTTGAAACGACTGTAGACACGGTATACACAGAAGTACAGGTAAGAGTCAGTGAGTTTTATTTAGCCTCTGGGACTTCGCATGTTTCGCGTTGCGAGTACAGATATATAATGACAACCAATATAACTAATCTGGCTGTTATACCTGTTTTGGGACTTATTTTCCGGTGGAAAAAATATATCTGCTGTGTAGGGAGATGAAGTGGGAATTTTTCAAAACATTTGTTTCAACACCCCTTTTTTATTTTACAAAGTTCAAATACTTTTTATCTTCCTAGCTCAGCTTTAAGCCACACTCATCCATTTTTCAGTTATATGGTACTGGTGACGGCCAGTTTTTAATGGAGAAAAAGAGAAACCAGTTATCTGAGAAGAGGCTTCGATGAATAGAGGAATATTTCTGAAAGACAAAGGGGTACCACACATGGCCGTATATTAAACCTAAATGCATTGCCAAATGTGTCCAAGAGTAACCACTGTAAAATGATAATTATCTTAGCTTTTGAGGTGCTGAGATCCATGATTAAAAACATGTTAATTAATTAATAAAGAAAGATATCTGCTGTTTCTGGCATCATGCCAGAATCGAAAATGGAAGTTTCTGTTAGATGTGATGGAACCACAACAAAGTGCTATACACGACAGTCTACCTCATGACACCTGTCTTATCACTGAAAGGGGTATTAGCAATCATTTTTTATTTTTACTATTTGTACTAGATGTACAATAACAAATAAGAGCTATACACGGACATAACAATCTTACATTCCTATATATATTTTGTGAATATAAAGTCAGGTTCAGTGTGGTATTCCTAAACAAATAGTAAGGTTGAGTGAATCGATTGCAATTGAAAGAGTGCCAAACATGAATTTCTCAAGCAATTTTCACAAAATATATAGGAATTTAAGAAATTTAATGCCTGTTTATATCTAATTTGTTATTGTATATCAATGTAAGTAGTAAAAAAGGGCAAAAATGAAAAAAACCCACAGCTAATGACCCTTGAAGTTAACAGAATTTTTTAAAAAGTTAAATATGTTGTGCTCCTATCAGAAAACTAACAGCAAACCACACCACAAGCTCAGTGTTACAGAATGATTGTCAAAAACTAACTTAGCAAGGATAGACTTGGCTATTTTACGTGCAAGTCTGGCTCGCTCAGACTCTTCAGGATCCGTATCATCGGGAGGTTTGTCCAGGTTTATATCTCTATAAATTAAATGCAATACTCAAAGTAAACAAATTATTAATTGAAATAAAATAAATGCGAACGAACTATACTGCAATTGGACTGAGAAATTATATATTCTGTAGGTAAACAATTTATAAATTCAGCTTTTAAAAAAAAATTATGTAAATTCAATTTCTGTAAAAAATGATACAGCATTGTTTTAATCTAAAGCAAACAAATAAAGCTAGTTGTCAGAACTTATACAGAAGATAATAGTAACCAGAGAGAGACAATACAACATTTGTATCAATTTGTATTGGTCTAAATCGAACTTACTTCAGACAAAAAGATCATTGATGGGCAGTTTGAACGTAATGACATGTAATGAAAGCTATTAACTAGAGAATGTTATCATAGCATTTATCTTCCTATCAAGGGCACCTGCTCCTTTCATTGCTATGGGAAACATTCATTATCAAATCAATCGTTATATATTGACCATGGTCTCCACACTCGACATTATACAGCCAGTTTATTTTTCTTCATTTGTGCTTTTTTTCCTTTGAATAAACATGGTACTCCTATTATATTTTGTTTAAACTAGCTTCAATGATCAAATACTGTAACTTGATAACTTTTAGATCTACAGAATAACAAGAGGATGTCAAAGAGTTTATAGAGCATGATAAACAATTGAGGATAAAACATACCTTTACATACTGACTTGCTTACATGCTTACCTCAATATAAAGACAATGTCCTCTAAATACTACATCATTTGTTTAACATCTTGTACCAAAATAACATCCTCTCTATACATGTTTTTACTTTTCTGTACAGCCCTGTAAATACCTACCTTACTCTAAGACAATGATATCTAAAGACTTAACAGTTTAATATCTTGATATGGACAGCACCCTCTCTATATTAACTGATCTGTATAGTCCTGCAAATACTGGACTCTAAGACAATGTTCTTGCTCTACATAATTAACAGTTTAACACATTGGTACTTACTCTATAGCAGCAGCCTCTCTATATTTACTGATCTGTATAGCCCTGCAAATACTTGACAAAGTTCTCCCTATACATAATTGACAGTTTAACACATTGGTACTTACTCTATAGACATTGTCCTCTCCTTTGCCTTCAGTAATGGTTGGTCCCAGTCTATGACCTGGTCTTTGGGAGGTTCATAATGTTGCCTGATAAAATGACAGACATTATGTTCAAATTATTTGAAAATAAAATTTGACTCATATATTTTGGAGATAAATTAATTATGGATCTAGTATTCATTTTGTAATTTCTTTCAAAGGATTATATTTAACTAAAATAAATATAATTTTTTATGTGTATTTTTTTTGTAGCATCGTAAACAATTCAGTTCCCTGCCTGCTGCAATTTCGAAGGAAAAAAAATGACATATGGGTTGTGCTTTTAAAAAAGGCGGCCATGCAAGCAGATTTGTATATTTACATCTAAGATATTAACATGAAAGAAATTGTTTGCTTTGTCTGTTCGGGGTTTTAATGCAGAACTCAACAATTTTTTCAGTTATATGGTTGTGGCAAGTTTCTAATGGTGGAAGAGACAACCCGGTTACAATGTACCCAGGAAGTAAACTAGCAAACTTTCTCACAAAATCAGCTTAGGTTCCATAAGGGACTCCAACCTGCACTGATTAGAGGTGAGAGACATC
Source organism: Atrina japonica (assembly GCA_030159075.1). NCBI lineage: Eukaryota > Metazoa > Mollusca > Bivalvia > Pterioida > Pinnidae > Atrina > Atrina japonica. The sequence continues at coordinate 299,991 of BROG01000466.1, read as the reverse complement.
ATGGTTGAAAGCTAATGTGCTAATCATTCTGCCATGAAGGCTCCTGAAAGAAATTGAGCAACAACTATGTTTAAATACGTGAATAAAAACACCACAACAGTAATTGACTTTTAGGTGAGTCTAAGATGTCTAAGAAAGGGAGATAACCACTAATTTTAATACAGGACTTAATGTAGTGTTTATGATTACCTTTCTCCATTGGTATAATCTGCAAATGACTCATAATAAGCTGTATTCTTCTCATGCATCACTGACTTTTCCTCTCTAAAATAAAAAAAAGTAATCTCCCTTTGAATACTGACTATGGTAAACGTGGATATTTTCATGTGTTGTTAATTATATGATTTTCTTATTCAATCCATATCCGTGGGGGTATTTTATACCATGGGGATATTTTATGCAAGGATATAATAAATTAATAGCTCACAAGCTATATAAACTGCATATCTGAAAATTTTCGCTCCTGTTTTTTTTTGGGCCTTTTACAACAGAAAACCTATTCACTTGGTCATAAATTCACCTTAAATCACCATAGTCTCACGGGTGGCATGTATGTCCGTTCTTAAATCAAATTTAACTTGAAAATAACACACCCGTGTAAGATTCTATTGATCAAAAGCTGATCATGCATTTCCACTTACCCTCTCTTCTGTAAATGTTCGGATGCTGCGGGAGGTGGATGGACATCAGCTTTTACTGTGACAACTGGACTTCCGTTACTTACAGGTGTGTTGATGTGGGATGTAGATACCTGATTGTTGACTGTTACAGGTTCAGGTATGGTGTCTGGTATAACCTGTGTTCTGCCAATGTCATTTACCTGTAAATAAAGTATGGAAAATAATGAAATTTGTGATACACATGCACATAAATCATGTTAAAAAAATACTAAATCTAACAAAATCATTTTCATTTTCTGTTCAGTAGAAAAATGTAAAAAATCTCAGATACAAACGTATAAATCTTTAGGATGTCCAGGATATAGATACAAATCTGGTGAATAATAGACAAACAAAGACCTCTGGAAATCAAGAAGTGGGATCATGTGCCATGAAGGAGTAAGCATCCCCTGTTGACTGGTCACACCCAATGTGAGTCCACAGTCAAATCCAAATGAAATAAGTTAGGAACGAATCCTCATCACATGTCTCTATAACCGCTATCAAACAAACAATAAATTTTTAATAAAATTAACTAAATAAAAACTTGTAAATAAAGACCTCCTTAGGGACACAACAAAACCAGTCTTTATAGGGTAGTAGTGTTTATACAGAAGTTGATTTGTACACAAATGGTACTATTGGGTACAGTCTCTATGAACAGGTGGCCTTTATACACAGTTGGTTGCTAAAGCAGGTTTTACTTTATATATAATGTAATAAAATTGAAACTCATCTGAGTCGGGTAAAGGTTCACACAACTCCACCCACACCAGATTATATGGATTTTACTGTATACATCCTGACCTTCTACAAAAGACTACCTTTCAATGGCATCACTTACATCTTGATAATATGAAGTCTCCATCTCAGGCATGACCATTTTTGGCACCTGCATTTTCTCCATGTGATCTCTCCTCTCCTGACTGACCTTGGGCAGAGGAGGAGGTGGAGGTAAATTATCCTCCTCATGTTTCTCCACTGTTGGTTGAGGTGCTCTTTTGTTTTTTCTTTTTTCTGGGACTGCATAGATGGGTGATGGTGGAGCTTTTGGCATTTCTCGAGATGTTGGGGTTGCCATGGCTATTGGTTCATTATTCTTTCGTAATACATCGTATATCTCTCGACTGTATAACTCTGTCTGAATAACAAAGATATATATATGTATACAATGTATAAACTGTTTCATAGTTGTTTCTTAACCCAATAAAAAATCATTACTTAAAACAAACAACATTCTAAGACCTATTTTGAAGTGGGACAAGAGGCCATGAAATTGGGAATTTTCATGTACCTGTGGGGAAAATTGGGAAAATTAAAAAAAATATGTTAATGTTTAAAATCTGAATATTCAGAAAAAACAAAAACAAAATAATACACACAGACAAATAGATAAATGACCAAACTGATGCATTATAACACTATGTCCCTAAAAGTCACATTCCAGGGAGAAACATTCAGAAATAAACTTTTTTCTATGCACTGTTATTGTTTATTCGCATAAACTTTCATCATATTTTTAACGGTATATACTAATTAATTAGTTAGCTAATCATGAGAAACACCCAGTGTGCAGATCTAATAATAACTTCTTAAAATAGTATGGCAATGAGGAGGTATCGAGAATGAGGCATGGGGACCAAAACAAACTGTCCATGATGAATAGCCTATGCTAGAATCAGCACATCTTGTACAGATCTACATAAATCTTACATTAGCCTATGTTGTTTCTATTAAATTTTGTTGAACTGGACATACATTTGGCTGAAATTCTGTCCCCAATTTGAGTTATTTTGTTGTAAAATCAGTTGGCTTCTTCATACTTGTAGCAAGATGGGCAATGCGGTGACACATTTTCACCACAACACAGCCGTCGAAAATTTCGTCAATTTCGTCAGTTGCTTATCCGATCTATTATTTTTAAATAAATCTGTCGGCATAAAGTTTATTTTAGACGTGAATTCCAGTTGCCTGTACACACTTTGGTGTACTTATCATCCTATCTTCATTACGCATTCTTGATATTCTTGCTGATTGGCTGAAGGTTAAGCGATCAAACATTTAAGCATCTGACATACCATATAAGGTAAACACTTACTACTCTTTAGACTGTCAGCCAATCAGGTATGAAGCATAATAAGGATTCCTTATATGGAATTTCACATCTTTCACTGAGTAAATTTAGAAATTTCTGATGGAATTCAATCAATAACAAATTTTTATGAAATTTTTTCATTTCCTTCTGTTAGGAGTCATTTTCTAAAGAAAATGTCAAATTCACAATAACTCCCCCAGAATGTGATTTTATCCCCAGAATGTGGCTTTAAATCTCCATCCTTAGTGATATTACGAAGTTTTGTGTATAAATACAGAATACTGAGTACATGGAACTAAAATATTTTAGTCAAATGATAATTTTTCTGCATAAGTATGCGATTTGTATTGCTTTTATGCCCATGCTGTAACACACATATTCTATGATATAATTTGCTAAGGTATGGAGGATTCGAAGGAAAATTTCCTTCATAATATTAAGAAGTGATACACTTACTTGCTGGGAAAAGAAATTAAACTGTATTTCTTTTTGGGACTTGTAAAGTTGTAGCTGTTGATAAACGCTTTTCGTTTTCCACATTCTGTAATACGACTGGATTAATAATGTCGCCATTTCATATTCTATTTGTTTTCGGTCATAAAGTTGTCTAGCAATCATTTGTGCTCTGTATGATCTGAAAGCTACAGTGAAGGTAAGATAAAAATAAATTTTATTACTATTAGTTAAATGATAAATTTCATGGATAATTCTAAAACAAAAACAACAGATTTCAATTACATTTGTTTATCATATGTATTTTTTTCCGTTGAACCTGTTTTACCGGTCTTCTTATCCCTTCAACCCCCCCAAAAAATAGACTCAACCTCACATCAAGGGCATGACTATGTCGAATTGTTACTTTAAGGTGCCACAAGGCTATTGATTCAAAAGTTGTAATTTAACTAATAACACTAACTTCAAAGTTGAATGATCTTAACAGACACCTAGTTAAAATATTAGAATTACCTGTTTAACAGCATAAGGATATATCTACATGTATTTCTTTTTTCAATATTTCTAGTTTGAATTATCCATCCATCCAAGTCTTTAAGCTACTAGACCAGGAAGGCATACCAAGATATAATGATAGACGATCAGGAAGATAAAGATCTACTGAGAGAGACAAATCTCCATGATCACCACATCCTAAGAAACTTGCTACATCTGTTAACATCACATCATTTACTAACCACTGAGTAGATTTAACTTTTAAATACAGTAAAACCTGCTTTAGCAACCACCTGTGTATAAAGACCACCTGTCACAAAGACCATTTTTTTGCTGTCCCCAATAGTAGCATTTGTGTACAAATCAACCTCTATACATGCTATATAAAGACCACCTCCCTATAAAGACCAGAGCCGGCCTGGCTCAGTCGGTAGCGTGCTTGACTCTTGATCGTGAGGTCATGAGTTTGAGTCCGTAAGTGCCGAGCATAGACCAAAATTTGAAGCCCTTTACTGGCATTTGGTGACGTCTCTATATGAGTGAAAGATTCTTGAATGGGACGTTAAACAACAATAAACAAACAAACAAACCAATAAAGACAATTTTTCTTGTGTCCCTAAGGGGGTACTTATATACAACTTTCGCTGTACGTACTATCTACTTGCGATATAAAACCTTTATGTTTACTTATCTATTCAAAATATTTGACTCGGAATATGAGAATATGATTGTTGTTTTACACCACAGTCAACAATTTTTCATTGATTTGGTGGCAGCCAGATTTTGTTGGTGGAGGAGAGAACCTGGTTAAACTCAGGAAGAAATTAACACTGGCCTTCCGCAAGTAAATTGGCAAATTTTCTCACAAAAATCAACTCAGGTTCCAGCAGGGTTTGAACCTGGGCTATTACCAGAAGTGAGAAACTTCTGTTTTAAAACATGTTTTAAAGCACAATGCTCTAACCACTCAGTCACAGAGGCCACCTCTAATACAAATACACTGTTACTATAGTAACATTTATTTTAATAACAAATTGCTGCTTTAACATGTTTAATGCAATGATTGTTATTCTGATTACCACAAACATTTATAATTTTACCAAATCTGTTACTATAATTAGTTTCTCTGTACTCCATACTTCAGCTCTTCCATAATAGATGACAAAATGTAATATTGATAAATAGCTGGGTAGTTACCAACTTACCAAGTATACTTTACTTTCCAGCAGAACGATGTGACTTAAGCCTACAAACTCATTATCATAGATAAACATTGTAATAAATCGGTCAGTGCTTGTGATGATTACACAGCTTAACTGGACACAGGAAGTGAAGTGACTGGTCATTTTTCATAATTACATCAGCATTAGACGGATTATGAATGAAGAACTAGCCAATGAGAAGAGAGTGTTTACAGGGAACACTCCCGAGTCATCTATGTATAGTAAATGTATAGTCATGAGCGATCTATATGTTCAATATTATATGACAGTTGTCTCCCCTGTTTACAGAGAGAAATACAATGTTATATATCTAAAAAGTGAACTAACATACAATATCATAAATTTAAATCAGTCAAAATGTAGCTGATGAAAAATATTAACAAAATACAATGTACATTCCAGCATATTCCAAAAGTCAGTGACAGGAAATGGAAGAAAATCCCAGGGTCAAAGGTTACATACATACTTTTTATTATTTGTACATAAAAATATATATATGGGTGTTCCAGGAGAGGATTGGAAGTTATTTAGGAAAAGAATATGTAAAACAGGCAAACAACAATAGTGGTACAATAGCGTATGATGGTAAGTCATTTGTACAATGTATTAAAATATGATACAAACAAAACACAAGCTTGTGGTGACACATTCTCTGTAACATGCCATAACAATTATAATGATCAGGACTGGAACAATTATCATGAAATAATAAAAAATATGTCAGTTTGTGTGGCTGTGAGTGTATGTATATGTAAATAGGTGTGTGTGTGTGTTTGTGTGTAGGTGTGATTATGTAGATGTATATATTTGTGAGTGTGAATGTGTATAGGTATGTATATACAGTGGAACTTTTCTTGAGAGACCACTCTTATTAAAGACCTCCTGTCCTCTGAAACCAACAAAATATAAATAACTTGCTCAAATAATTGCTTTAAAAACAACATCTTTTTTTAGAGACTATCTATCTTGAGAGACCACATTTCAGTGGCAGAAAAGGTGGTCTTACATGTGTATATATAAGTATGTGGAAGGTGTGTGTTATAGATTCATGTGTTTAGGTGTCAATATATATAAACGTGTGCATATATATTATGTGTGTGTATATTTGTGATTATGTATAAGTATGTGTGTACAGGTGTGTAAACATATATACATTTGTGTATGTATGTTTGTGTGTGTGTGTGTGTGTGTGTGTGTGTGTGTGTGTAAGTATGTATCATAATCCATAAAAACCATACAGTAAGTATACAATAGATATTTTACCTTTCCATGGTTCATCATGGCCATCTTGTAATTATCAGAACATCACACCACATTAATAACATATCAAAGTAAGTTTTCACAATTTTGTCTAAATCAATTATTCCCAAACCTTCAAACATAGCTTCACTTTATAAAATAATATAACATTTACCTCTTAATTTTCTAGCTTTTTCATAGAAAGCTTTATGTTAGAGTGCTATGGAATTTAAAGTATATGCAGGAAAATTAAGTATGTAAAAAGAATCATTTGTGTGTATTCAAAATATCAATAATTCTCGCTGATGCATTTGAAATAGATATGTTTATTTTCAATATTTAGTTAAGTCAAGATTATTATTTCATCACTAAGATGGAGATCTCGACTGCAAGAAAAGAAGCGACAAATTTTGACTTGTGCTATGGACGAATGCCAATGCTGTGAGGATTCTTTAAATTGTTGTAACAGAATTTAGACTGTACTTTGTAGGTCTTGGTATGTATGATCTGTCACTGGTCAATAAAAGGGGCATTGGCTGTGTTTTGTTAAAAAATTTCCCTCATTTTTTACTATAGCCAAAAAGAGATATCCACAGGCATAAAAAATCTTAAATTCCTATATAATTTTGTGAAAATTGCTTGAGAAATCACGTTTGGCACTTTTTCCATTGAAACTGATTAACTCAACATTTCTTTTTGTATGTGAGTATCACACTGGACCTGAACCTATTTTCACAAAATACACAGTCGTATAAGATTTTTTTATGCCTGTGGGTAGCTCTTATTTGTTATTGTACATCAAATACACGTAGTAAAAGTAGAAAAAAAGTGAAATAATTATTTTTTGTAAACAAAGACAATGCTCTTTAACACAAGATTTGATCTATTTATCATATACAACCAACTAATGCATGTAATGAATAGTTCATGGTACTCTTAATGGCTTTATAAACAAAATCAAATATCATATAATCTAGGTTTTTTTTTAATTTAGATTTTTATTTTCAAAGAAACAATATTCGTTTAAGAGACCCCCCTCTGTCTAATTAAGACATATTAATTGTTTTGTGGGACAAGGTGACAAAGTTCAAACAGTTCCTGGCTTAGGTCACAAAGTTCAAACATTAGCTTAGGTCACAAAGTTAAAATATTAGCTTAGGTCACAAAGTTCAAACATTTCCTTAGGTCACTAAGTTTAAACAGTTCCCTACCTCTTTGTATCATTACAGCAGCTTCAGTCTGTTTTTCTTGTGTTTTCTTTGACTTCCTGGACAGATGACCTCTGACCCTTGCCTGAATCAGAGATGCTGCCCTTTGTCTTTTCTCTAATTCCACACTGGCTTTTTTCCTTGCTAAATGTCCTCTGACAACTGAAAATTAAGATTACTATAATACGATACCAAAACAAAAGTGAGTTACCAAAATTCATAAAAGTTTGACGTTTGACAATCTAATTCAAGTCTAAGCCAGCTAATGAAATTAACACAATTAAGAAGAATTATCAAAAATTTAAAAAGTGCTAAACTACTCCATTTAGTGATACAAATTTTCAGAAAATAAAAAACAATCAAATCTAGCAAAATTTTTTTTAATAAAATGCAGTTTTATAAAAATAAAAATTAAAGAATAATAATAAAAGAAAGAATGATAATTCAAAGACACTGGTATTTAATTTGCAATCCAGCCAAAAATAAACATATAATATGTTCTACCGACTGAACCAGAATGCAAAGGACAATGTGTTACATGTTTTGAACACAAGAAAATAAAAATATACACAGTCACAATAGTAACAGAATCATACCTCTCTGAATAATGGTAGCTGATTTATTCCTGTTCTTGCAAATTCTTTGGTATTTTTGTCTGGCCAAATATGCTTTGAAAACTGAAAAAAACATAAAGTAAACAGTAATATAAATAATAAATATGAATTGATAATAAATTTGAAAAGCAAACATCTTTGAAATGACTACATCCTTAGAAATATTTCAAATTTTCTAATATCACAAGGGACATAACTCCAGAAATAATAAAAAAAAACATCAAGTGTAAACAGTTAACTCATCAACTCCTAAAGTCAAATTTAAAGTCAGCAATATCACATATGAATATGCATGGTATGGTCCTCTTTCACAAAATAGGGTAATTAAGTTATTATTACAAGTACAACATACAATTATTGTAAAATTTGTTTTTGACTCATACCCCCTGGATTTTGATAGTGGACTTTTCCGCCAATAAAATTGGGTTAGTCCAAATGATATTTGAAGGGTTAATGAGTTAATGAAGAACTGAAACATTATTTCAACTGACTGACTCTTGTTATTTTCAGCAAATTTGGAAACTGAAATTTTGAAGAAAAGCTTTGGTAAACCAAAGCCATTATTACATCTAATTTCATAAAATTTTACTTATTTTTTCTATTATGAAATACATGTATTTCTATAATCTGTAACCTGAATCCTGCTCACTATGATCACTTCATTAACACCTTAACATGCTTAATGCATACAAACTCGAAATGCGTCAGGCCAGAAATTTCTTCACATTGCGTTATGGGTTTGTATACAGTATTACAGCTGGCGGGAAAAATAAGAGGAATTCAAAGTAAATATCAATAAAGCTGTCCTACTTGATATAAAAAGTGAATCTAATTGTAGCATGTGTAAGCATTGTCAACATTTGTTTGATGTAAACAACTTGATGGCAGGGCAAAGACGAAAACCTGCACATGTTCTGTTTTTCACAGGATATGCCTACTGCACAAATCCAATGGAATACAATGCTGTGATTGTTTCCCTGTGACAGGGAATAACTGATGTGATTTTATCACATAAAAAGCTCAAGCCTTTGAAAGGTGGAGAGAATTGGAAACAGAGCAAGCTTGATTTATTCAAGTAATATATATATATATATATTGAAAAAAATATCATTCATTTCATATCATTGCAAAAAACAAATATCTATACAGGAATTACAAGAAAGACAACTCTTACATGACTGTATAATGTTTGCTGATTTCTGTTGCTTCCACTTCACTTGATCATAACGTTTCATAGCCAGAAATCTTCGAACAACTGATTGGACTAGGATGACCTTTTTATTCATTTGTTCATACATTCGTGCTAGCAATTCAACATGGTAGTACTTCAAAAACACCTGAAAATTAAATATACAGTAGAACCTCGATTAAAGAAAAACACGCTTAGGAGACCACCTCACATTTCAGATTGTAAATTTCCCGTCTCGATAGATAATTTTATAAATACAGAACCTCAGTTAAAAGACCACCTTACTAATCAGACCACTTTGGGTCAGTCAGTAAGGCGGTCTTAACAGTGCAGTTACACTGTAATATTTATGTATATATTATAAAAGTACAAAAGTAAATAATTTTTGAAAAAAAGTGTAAAAATTGCAAATTTTGTGGAAATAACTCTCTAATGTCTGTCAAACAAAACAACATTTAGCTTAATGTACAAAATGATAATGATAATTTCTTTTATTTATTTTTCAAAATTTATGTTTCTAAAAATGCTCAGCATGATCAAAAGGATAATTAATATATTTACTACGTCTAATATGGAAATTTTCCGTTGGCCTGGATTACTATTATAATCCTGCATTTAATCCCACAAGTCATGTGATTTGCGAAAAAAATGTTCCTCAACATTTCTTCGGGTTTCAGTTTTATTCAGATAGCCCCGATAGTGTTCTTCTTGTGTTTGGAAGGTCGTGGGTTCAATACCCAGCCTGGCTGAACATTTTCCACAGGCTGCTGTATTTAGAGCACAACTATATAACCATTCTTCACAAAAAATAATATTAATGCGATAAAATATAAGGACATTCCATGTATGCTGCGAATGTTCCAATTGGAATTGGAATTTTGAATAGTCTTTTATGCCACACTCAACAATTTTCAGTTATATGGTGGCGGCCAGTATTTAAAGGATGTAGGAGACAACCTGGATACAATGTACCTGAGAAGAGACCACTGGCCTTCCGCAAGTAAACTGGCAAACTTTATCACAAATATAAGCTTAGGTTCCAGTGGTAGCCGAACCTGGGCTGACCATAAATGAGAGACTTCATGGTTTAAAGTGCAATGCTCTAACCACTTTGCCACAGAGGCCCTACAAATGTTCAGAAAGGGCAAGATCACAACTGTTATCCAGGCTAACTTGAAATTTTCCTATTTCATAGCAATGTTTCTCAAAAAGTCTACGCTGGTATATCTGTAACTGATGAGTTTTGTGTGACAGATCTGTGGAAAATATCACAATTACTGACTAACGACCTTTTGTAAAAAACAAATCAGGTAAGGTTAATCCATTGAATTTGATAATTCAAGTTATTTTGAACATTTCTCTTTGATGGTTAATTCTAATTAAAAAAGTACATTAAATACATGTATCTGACTCAAGGGAAGCAACTCTGAACTATTATAGGGAGACTAGTGAGTCAAGTAAAGTGGAATCTCGTTATCTCAAAACTCACAGGACTGTCCATATTACTTTGTGATATCCGGAATTCGATAACCAAAATTTTTACTTGATGTATTATTATATCTATAAAAATCGAGACCGGACTTTCAACTTTGACATATCCAGAATTTCGACTCATCCGATTTTGACATAACGAGATTCCACTGTATTGTACATGGTGCTTACCTTTGTTTTACCCAGCTGGAAGTGGTCAATCTGAAGTCTTTCTAGTAGTAAGTAACAAGTGTCACGGGTGTATGTAATATTCTCATTCCATCTGAAGCCAAGCACTGCATATCTGTAAACAGATGTACAAATGTATCACATACATATCTGTCATATATATGAGTGTATTACAAACATACATACAAATGTTTCACATACATAAAAATGTTTCACATACATACATGTTTCACATACATACAAATGTTTCACATACATACAAATGTTTCACATACATGCATATGTTTCACATACATACAAATGTTTCACATACATACAAATGTTTCACATAAATAAAAAAGTTTCACATACATACAAATGTTTCACACATATATATAGGTTTCACATACACACATATATTTCACATACATATATATCTTTCATATATATGCATGCATTATATAGATACATAATACATACAGTAGAACTTTTTTCTGAATAATTTTGTTATCTAACTCTACTTATAAACATTTTATTATTCAAACTTTTATGAGTCAAATTTCTCCATGTTTCAAATACATTTTTGGGCCCATTTCTATAAAAGCAATGAAAATTACTACATAAATTTGAAGTCAAAATAAATATGTACGGAATCTGCCCAAGATAAATGTATGGTGACAAGTTGGAACGATAACTCTAGTCTGTGTAATTTTAATGTTATGCTTTATTACTTAAAATTTAAACTCATCCTGGTCAAGAAAGGGTTCACAAGACTCCACCCCGTCGGGTTATATGGATTTTACCTAATAATAACATGTATCTATGTAATACATGCATATATGGTAATATGGATTCATAAGTCAAAGTCCCGACATTTCATACTTTACTAGGTGGTGCCTTGAACTTTGACTCATTGAAGTTCTACTGTATGTTATACATACATACATACACACACACATTAACTTACTTACATACATACATACATACATACACACTTACTTACTTACATACACACACACTTACTTACTCACATACATACATACATACACACACACATACATACATACATACATACATACATACATACATACATACATACTTGTATCTTTCACATATCATGCATACATACACATGTTTCATACACATTATCAGCAGTCTGTCGTCTCCATGTTTTGTTGTATTGTTTCAACTATTCTTTATTATTTTGCATTTCATGATTACCTGTACACGCTGTACTGTCAATGAAATATTGAAATAAGAGCATGAAGAAAATGTAACTAGATTCTATAAACAGATTATTTCCAATCATGAACCAGTTACCTTCGTAAGAAATCAGAGAATAGAATTCTATGAGAGTATCCCTCTCGTCTAATTCTGGTCGTTTCTAGGACACCTGTATATCGCAGTTGAATCGTGACCTTATCTGACTCAAAATCATCCGGCATCTTCTGTTCATTTGGACGAATACATCTGTAAAATACATGTTTCTATGAAAATATACCTTTATAATATATAGAGATCTACAAAAATATACCTGTACAATATATATATAGATCTATAAAAATATACCTGTATAATATATATAGTTTCTATAAAAATATATCAAAATCTTAAAATATTTTCTCCTACAACATAATTGGATAGATGTCAGACATTTTATCATGAGAGTTTAGCAGCCTGCCAGCTTAGTTTACACAATTACTAATCATAATACCTGACAAAATGTGGAGTCCCAGCCACCATTTTCGCCAACAGGTCCATCAAGGAATATCTAAAGTATGTGGCTACTGTTTGTTGTATTCTGGTCATACTAGTGGAGGCAGAACCCTGCAAAATAAAAGTCAGATAAACATGTGAATTACTGACATGGTCCAATGTGAAGCAGGGAAACATAATGTGAAACACTGACAGGTTCCACAGCAGAGACAAAATGTGAAGCACTGGCAAGATCTAAAACAGAGACACATGAAGCACTGACAAGTTTCATAACAGAGACATGTGAAGCACTGACAAGGTCCATAACAGAGACATGTGAAGCACCGACAAGGTCCATAACAGAGACATGTGAAGCACTGACAAGGTCCATAACAAGAAACATGTGAAGCATTGACTAGGTCCATAACAGAGACAAAATATGAAACACTGGCAAGGTCCATAACAGAGACACTTAAATCACTAACAAGGTCCATAACAAAGACAAAATGAGAAGCATTGACAAGGTCCATAACAGAGATAAAATGTGAAGAAGTAGCCATAGTGGCATGTGTCTCATATAACATATAGGTAGCATAGGTATGCTTAAAACACAAATGTTTCACAATACAAATGTGAATCACTGCTAAGGTTTAAGGCAAACAAAATGGTGACAGGTTTCACAGCACCAACATGTAAAACATTAAAGAAAAAACATAGCAAAAACATGTGAAACATTTATAGGTTTTACAATTAAAATATGTGAAGCATTGACAGGTTTCACAACACAAACATAAGAAACATTTACATGAATCATTGCACAAACCTGTGAAACATAGCCAGGTTTCACAATACAAATATATATGAAGCAATTGCCTGTTTCACAACACATATGTGAAGCACTGGACATACTGGCTTGTCTTGCATCACACACATATCATGTGACTTTGTTTATGTTATTGTCTTGATTCAATAGCCTCAAGATTCATGATTCTATGATGGTTTTATACAATAGCGATTTACAAACACATATTTAACCAATGAATACAAATACACAATCAATACAAAATCCGCACAGTTCATTTAATTCAGAAAACTACATACAAAAACTTCATATCATTGATGTATGACTCAGATTTGACCTTTAACATGCTATTTGCATGATAAAAGCTCTACTTAATCCCAAGCTTTTGATCACTCTCAAATATCTAAGTTGATCCTAGTCTTTTGATTCGTTCCCATAAACTCTGTGTATCCTAGACTTGTGAGTCATTCCCAGACTCTGTATATCCCAGACTTGTGAGTCATTCCCATAGACTCTGTATATCCCAGACTTGTGAGTCATTCCCATAGACTCTGTATATCCCAGACTTGTGAGTCATTCCCATAAACTCTGTATATCCCAGACTTGTGAGTTATTCCCATAAACTCTGTACCGGTATATCCCAGACTTGTGAGTTATTCTCATAAACTCTGTATATCCCAGACTTGTGAGTCATTCTAATACACCCTGTAAATCTTTCACTTTTGAGTCATTCCCATAAACTCTGTATATCCCAGACTTGTGAGTCATTCCCATACACCCTGTAAATCTTTGACTTGTCAGTCATTTCCATACACCCTGTAAATCTTTGACTTGTGAGTCATTCAAGTAAACTCTGTAAATCCATGAATTATGAATCATTCTCATTAATTCAGTAAATGCCTGACTTCCCATAAAACCTGTATATGTTTGACTTGTGAGTCATTCCCATAAACCCTGTAAATCCCAGACTTGTGAATCATTCCTATAAACCCTATATATACCTGAATTGTAAATCATTCCCATAAACCGTGTAAATCCCAGACTTGTGAATCTTTCCCATAAACTGTTTAAATCCCAGACTTGTGAGTCAATCCCATAAAAACTGTAAATCTTTGACTTGTGAATCATTCCCATACACCCTGTAAATCCCTGACTTAATTATATTCTAATAAACCCTGAAAATCCCTGACTGTCAATCTTTCCCATAAATCTTGTAAATCCCTGAAATGTGAATCATGTCCATTTAACTCAGTTTATCCCTAATTGATTAGTGAATGATTAGGTTGGTGTTTTCATTTAAGAGGTGAGCAGATTAGAGAGGTTATTTGTTTAACCCATTAACCCTTGAAAACAATGGACTCTCCTGTAAATCAAAGTCTTAGGCCAGTGCAAATGTGTCTTTAGGGATTAATCTGTCAAATGTGTCTTTAGGGATTAATGTGTTAAGGATGATATCCGTTTTAGGAGGGGGTAAGATGTAGGAGGTTCTCATAAAACTACTTCAAACAGTGATATAGTATGGCAGGTTCAACATGTACTATCATCTGTTGTAGATGTTGTAGTTTTTGATGTGCTGTGTGGCCATTAGTTGAGTCTAAAGCAGCATGCCTTCATTATCTTAAAACCCATTACCATGGAAATTACAAATAAACCTTTATACACAGGTAAATACATTATAAACCACCACCAACCCCTGACACACACATACAAATGTATACAAAATTGAACAACAGCAAGTAGAAAACATTTATTCTGAAAGAAATGTCAGTTTAGATCCAACTTGTAAATCAGTTTTTGCATCCCTCAATTTGAATTTTGAATAGTGTTTTACGCCACACTCAACAATTTTTCAGCTGTATGGTGGCAGCCAGTCTTTAATGGTGGAGGAGAGAACCTGGTGACGATGTACCCAGGAAGAGATCACTGGCCTTCCATTAGTAAACTGGCAAAACTTTTTCACAAAAATCAGCTCAAGTTCCAGCAGGACTCGAACCTGCTCGAAACTTATCCATAAATTGAAAGTAAATGTTATATCTTACGATGAAGTTGTGTAGGACAATATAATTCATTAAATAAAAACATGTTAACCTTAGCCATATGGGATTTGAAATAAAGACGCCACTCACCTTGCCAAAATCAGATGTCTTTGAACCAGGTATTTTAGATGGCCTAACAAGGGTTTGGGCTTTAGATACTGGCTGGGACCATTTATATTCATGGGTACAATTTAACCAAAAGTGAGTTATATAAAAAAGAGGCCAAAAGGGTCCCACCTGTCACAAAGCAATACCCTTGCTCAGGGATCATGAAGTTTATAATAATAACATCTTTTTTAATCTTTACAACTAATCTGAAAAATGTGACTTAAAAGAACTTTATTGATAAGTTTTAAGGATGTTTAATTTGGACACACATCTGAAAGTCAAAGGTCAACATAGGTCAACCATTTATCTGATCAGATAAGTTGAGAATTAATGTTATTCATATGATTTATATCGTATAAACAAATTTTCAATGAAAAGATTGAAATTGATTAGTTTTTGTAATCACATTGCTAATGTTACAGCAAATTGAAAAGTTATAAATAAAAGACACAAAATAAGAATTTATCTGTATGTATGTGTATCATATATCTAATCAAAACATGCAATATTATAATCATAATATATATTATAGTATAAAACTGTGGTACACCATGCAAAATAACTAGTGGTACAACTAATAGCCCCAAAATGTAACTAGATATAACTGCTATAACTAAAAGCCCTAGAACTACATGGAACATAAATAAGTAAATATGTAATCAAACTCTGTAACTGACATCAGTGCTAAGGTATGACTGCTTATATTACATATATTAAAAATGAATGACTAAGTGCAAATATCAGTGGTTAAATATTTAGATTGTTTAGTGTTCCATACACAAGGGAGATAAGTGCCTAGTCGAAACTACAAGGTATCCAATGGTGTAAATTACAACACTTGTGCATGTTGTGGTACAAAATTGATTATATACATAGATTAAAATTAATGTAAACTTTACACTGAAAAAACAAAAACAAGGAAATAAAATTACAAACATCTTCATAATCTTTCTAAAACCATAAAAATGTTAATGTGCTAAACTATAGGTCTTTTAATGGGGTTTGTTTAAGATTAGTTAACTTAAAAAAATACAATGGGATTTAATACTTCTGCTAGAAATTAGATTATTCAGAAAAATATGTTTTGATTTATGTCAGTGTTTCTCATACATACACAAACAGATTTGATGAATTCACAAGTGTAATTTGAATTTTTCATTTGAAATAATGATTTATAACACAATCAAGTACTGAAACCCAAGGGAGATAACTACATAAAGTGGATCTGACTAAAGATCTCATTTAGATTAGATCAACTACAAAAAAGATATAAACTAATACCAGTGTTTTAGAAAAAAACATAGGTAACTGGTCTAATCATGAAAAGAAATACACCTGAAATCTAATTCTGAAAAGACATACACCTGAGATCTAATTCAGAAAAGACAAACACCTGAGATCTAATTCAGAAAAGACAAACACCTGAGATCTAATTCAGATAAGACAAACACTAAATCAGACAGGACATTCACCTGATATCTGACTATGAAAGAAAATACATTCACCTGAAATCTAATTCAGACAGTGCATACATCTGTGTCCTAATTCAGAACAAGATATTCAACTAATATCAAACTCAGAAATGATGTGCACATTCACCAGGGATCTACATGACCTATGGCAATCTTGTTTAGAACATACATGTAAGATCTATCTGTTACAGAGAACATACACCTGAGATCTATCTGTAACACAGAGCATGCACCCAAGATCTATCTATCCGTTACACAGAATATACACCTGAGATCTATCTATCTGTTACACAGAACATACACCTGAGATCTATCTGTAACACAGAACATACACCTGAGATCTATCTATCGGTAACACAGAACATACACCTGAGATCTATCTGTTACACAGACCATACACCTGAGGTCTATCTGTAACACAGAACATACACCTGAGATCTATCTGTTACACAGACCATACACCTGAGATCTACCTGTAACACAGAACATACACCTGAGATCTATCTATCTGTAACACAGAACATACACCTGAAATCTATCTATCTCTTCCACAGAAGATACACCTGAGATCTATCTGTAACACCGAACATACCTATTTGTAGGTATTAACACAGAACATACACCTGACATATATCTGTAACACAGAAGATACACCTGAGATCTATCTATCTGTTACACAGAACATACACCTGGGATTTATCTGTTACACAGAACATACACCTGAGATCTATCTGCAACACAGAACATGCACCTGAGATCTATCTGTTACACAGAACACACACCTGAGATATATCTGTTACACAGAACACACACCTGAGATCTATCTGTAACACAGAACATACACCTGAGATCTATCTATCTGTAACACAGAACATACACCTGAGATCTATCTGTAACACAGAACATACACCTGACATCTATCTGTAATACAGAACATACACCTGAGATCTATCTGTAACACAGAACATACACCTGGGATCTATCTATCTGTTACACAGAACATACACCTGAGATATATCTGTAACACAGAACATACACCTGAGATCTATCTGTAACACTGAACATATATCTGAGATCTATCTGTAACAATGAACATACACCTGAGGTCTATCTGTAACACAGAACATACATCTGAGATCTATCTGTAACACTGAACATACACCTGAGATCTATCTGTAACACAGAACATACACCTGACATCTATCTGTAATACAGAACATACACCTGAGATCTATCTGTAACACAGAACATACACCTGGGATCTATCTATCTGTTACACAGAACATACACCTGAGATATATCTGTAACACAGAACATACACCTGAGATCTATCTGTAACACTGAACATACATCTGAGATCTATCTGTAACAATGAACATACACCTGAGGTGTATCTGTAACACAGAACATTACACCTGAGATCTATCTGTAACACTGAACATACACCTGAGATCTATCTGTAACACAGAAACATACACCTGGGATCTATCTATCTGTTACACAGAACATACACCTGAGATCTATCTGTAACACAGAACATACACCTGAGATCTATCTGTAACACTGAACATACACCCGAGATCTCTACCTGTAAAGGGTCAGAAAAACACCTGAGATCTATCTGTAACACAGAACATAAACCTGAGATCTATCTGTAACACAGAACATACACCTGAGATCTACCTGTAACACAGAACATACACCTGAGATCTATCTGTAACACAGAACATACACCTGAGATCTATCTGAAACACAGAACATACACCTGAGATCTATCTGTAACACAGAACATACACCTGAGATCTATTCATCTGTAACACAAATTCTAACCTTTAACATGAGAAATAGTATGCCTTTTTTACTGATACTGAACTTACCCAAAAAAAAAAAATGTATGGTTTTGTGTATTTGTTTGGGTATATCATGTATATGGTGTTATCAGCATATCATTACCAGTGGTGACATACTTTGAGTTTTTCTGTCATCAGGTTTCTATTCTACGTGTACATATACAAATCTAACCTAGAAACTAACACTACAGTGTAGTATACCTACATCTAAAAGGTGAGGCAACACACGATGCAGTGACAAAAATGTATCAGGTCATATGCTAATGATAAAGGTCACTAAAAACTTGAATCTACCAAATAAAACACTAATATACGAATATGAGTGAATGATACTTTTCATGTCATAGTCAAATGTTAGAGGTCAAAGGTGAAGGAGACACACACTTTGGTATATACCAAACAGAACTGCTTAAATTCTTTACATCCTATTGATAACCACATAGCTTATACATGTTACGCCACAAAAATTGATCAACCGGTATTTTAAGATCTTCTCTAAAAAATTGTCCTCTAGCAGACAAACTATCAAAAACAAGACAAAACATTAAAGACCTCACTTTCTTACCAGATCATGAGCATGGTCATCAGAATAAATATATGCAGCTGCACCAATGGCCATAATAAATTGTGATGTTAACTCATCAAGCCCTGAAGAACAATGAACTCTTCTGTAAATCAAAGATTTAGGCCAGTCCAAATTGTCTTTAGGGGTGTATGAGTTATTGATCCTTATTTTGGAGTGAAGAGCATTACTCCTTAACCAGCCTAGATAAAAGGAAGAGTAGTTAACAAACCTGATTTACTGTTAGATATGTCCAAATTTAGTGACATTATGTCAATCCTACTACTCTGTAACCATGGTAACAGCAAATACCAAATTTGTAAGAATCAAAAGGTGCCAAGTTTTCATAGAACCAAACAAACCTTTACAATTTTAATTAAATTCAATTTAAGACATGTTATTATAAAATTCCACAAACAGGCTTAGGCTATTTCATGTGGAAACTATGCATTATAGTTTTGATCATTTCTCAACAGTGTTTTGACCAATCATAGTAAAGATAGCTTATATGCACCTAGCATGTGTCTGAAAACTGCTGACTTTGTAATTAGTAAACATCAGAATTTATCAAACTGAGAATGATTTAATATTGACTGAGGCATCAGGCAATGTAATTGTAAATTATTTTTAGGGTTGTGTTTAAATTCAACAGCACACTACAATGAAGTTCAGTTAAAACAATGGACATTTTAGACCAATGATGGAAACCAATCATGACATAGAGATAGAGATAAATATTCCTTTCCACATCATACCCACACCAAAAGAAACATTCATAAAACATGTAAAATGAATCACAAAATCAAAATCCATTCTTCTGGAGTAATCTGAAATTCAACCAAATTATGAACAAGCTGCCACAAAAAAAACCTATTAGAATTCACACTTGTGTATGCTGTTATGTGTACATAAAAATTTAGAACAGAAACATGCCAGGAAGACCCTATATGAACTGCTATATCTTGTATTGGCAAGGGCTCTGAGTAGTCACGCCTTATGTTAGATCAACTTTTATCATATTATCATATTTTATTTGACATACATGTACATTTTGACCAGTAACACATGCCAAGGAGACCCTATAAGAACCTCTGTATTTTGTAGTAGATACATGTAATTATTTGACCAGTAACACATGCCAGGAAGACCCTATAAGAACCTCTGTATTTTGTAGTAGATACATGTAATTATTTGACCAGTAACACATGCCAAGGAGACCCTATAAGAACCTCTGTATTTTGTAGTAGATACATGTAATTATTTGACCAGTAACACATGCCAAGGAGACCCTATAAGAACCTCTGTATTTTGTAGTAGATACATGTAATTATTTGACCAGTAACACATGCCAAGGAGACCCTATAAGAACCTCTGTATTTTGTAGTAGATACATGTAATTATTTGACCAGTAACACATGCCAGGAAGACCCTATAAGAACCTCTGTATTTTGTAGTAGATACATGTAATTATTTGACCAGTAACACATGCCAAGAAGACCCTATAAGAACTGCTGTATTTTGTAGTAGATACATGTAATTATTTGACCAGTAACACATGCCAAGGAGACCCTATAAGAACTGCTGTATTTTGTAGTAGATTCATGTACATTATTTGACCAGTAATACATGTCAGGGAGACCCTATAAGAGCCTCTGTATTTTTCATTATGTACATGTAATTTTGACCAGTAACACATGCAATTATCTATACTTTCCATATATCAATGATATAGTGAACAATGTCACACCAAATTCACAACCAGAGTGTAAGGTCCAAAAATAACAACACCCCATACAGCAAACGCATATGTTAAAAATATAAACACACGATGCATAAATATAACGGTGAGTATAAGATACACACCAAACACACTTTAACAAACACTCCAGGACCAAAGTAATAAAAAGAAGTGGAAAAATGAGAGAAAACAGAAAAAAAAATCATGATCATGATAATGTTTGATGGCAATGATACTTTCTATGCCATAACTTACAAGAGCACTGTGGATCTGGAAAATTAGACAAAGTTATAAAAATTTAATTTTTAATAGAGGTATAAAACTGCACAAATATAACAATATAAAGAATATAATTTGCCAAAAGTTTAGGGATTGCAACCTGAAAATGATATTGAAAAGCCACCCCAAATATCATATTACAATATCAATGAAGTAATACATTCTATGATCTGTAACTTCACAGTCATGTACATCTGAACATACTGAACTGGCTTAAACAGTTTACCTGTAAATCTACTGAAAGTTTCACATGGATATATACATGACATACCAGTATTTACTGTAGAATATGATATTGACAATTACAAACATCAGGTATATCAGAGTATTAATGTAATATCTAAAATTAGAGATGATGAAATATCCAATCCATTACCAAATTTAATTCAACATGCAGGGCATAGATCTACTTTGCATATCTTTGATGATGATAATTACCTCCCTTTCAAGCAAGTAAGGGACCAATCAATAGTCACATTGATGTAAAACAGGTAATTTTTATAAGGCACAGTGGTAAAGATGTTGTTGTTATTACCGAGGAAACCTATCGATATAATTTTGTTGCATGCAAGCTACAGATAAACTTTCAGTCCAAATCTCCTTGTCAGATTCTTGATCATATGTAAAAAGTGGTGAGGGCGCACTTATAGGGACATAGGCGCTTAATGGGTCAAATACGGTACCAATAACATGACTACCGCAATAACATGACTACCACAATAACATGACTACCACAATAACATGACTACCGCAATGATTTTTTTTTTTACATTGAGAAAATATTTTCATCAAATCCATGTAAAGTGTTTCATAATAATAATAATAATATGTATTTTACTCTACTTGCCAAAAAAAAAAAAAAAGAAAAAAAAAAAAAAAAAAAGTAGAATAATTTACAGTGTTTCTTCACTCAGTAAGAAAATAATTGCTTGAAAGGGGGGTAACTCTAGTTGTCTAGGGAAAGGCCCATTATTATTGGTAGTTCAATAACATGTATGTGCATGTATTTTAAAAAATCCAACACCAAAACTACATATATATTTACACTAATATCACAGCTAAATTAACATTGTATTAAAGGGGATGACCAACCATCAGCTGTCTTAATGAATAATACAATGCAAATAGCAGGACAAATTAGTCAAATAAAATACTAAAAAAATTGAATGAAAAAAGAACCACCTTTTTTTTCTGATGAATCAGAAAGTTTATGATTGTTTGTATATAAATGTTTGACATATTTTTCAACATATCACAGTTTTATACTTTGCAATTACATAATGTAGTTGAACCCGGATATTTTGAAATCATATGGGAATTAATTTTCCTAAAAAAAAAACCTGGGGTTTTCAAATTAGCCAGGTTAAAACAATAATAAAAAATTTGGTCAGGGGTTCAAAATCATTTCAAATAAAGCTGGATTTCAATGTAACAGTGTTCAATTCAAGTTGGTTTGACTGTAGTTATTCCATTTCTGACAAAAAGACCATCTCCAGATTCGAAGTGAATTTAATCAATACAACATGTACAAGAAAAGTATTGGTCATTGTTGTTTGATCATAACTGAACCACAAAACAAAATTAGAAAAAAAAAAATGAATCTTTGTCATCACCTGATTGGGGGTAAATTATTTTACATAGAAACAACACCTGAACATGGCATAGCTTTTATTGAATTGTAAAAATATCAGAAATAAACAACAACAGAAGAATCTTACCCGACTTCCACCCATCCCAGTGTTACGATGGTTGTAAGCTGTGATGTTGATCATCCCGATACTGGCAGTACTGGCGGGGGAGTTCATGGCACTAGAGGATGGGGTAGATCTGAGGGAATTAAATATGCTGCCGTCCGCAAGATTACCTAAAACATGGCGAGAGAAATTAGACATCTGAAAAGTACTAATGAAAATGTTCAGAGATCACTATGGGGTGAAAGTTAAGTTAATGATTTATGACACATAAATAGATAGGAATGTGATTAGCAATTCATTAACAATAAAACATTTGAATAATTTTTAATTTGGATGCGGTTATGATACAACAGCTGAAGTCTGATACGAATAACTTCTGCATGTTATATTTTGAGCAATTAGTAAAGGTACTTTCACTGAAACAAATGTTTGAAGGCAAAAACTGTAATTCAAAATAGGCAGTCAGATACTTGGTCAAATATAAAAGTAATGGTAGAAGCAAAAACGCTGTCCAAAATTATCAAAATATTCCCAGGAAAAGGCAACTGGCCTTTTCCAACTGGAAAACTTTTCACATAAAAGATTCCGGCAAAATCTCAAACTCAAACTGACTAGATTTTTTCAATTCTTACATTGGTCTTTTATGCTGCACTCTACAATTATTTAGATATATGATGGTGGGCAGATATAATGGTGGAATGCACCGTAGAAGAGACCACCGGACTTTCACAAGTAAACTAGCAAACGTTTTCACAAGATCAGCTCAGGTTCCAGCTAGACTCAAACCAACACTGACTAGAGATAAGAGACTCCATGGTTTACAATGTAATGTCTTAACCACTCAGCCCCAACACTGACTAGAGATAAGAGACTCCATGGTTTACAGTGTAATGTTCTGACCACTCAGCCCCAACACTGCTTAGAGATAAGAGACTCCATGGTTTACAATGTAATGTCTTAACCACTCAGCCCCAACACTGACTAGAGATAAGAGACTCCATGGTTTATAGTGTAATGTTCTGACCACTCAGCCCCAACACTGACTAGAGATAAGAGACTCCATGGTTTACAGTGTAATGTTCTGACCACTCAGCCCCAACACTGCTTAGAGATAAGAGACTCCATGGTTTAGTGTAATGTTCTAACCACTCAGGCCCATCAATGACTAGAGATAAGAGACTCCATGGTTTACAGTGTAATGTTCTGACCACTCAGCCCCAACACTGCTTAGAGATAAGAGACTCCATGGTTTAGTGTAATGTTCTATCCACTCAGCCCAACACTGACTAGAGATAAGAGACTCCATGGTTTAGTGTAATGTTCTAACCACTCAGCCCCAACACTGACTAGAGATAAGAGACTCCATGGTTTACAGTGTAATGTTCTATCCACTCAGCCCCAACACTGACTAGAGATAAGAGACTCCATGGTTTACAGTGTAATGTTCTATCCACTCAGCCCCAACACTGACTAGAGATAAGAGACTCCATGGTTTACAGTGTAATGTTCTAACCACTCAGCCCCAACACTGACTAGAGATAAGAGACTCCATGGTTTACAGTGTAATGTTCTAACCACTCAGGCCCAACACTGACTAGAGATAAGAGACTCCATGGTTTAGTGTAATGTTCTAACCACTCCACCCCAAAACTGACTAGAGATAAGAGACTCCATTGTTCAATGTGTAAAAGTTTAACCCGTTGGCCACAGAGGCCTGAACCAGAGATTAGGATGAAGTATATGAAACTGAATGAAAACTTTGCAAAGATTCTGACCTATGAATAAATACTACACATTCTAAATGTAAAATTTTACTATGGATACATATACTATTTATAGCATAAACCAGGTTACCAGTCTTTGTTAGTGGTGTTTGGAAGAGCGCCCTGACGACAGGATTATCTGACGATCTCAACATACTGATGACATCACCTGGAAGACGATCACGATTCTTTTCTAAGAAGCCCATTGCATCATAGACAACCTGAAACATGATCACAACACTCAAAAATTCATCTTGCATTGGAATCTAACTAACGTATGTATATCATGTTATGTTTCAATCACTGAATCATTATTTATTGTGACTTTTAATGATTTTTTTTATCATTGTTTCAGTTCCCTCATGCTTCTATGTTTACAAAATGTAAATTTCCAAGCTGATCCTCAGTCTCAATATTGCATATGTGTAGTTATCTAACATATCAATCATATCAATATTAACACAATCATTGATACGCAAAGTTATTTAACATATCAATAATAACACAATTATTGATATGTGTAGTTATTAACATATCAATCATATCAATAATAACACAATATATAACACTCTTTCTGAGAGTAATGATGAATCAATACATATTCCCCATCTGTGAAACCATACTGAGCATATTGGTGAATCACTACATGTCCCCTACCTGTGAAACCATTCTGAGAGTATTGGTGAATCACTACATGTCCCCTACCTGTGAAACCATTCTGAGAGTATTGGTGAATCACTACATGTCCCCTACCTGTGAAACCATTCTGAGAGTATTGGTGAATCACTACATGTCCCCTACCTGTGAAACCATTCTGAGAGTATTGGTGAATCACTACATGTCCCCTACCTGTGAAACCATTCTGAGAGTATTGGTGAATCACTACATGTCCCCTACCTGTGGAATACATTCTGAGAGTATTGGTGAATCACTACATGACCCCTACCTGTGAAAAAATTCTGAGAGTATTGGTGAATCACTACATGACCCCTACCAGTGAAACCATTCTGAGAGTATTGGTGAATCACTACATGTCCCCTACCTGTGAAACCATTCTGAGAGTATTGGTGAATCACTACATGACCCCTACCAGTGAAACCATTCTGAGAGTATAAATAATGCATGCTCCCCATTTGTGAAACCAGTATTAGGTGAATGTTAAGAAATTACCAAAATTTAACCAACTGGGTGGACTGACTGACTGATGCAGATAAAAGTAACATCCCCCGGTGTCACTGGTAAGGGACTAACAAAACTTATCATCCCCTGGTGTCACAGGTAAGGGATTAACAAAACCTATCATCTCTTGGTGTCACCCGTAAGGGACTAACAAAACCTACTATCCACTGGTGTCACTGGTAAGGGACTAACCAAACTTAACATCTGGTGTCACCGGTAAGGAACTAATAAAATCTATCACCCCCTGGTGTCACTGTTAAGGGACTAATGAAATACAAAAAAGTGTTTCTTTTATTAAATTAAATACAATTTCATCAACTGCTTAACATTAGGAAAGAATCACTGTTTGCCACAAGGAAAAGGTGTATAATTTTTTGACAATCCTTAAAGCTGGAGTTTGTGACCCTTGATTACTTAACTGTTTCTGTTGCCAGATGTTGTTCCAAAATTTTCAATGATTTGGATTTAAGCCATAAAACACTTAGCACATGATAAACATTGAGCTTGAAATAAAATTTACACAAATCAAACAATATCAGCTAATTCATTATCTAGTGATAGCAATGTCACGTTACCTTGCCAGCATAATGATGAACACCAAAAGACAGGCTGTCCCCTTTTGGGCGACTGAAATTGGGATTTTGTATGTTCTTGTGAAATTTTTCTGAAAAGGAAAAAAAATATGAAATTAGGACCACAAAATGCAAATAATCCATAAAATGCAAGACAAAATCCTCACCAAAATGCATGGAGACCATATCAGAAAGAAAAATAAATTTAAACATGTATAAGCATATATCTGTGCACTAATATATCGTGTGATTCAAATTTTATCTTTTTATTGCTGCTGTTGTAATTTTTTTATTTTGGATTTTTTTTTGGTAAAATGTGAAAACAAACTTACATTTTGCATGTTAGTGCTGATTGATACATGTATTATGTTTATGTTTTCTGGGTTCTTTGTCTTTGTTTTTGAAATGTGATGACTGAGCTTTTTGTTTTTGTTTTAATATTTCATTTACTTTTTGTTTATTCTTAAAATCTGATAAAACATTTATATAGTAAAATCCATATAATATGGAGGGTGGAGTTTTGTGAAACCTTTCTCGACCTGGACAAATTTAAATTTGAAGCAATACATAACAATAGTTGTCAGAAGACAACAAAGCTCACCTAAATGGGCGCAAATTATCACAAGAGTTACACATTATTGTATGTCTTGTCGGTCCCTGCTTTGACATCAAATGTAACAAAGTAACATACAGTAGTAATAAGTGCAGGATCAGGGATGTAAATGTATTTCACATTATAAGTTAAAATATAAATTCCAGGGGGTGGGGCAGGTCCCCGATATGCACCACTAAATGTGTCTCCAATAACAATCAATAATATATATGGTTTAAGGGTGGGGCTGTGAATAGTTTTAAGTTATAAGTAAAAATATATATTTCAGAGGGTGGGGCAGGACCCCCAAGGACCCCATATACCACTGCATGTATTTCCCTGTGACAATCAATAATATCTATGATGTAAAGGTGGGGCTGTGAACGGTTTTTAAGTTATAAGTAAAAATATATATTTCAGAGGGTGGGGCAGGACCCCCATACACCACTGAATGTGTTATCTATAATAATCAATAATATATATGGTTTAAGGGTGGGGCTGTGAATGGTTTTTAAGTTATAAGTAAAAAATGCACATCAATAAGCACTGATGTTCTACCCTAATGGAACCTCCATCCAAATTATCAGTGTTCTAACACTATCATTAACCAAGAACCAAAATCCTATAGAAACTTAACATCAAATTTTTGCAAGAAACTAAGTTAAAAAAATCACAAAACATGTCAAAATTTAAATTTTTTCCAAAAACACTTCAGGTTTTACTCTGCTAATTGATACTTTACCCCCAAAGAGTTTTTCATACCAAATAACAGCCTCCTACTACACATATTGAATGATTTATAGTACTTTCCAACACTTGCCCCAAAACTTTAACCTTAACCTGGCAACGCTGGACGCCAACGCTGGGGTGACTCCATAAGCCCCCCTATTCTTCAAATAGGCAAGCTAAAAATTACCCTGACAAGAGTTATCATACATAATTATGGTTTATAATATCCAGTTGGTAATAAAACGCTTTTCCCATGAAGTCTGTTTTAACTGAAAAGTGAATAGAATTTACCTTATGATAATCAAAAGATTACCATGCAGGGCTTACCCCGTGATTAGCCAATGTACCCACTGACTAGTTTTTTTTCCAACATTGGCTAAAAAAAAATTGCAATAGGTTAATTTTCTGGCTAAAACTTTTTTGTCATGTTTAGTGCCTGTTTTGTGTATATCATACTGTATTTCAAAAGAGAAAATATATAGCACTGCAATCATAGGTGACTACGTTTGACAATACACAAAGTATGAGTTAGAGAATGCTTGATTGGAAACAACAGAATTGTTCCAGGAAATTTTCCAATGAAGTTAACTTCTGGACTTGCAAATCTTGTGTCACATGTGTTATATGTATAGTAAGCACTTGCCATCATGTCACATAAAGTCAAAAAACAAGTTTAAAATAAATATTCATGGACCTGGCTTATCAACATTTCAATTGGCTAAAAATCTTGGTTGGCTAATTTCTTGGCTCATGATTTTCCAAATCTAGGGTGAGCCCTGCCATGGTTATTTGGCTCTGCCAAGTAATGTGAACTGGTCAGTACTTCATTTTAACATCTGTTTATGTATTTTATTTTTCTATTTACTAATGTTTAACACGTTTTAAATGCAATCACTGACCCTCATTTGTTGTATTTCAATTCATTCCTAGATTTTTGTAAAATGATAACTGACCAACTAGTGACATATCCGTGGCCTTGGGAAAGTGACTTTCCTCATCCAGAAGTGCCAGAAGTCCCAGGGGTTTCATCAGGAACATATCCAACAATGGCCGGTTGTCCACAAATGATACGCCCACACCCTCTAAGCCTTCATTTTTGTATTCTTGCTGTAAAACAAAACATTTACAGATAATTAAATTGAGGCTTTCCAACATTGAAATATAATTAGTACATTTTGATTTTTTTCATTCTAAAAAAAATTCAATGAAAATTGTTAAATATAATCTGACTAGGTTTAAAGAAATTCATAATCTTTGCTCCTTTTTCATCCACCTGCAGCCAAATATTTCAGAATATTGACTTCTCATTAGGTGTTAGAGACCAGCAGATATAACGGTACTTGATTCGAATTGAGGAATGGCAGGTGCAGAATATAATATAAGGTCACTTTGATACAAGCTATATATAGTCAGCCTACATCAAAGAAAATTATTCAAATCAATGTGCCATTTAAATCTACTCACCATTTCCCATGCAAATATATGTTGATTGAAGTAATATTGTATTTGTTCATTGGCTATGTTGATACACAACTGCTCGAAAGAATTCTTGGGGAAATTCTCAAAACCGAAAATGTCTAACAAACCAATAATGTAGTTGTTGTCCTCACTGTAATATAGAATAACGTATAAATACAGAAAATATCAGGAAAACGATACAAATTAATACACAATCATTAATAAAGAATATTCTATTTATTTGTTTTCATGTTTATTTACACACATAATATTTTCAGTTTCATTGATTTTTTTAATATTCTGCTAAATCTTTTCACTGATATGGAGATGTCACAAGCTACAGGCGATATGTTTTACCTGTTCTATGGACTGCAATGTATTTGTAGAAAGTGTTACTTTATCAGCCATATCTATCATGACATACAAAGACTTGCCATACTTCCAAAATTAAACATAGTTTTAACTAATTCTAGGTGTGTGGCATCTTTTAATGTCTTCAATCACCAATGAAATCAGATTAGGCAATCTGTGCAGAAAGCGAGACACACGAGAAACTCTTCTTTCTGTGTACATGTACATGATGTGATCTCTTTTAAATGTCTGTTTCATCTGAACACTATATTTCTATTGAGAAGGGCTGCCACCGTCTGCTATTTTGTTCCAAAACAGACAGATATTACAGAAAATAAGAATTTCCATGCTAATTTTTTGTGTATATCTCTTATTTGTAATTGCACATCAATCTAATTACTAAAAAACAAAATAAATATTTTTGGAAAACACAGGTAATGCCCCTATAAACTGAATATTGAACCAGATCAATCAAACTAAACCATGTGTAAATCAGACAAATACTACCTGAAAAAAAGTATTATAATTTGCAAAAATCATATAAACAAACAAAAACTAATAAATTTATCCAAATTAACAACTCACGGCTTGTTTGTGTTGGCTTGTGGTTTCAGCAAACTGTTAATCCGGTTTACTATCCAACTAAATAACCTCCCATACAGAGCCTTCGCCATGGCGTCTCGAGCATCAAAAGCTTCTGGTACAGAATTGTCTCGAACGATTAGCTCTCCCCTAGCAACCATTCCTGTGGTTGTTAGGGACTCTACAAGGTCAATGCTGGGAATGCCTAGCAACCTGGAAACTGTTCAAAATAAAAGTCCTTGAAATGTCATTCATATGTATATATCAACAATGGTCTTGGAGTTTTGATGTTTTTGGCATATTCAGTAAACCTTGATAATCATTTAATATCCATTATACCATCTAAATATGAACTTGAATACATGGAATTCAAAAGTATGTGTTCCAGTTCAGTTTCTAGGTTAACTTTGTCAAATTTACTTTCATATGCAGCAATGAATACGAGCAAAAAATGATGAAGACATCACAGGAAAAGTTGTAAATATGCATCATATCAAAATACTATTGTTATTAACTTTCAACTTTTGCAAAATGTTACTCAAATGACTCCAGAAAAAGAAATAAAAACAAGTGGTCTAGTCACCATATAACTAAATAATTACCATTTTGCTGGAATAGATGTCTTACAGAAGACAGACAATTTGTTTAGTTGTATAAATTAGATAAAACAAACAGGCAACATTGCTTAAAGGTTACACATAGAAATTGTAAATTGTTTGGAATAAATTCACAAGAGAAAGCACACAACTCACACACAGGTTTGAAGGTTGTACATAAAAACAGTAGGAGTTAATCACAGACAGTGGTACCCTCTCTTTACAAAATTGTTTAAAATTACTACAGGCAGCAGAAGATACACAAAATTCATTTCATTCCCCCTGCAACTTTCAGATACATATGTCTATACAAATAATTTTGTAAACAATTGAATTTTAGTCCTCTCTAGAAAATATGAACATTGACCTTTCACCATATGGCCTTGAAATTTTACCAAACAAAATGTAAATCAAATCAATCTCTATGCATGTCTATACTAAAAATTGAGGGCTTTTGGGGGAATTGTCATTTTCAGTCCTCTAAAAAAGTAATGACTTTTTACCTTTTTAACAAATGACCTTAAAATTTTAAAAATACATTCTTCACTTGCATTAGTCTTTAAAACATTCAAATGCATATGTTCACACAGACAGTTAAAGTTATTTTGAGGGAGGGAAACTCATTTACAGTCCCTATCAGTGTGGATGACCTTTCACCTAAGTTTAAAATTTTGGCAAATCCACATTTAGATTGAATTAATCATGATTGTCGCAGACATTTGATACACGTACAAAACTTCTACACAGCTTGAATGTTCTACATCCTTAATTATAGGAGGAGGTGATTACACAAAATAGGTATCTTCTGCTGAAAAAGTTCCTCTTAATGACCAAGTTCAACACCCTAGAAAATTGACAAAACTGTTTGGAGTAAATCTGCTATAGGAAGTTCAGACATGTTCAAGGTTCGAGCCTTGGTGGAGGTGGCTGGCTTTTCCTGTCCTTCGGATGAGACAGTAATACCGAGGTCTCGTGTCACAGTAGGTGTTGGCATGTTAAAGAACCCTCACTGCTCAATGGCCGTAAGTACCAAGCATAGACCACAATTTGAAGCCCTTCACCAGCATTTGGTGATGTCTCTTTATTAGTGAAAGATTCTTGAGTGGGATGTTAGACAACAATACAACAACATGATCAACATAAAACACTCTTAAAGTAAAACAAACAAGTAATATTATTCCTAGAACACAAACCAATATCCACCAGATCCATGTTAGTGATGACACAGGCATCGCCTTTGTAGTCAGTTTCTTTCTCCTCAAAGTCGATATTACCCATGTGTAGTAAAGCCGTTATTATGCTGTATACAGTCTTCACTTCCTGTGACGCAGAAAATAAAAATACTTCAGATGACACAAACAACATAAACAGTGATTTTCAAGACTAACAAGAATCAAGAGTCTTCAGACAAAAACTAAAATTACATATATACACTTTCAACTGTTTCTTGCTCATATATGGATTCAAAGCCAATGCATCTATAGTACTAGTAATATTAATCCATTTACCCCTATGTATTCAAATGGTACACTCTATTCTATTGTGGTAGACCAGTCTATTATGGTCTGTAGTGTTGGAAAGGGTCTACTGTGACATATGACTTCAATGGAACAAAGCAGGACAATTGTTTGAGAGTATTTGATACATCTCTTTACACAAAACAAACAAATAAACAAAAACAAACAAAACAAAACAAAACCCAAAACTTAAAGTTTGTAAAATATAAACAAAACTTAAATGATATAAAGAATGATATATTAATCCCATCACCAACCCCACCCCCTAAAAAAGACAAAAATAATAGCTGATCTAGCTCCACTCCAATAATTAAACATTATCAAAATAGTAATTAGATCTAGCTTCCATGACTTCAATCAACATGATTAAATAAAAGTTTCAAGACATCCTATGGGAAGGACATCATCAAAAACATTCATTAACTCATTCACCCCTAAAGACACATTTGGGCTGGCTTAATTCATTGATTTACAGAAGAGTCCATTGCTTTTCAGGGGATGATGGGTTAAGGAATCTACATTATGTGTACAGAAGACTGTTTTACCTCTGGTTTGAAACCAATTATGTCAAAACAATGTTGAATGGCCTTCAACTTGACCCGGTTAACTGACATTGAGGAGATATCTGGAGGATGTGATGTGTATTCATCTATATATCTGAAAAAGCAAAACAACAAAATATCAGTGCATTATTTTGTTATTTTCATATCCTTGGTATTTTACACAAGGAATTTGTAACATTACATTACTTTTGGAAAATAAATTCACATGATACATGTTTATGTATACGTGTGAGATGACCTTAAAAAATAATGATTTCATAGCACTGTGTAGTTGCATTTATTCGCGGGGGATTTAATTTTGTTATATTTGCAGTCAAAGAAAATACCACGAGATAAAATTCCCATGAAATTGATACCCAATACTTATAAAGTATCAGAAATTCAAATATGTCAATCCACCAATCAAAATTGTAAAAGTTATTACCAATGAAAATTTATTCAAATATAAGCCGACATCCTACACACAAATCAAAAGATGTTTATAATGTTTACATCGTACTTGTGAAATGGTTATAACGCAATAGAGATATGCATGAGATAATTTATTGAATGGAAAACAAGACAGATCTTCTGTTTTGGAAATGATCATGCACGAAAATTTATACCTGTGAATAAGTTCCTTTCAGTAAAATGCAAAATTTTCTCCCCTTGAAATTTAACAATTATACAGTATGCTAATTTATAGGTATAGAGATTTTAATACAAAGAAAACAGAAAAATAAGTGACAGGACTTATCAAGCAATAGACCATTTTTGAGTTGCTCCATATTGTTCAGTTTTGTCGGAATCGTTTGTACTCAGAGCATGTGATTCTAACAGAAAGTCATGAAAAGTCACTTCAAATTTTAATGATATCTTGTTTCAGTTAGTTTGCAAGAAATAATATTTATATAAATGTTCTGTCTTGTAAAAATGATAAGGGACCATGAATGCGCGATTGGCCAATTACAAGCAGGTTGCCATGTAGAGATGTGGCTACCGATTTCAGCTGTCACTTTTCGACAATTTATCGGCTGATGGACAGACATCACATTACTGATAGCACTAACGGCTGAAGTTAACAGGGTGCCCACAAGTGACAGGACGGCAGGCCGATACATCACACGGATGCACTTATGCAACAGATTTCATCCAGCCTCATACTCATCAAAGGTTCCCTGGAACTTAGAATCTCAGAATTAGTTCTGACATTGTCGGACATCATCTGCCCAGTGCAGGACTGAGACCAAGAATGTCATATTATGGACCAATATTGACACTACGTTTGAGACTGGTCACACCCTTGACAACTACAGACAATATAATAATTTGGCATCAAATTCCATGACACTGGTCAGTAATTTTTGTTATTTTTAATTGATAGTACTTGAACTTTAATGGAATAATTAGTTTACCCCTTGCTGATATTTCAAATTCCTTTGGCTTTTGAGTGTACATAAGTGTATTTAACAGGATAAATTAAAGATTGAAGGAGATATAAACAAATTCTGTCAGCTTGCTCATACTTGTACTGTGTTTTCTCCTTTAGATGATAAACTGAACTTCTCTCCTCTTTGTCAAGTCCATCATGTATATAGTAGAATATATGAAAGTTCTGTTCTCCTCTACAACAATAAAAAAAAGAAAACAAATTTTAAACAAGAAAAATTAGACAATTGTACTTATCTCCCTTAACATGCTAAATGTTTAGGGATCATAACAAAATTCAAAAGCAAATGAAATTATTCTGTTTCATTTAAACTCATCATAACCATGCATTTACTATGCAATGCTATGTAAATCTTAAATTTTAAAACACACATATTTTACATTTTAATACACATACACATGTACATTTAACTAATGTGAATGAAAACACAATTTCCATTGGTTCATTTTCACTTATACAACTTCTTAAAAAAATTACATTCCCACTTGTACAACCTACCAGACTACCCTTTTTTACTGCAATTTCTAAAAGTTGTACAAGTGGTGGTTAAAATTTGAGGATG
Organism: Atrina japonica; assembly: GCA_030159075.1. Classification (NCBI taxonomy): domain Eukaryota; kingdom Metazoa; phylum Mollusca; class Bivalvia; order Pterioida; family Pinnidae; genus Atrina; species Atrina japonica. Next base: position 265,049 of record BROG01000466.1, on the reverse strand, counting down.
AAAACCAAAATTATGCAAATGAGAAGAAATAAAGGAAAAATGTCATCTTGCTAAAACCTCAAGTATTGCATAAAACACCATTTAAACAAAATAATGCATGCTTGGTAGCGAACAAAAAAAAACATTCAAATGCTTATATCTTATTAAGAGATCAAGGTAGATGTCAACAGAATATACAGGTCAAAATCATGTAGACGGTATATAACAACATATCTTTTAAGGTGATTTTTAAGTTGAAGTTTTTTGTTAAGATATTTGTATACGAATCTGATTTCTATTGGTCATTATTTACTTACTTGGCTTGTGAAATAACTCTGGATTTCTCCAACAAATATTCAGTAATTTTGGCTGAAAAATGACATTATATAAATAAATATAAACAACCATTATTTGAGACATATACTGAAATAAAATGTACAAGAGCTTTCATTGAAAAAGAAAATAATTTGAACAATCAAATATGCCATATTCTATAACATTAAAACTGTATTTCAAACTCCCTCAGTCAATTTGGGGAATATCTCTTTTAGATATGAGGCACTCATTACAGAATTATATCATTTCCATTTGATTTACAATAGCTTCCTGGCCTGTAAAGAGTATTGCACATTATAGACAGATGCCAACTGCTAGAGTTGAACTGTCACAGATTTTGACCTATGACATATGCCTGTGAAGTTTGACTTCTGTGTTGCATCTTCCATCACATGGGAGCTTTTTCTCTCATCCAAGAACCCTTGTTCCTTAGTCTTAGACTTGGTTTTAGGCCTACACTAATGCCCATTATACAAAGAATTAGTACAATCCAATCAGGCCTTGTCTTTATGAAGACCCAGAAGGAGTCATGCCTAGATATAGGTTATTATCGTGACTGTCTTAAGTTCTCTATGTAAAGGTAGTAGCTATAAGTATTTATAAGTTGTATAAACTATGGATATTGTTGTGACTGTCTTATTTTCTCTATGTAAAGGTAGTAGTTATAAGTATTTATAAGTTGTATAAACTATGGATATTGTTGTGACTGTCTTACTTTCTCTTTGTAAAGGTAGTAGTTATAAGTATTTATAAGTTGTATAAACTATGGTTATTATTGTGAGTGTCTTACTTTATCTTTGTAAAGGTAGTAGTTATAAGTATTTATAAGTTGTATAAACTATGGATATTGTTGTGATTGCCTTACTTTCTCTATGTAAAGGTAGTAGTTATAAGTATTTATAAGTTGTATAAACTAAGGATATTGTTGTGACTGTCTTACTTTATCTTTGTAAAGGTAGTAGTTATAAGTATTTATAAGTTGTATAAACTAAGGATATTGTTGTGACTGTCTTATTTTCTCTATGTAAAGGTAGTAGTTATAAGTATTTATAAGTTGTATAAACTAAGGATATTGTTGTGACTGCCTTACTTTCTCTTGGTAAAGGTAGTAGTTATAAGTATTTATAAGTTGTATAAACTATAGATATTGTTGTGACTGTCTTACTTTATCTTTGTAAAGGTAGTAGTTATAAGTATTTATAAGTTGTATAAACTAAGGATATTGTTGTGACTGTCTTACTTTATCTTGGTAAAGGTAGTAGTTATAAAGTAGCTATTTATAAGTTGTATAAACTATGGATATTGTTGTGACTGTCTTACTTTATCTTGGTAAAGGTAGTAGTTATAAGTATTTATAAGTTGTATAAACTAAGGATATTGTTGTGACTGTCTTACTTTATCTTGGTAAAGGTAGTAGTTATAAGTATTTATAAGTTGTATAAACTATGGTTATTGTTGTGATTGCCTTACTTTATCTTGGTAAATAAGTATTTATAAGGTAGTAGTTATAAGTATTTATAAGTTGTATAAACTATGGATATTGTTGTGATTGCCTTACTTTATCTTGGTAAAGGTAGTAGCTATAAGTATTTATAAGTTGTATAAACTATGGATATTGTTGTGACTGTCTTATTTTATCTTTGTAAAGGTAGTAGTTATAAGTATTTATAAGTTGTATAAACTATGGATATTGTTGTGATTGCCTTACTTTATCTTGGTAAAGGTAGTAGTTATAAGTATTTATAAGTTGTATAAACTATGGTTATTGTTGTGACTGTCTTATTTTATCTTTGTAAAGGTAGTAGTTATAAGTATTTATAAGTTGTATAAACTATGGATATTGTTGTGATTGCCTTACTTTATCTTGGTAAAGGTAGTAGTTATAAGTATTTATAAGTTGTATAAACTATGGTTATTGTTGTGATTGCCTTACTTTATCTTGGTAAAGGTAGTAGTTATAAGTATTTATAAGTTGTATAAACTATGGATATTGTTGTGATTGGCCTACTTTATCTTGGTAAAGGTAGTAGCTATAAGTATTTATAAGTTGTATAAACTATGGATATTGTTGTGACTGTCTTATTTTATCTTTGTAAAGGTAGTAGCTATAAGTATTTATAAGTTGTATAAACTATGGATATTGTTGTGATTGGCTTACTTTATCTTTGTAAAGGTAGTAGTTATGAGTATTTATAACATGTATAAACTATATTTATTACTGTGGTTGCCTTATTTTATCTTTGTTACAGTAGCAATATAAGTATAATCTATAAACTATCAAGAACTGTGTGAAAGATGTCTCAAGACATAAGTTAGGGTAGTGCTGATAAAACTGCAAAAATGTGACTGCAAAATAACGGCAGGTATGACTGAATTATAATGATGGGTGTGACAGAATGGCAGGGGATGACTGAATAATAATGATGGGCGCGGTAGAATGGCAGGGGATGACTGAATAATAATGATGGGTGTGACAGAATGGCAGGGGATGGCTGAATTATAATGATGGGCGTGGTGGAATGGCAGGGGATGACTGAATAATAATTATGGGTGTGGTAGAATGGCAGGAGATGGCTGAATAATAATGATGGGTGTGGTGGCAGGGGATGACTGAATTATAATGATGGGTGTGACAGAATGGCAGGGGATGACTAATAATAATGATGGGTGTGGTAGAATGGCAGGGTATGACTGAATATTAATGATGGGTGTGGTAGAATGGCAGGGGATGGCTGAATTATAATGATGGGCGTGGTAGAATGGCAGGGGATGACTGAATAATAATGATGGGCGTGGTGGAATGGCAGGGGATGACTAATAATAATGATGGGTGTGGTAGAATGGCAGGGGATGACTGAATAATAATGATGAGTGTGGTAGAATGGCAGGGGATGGCTGAATAATAATGATGGGCGTGGTGGAATGGCAGGGGATGACTAATAATAATGATGGGTGTGGTAGAATGGCAGGGGATGACTGAATAATAATGATGGGTGTGGTAGAATGGCAGGGGATGACTGAATAATAATGATGGGTGTGGTAGAATGGCAGGGGATGGCTGAATAATAATGATGGGCATGGTGGAATGGCAGGGGATGACTAATAATAATGATGGGTGTGGTAGAATGGCAGGGGATGACTGAATAATAATGATGGGTGTGGTAGAATGGCAGGGGATGACTGAATAATAATGATGGGTGTGGCAGGTTGGCAGGGGATGCTTATTATTAATGTTGTCTTGGAACAGAGAATTATGGTCTGTACTGTTGACAGGTTTACAGACTTTATGTACGTCACTTTTGCTGTTGATATTTTGTTATCTACAATGTATACAAGTTTTCAGTTTTGTAGATAGGAACTTGTGTTTGTACTGAAAGAGATGAAATAAACACATCAGACACATACCCCCTATAACAGTCCCACCAGCTGTGAAAAACATCTCCAGATATTTCCCAAACCGACTAGAATTGTCATTGATCACAGTTTTAGCATTTCCAAAAGCCTCCATTAATGGATTAACTTGTAGAATCCTGTCCTCCAGTGTACGATTGGGTGCCTACAAAAAACATGATCTTGAGCGAAACTGTAACTTAGAAAATTGATTAAAAACATTTTTCACCTGTCGATCTAACTTAAAATAACATCTCTAAAATCTCCTGAACCTGAGGTCATGACACTTTTTTTTACTCTTGTCATCAGCAATGTTACATACTTAATTTGACAAGTGAGCTAGCCTACTTAATTTTGGAATGTTACATATATTCAAAAGTTAACCATTTGCTAACGTAATACACACACCTGGATACACCTGCAAAGTGCATGTTGCATGACAACACTAGACAAGGTATTGTATCTAGAGTACCTGAGTGATCCAGGTAACTTAAAAATACAAAGCAAAGAAAGGTAAGCAAGGTGTGTCTATATCTGTATATATATCTCTTCACAGATAAAAACGAAACACAAAACATGTGCATATCTACATACACTTACCAACACCCAGTGACATTTTGGTTTGAAAATCACAATAATTTATCATGTTTATGTAACATAAAGTTATAGGACGAAATCCTTACTAATGTAAATTTTAGTACTGAAACATTATCTAACTTCAGCAAACCTTATTCACGGTCAACAATCACGCTGAAACCTACTATACAGCTATGGAACAGTGAAAGTTTACTCACGTTGAAACTTACTAAATAGCTATGGAACAGTGACAGTTTACTCACATTGAAACCTACTACAAAGCTATTGAACAGTGACAGTTTACTCACGCTGAAACCTACTACACAGCTATGGAACAGTGACAGTTTACTCACGCTGAAACCTACTACACAGCTATGGAACAGTGACAGTTTACTCATGCTGAAACCTACTACAAAGCTATGGAACAGTGACAGTTTACTCCCGTTGAAACCTACTACACAGCTATGGAACAGTGACAATTTACTCACATTGAAACCTACTACACAGCTATGGCAGTGACAGTTTACTCACACTGAAACCTACTACAAAGCTATGGAACAGTGACAGTTTACTCACGTTGAAACCTACTACACAGCTATGGAACAGTGACAGTTTACTCACATTGAAACCTACTACACAGCTATGGCAGTGACAGTTTACTCACACTGAAACCTACTACAAAGCTATGGAACAGTGACAGTTTACTCACGTTGAAACCTACTACACAGCTATGGAACAGTGACAGTTTACTCACGTTGAAACCTACTACACAGCTATGGCAGTGACAGTTTACTCACGTTGAAACCTACTACACAGCTATGGAACAGTGACAGTTTACTCACATTGAAACCTACTACACAGCTATGGAACAGTTTACAGTTGAAACCTACATGTACTCAAGTTGAAACCTACATGTACTACACAGCTATGGAACAGTGACAGTTTACTCACATTGAAACCTACTACACAGCTATGGAACAGTGACAGTTTACTCATGTTGAAACCTACTACACAGCTATGGAACAGTGACAGTTTACTCATGTTGAAACCTACTACACAGCTATGGAACAGTGACAGTTTACTCGCGTTGAAACCTACTACACAGCTATGGAACAGTGACAGTTTACTCATGTTGAAACCTACTACACAGCTATGGAACAGTGACAGTTTACTCACATTGAAACCTACTACACAGCTATGGAACAGTGACAGTTTACTCACATTGAAACCTACTACACAGCTATGGAACAGTGACAGTTTACTCATGTTGAACAGTGACCTTTACTCATAAACACTACACAGCTATGGAACAGTGACAGTTTACTCATGTTGAAACCTACTACACAGCTATGGAACAGTGACAGTTTACTCGCGTTGAAACCTACTACACAGCTATGGAACAGTGACAGTTTACTCATGTTGAAACCTACTACACAGCTATGGAACAGTGACAGTTTACTCGCGTTGAAACCTACTACACAGCTATGGAACAGTGACAGTTTACTCAAGTTGAAACCTACTACACAGCTATGGAACAGTGACAATTTACTCAGACAATGACATAGCTTTAGACCTGGCTGTGATTAAGTCATACCTATAACCATGGAAAACAAATCAGAGCAAATCATTGGAGTATTCTTAAAACTTCAATTAATATTACCCAAATTTTGTAACATTGAAAACAACATATTCTATATCAACATTTGTTCCTTTCCCACTGGAGACTCTGTGGCCGAGTGGTTAGAGCATTGCACTTTGAACCATGAAGTCCCTCACCTCTGGGTCACCTCCAGCAGGGTTTGAGCCCCACTGGAACCTAAGCTAATTTTTATAAAAATGTTTGCCAGTTCACTTGACTTGCGGAAGGCTGGTGGTTTCTTCCCAGGGACAGTGTAACCAGGTTCACCCCTCCATCACTATAAACCAGCCACCACCATACAACTAAGAAACAGTTGAGTGTGGCATAAAACATTCTTCATAATCAAATCTGTGTCCATATTGATGCATACAAGGTAAAATGAACTTCCAACCTTAAGTAACACTTACTTTTCCCAGCTGTGTCAACTGCTGTACAAGTAAATTTGCACTCTCTGTTTTCCCAGCTCCGGACTCACCACTGATAACAATACACTGAAATGAAATAAAAATTGAAAAACGCACAGGAAAAACATTTTGTTAAATGAACTGTTAGAATGACATATGCCTAGCCTGTATGACATATGCCTAGTATGACATATGCCTAGCCTGTATGACATATGCCTAGCCTGTATGACATATACAAAGCTCTTATGACATATGGCAAGCCTGTATGACATATGGCAAGCCTGTATGACAAATGCCAAGCTTCTATGACATATGCCTCTATGACATATGCCAAGCCCCTATGACATACATGTATGCCAAGCTTCTATGACATATGCCTCTTTGACATATGCCAAGCCTCTATGACATACACCAAACATCTATGACATATGCCAAGCCTCTATTACATATTACAAGTCTATAACAAATGACAAGCCTCTATGAAATATGACAAGACTCTGTGCCATATACTAAGCCTTCTGACATAAGACGAGCCTCAATGACATATGCTAAGATTCTAAGACATATGCCTCTCTGAAATATGGCAAGACTCTACAACATAGGGCAAGCCTCTATGATATATGCCAAGCTTCTATGACAAATAACAAGTCGCTATGATGACATAAAACAGGTATCAATGACATATGCATCTGAGACATATGACAAACCTTATAACATATGCCAAGCCTCTATGACATATGCCTCTTTGAAATATGTCAAGTCTCTATGACATAGGGCAAGCCTCTATGATAAATGCCAAGCTTCTATGACAAATAACAAGTCGCTATGATGACATAAAACAGGTATCAATGACATATGCATCTGAGACATATGACAAGCCTTATAACATATGCCAAGCCTCTATGACATATGCCTCTTTGACAAATGGCAAGACTCAATGACATATGACAAGCCTTTATGGCATATGACAAACCTCTTTGCATTATGAAGCATATTGCTCTCTTCTGTTTTTTCTTTATAAAATTGATTATTTTTTCTGATTCATACTGTAAATTCAAATGGTAAATTTTCGAAAATACAAACCAACCAATTCTGAAAAACTTACGTTGGAGTATATCAACTAACCAGTACTTTGTCAGTTACTTTTCTTTTATACTCAGGGTCTAAAATTACTTTCTTTAACTAGTGGCAAACTTGGAACTTCCCAGAACATTTCATTATAGGGCATGAAGGGTGTCTATTATGTATTATTTTCTATAGGTTTGATATCAAACTCTTATACAAAGTTGTTGGTCCTTGAAATCATCAACAATTTCATTCAACATCTCGACTTTTGCCTGTTTCTGGCAAAATATACAAATCTAAAATAGATTTTGCGCTTTATAAGGTATCGGTCGTTTTTTACATACATTTTTAGTGCTGATATAGAAAAGATACTATTTGAGCATGCTGAGGTGAAAATACTTTTTAAAAACAGATATAAGTATAGAGAATATATTTGTTTCCTTACTCTGTGTAATTTGGTTTTTATATAAATTCTGTGGGTTACATGACCACATGTTTTGGGACTTCTTTTAAGACGTTGACAAAAATTGTTGAGCAGTGCGAGGACCGACAACTCTGTGTAAGAGATATGGGTTGATATATGGCTTACAAATTCTATTTGTGACATTAAAATCTCTTACATATGTATTTAAAATGTCTTACAGCATAGCAGCTGAATTTTGCTACTGATCTTTAAACTTGATAGCAAAACTACAATTGATACAAAGTTTTGCTGCCATTAATTTCAAACACTGGATATAAACATGATATTAAAAATACCTGATGTTTCTTATTGTGCATTAACATTTGAAATGACTGGTCCGCTACAGCAAATATGTGTGGTGGGTTGTCTGCCTTGAATGAATTGACATACTGCTGGGAATACTGCAACAAATATGCTATACATAATGAATATCTTTGTTGTTGTAAAATATACATACATGTACATAATAATAAATATACATACATGTACATAATAATTGAAAATTTGAATTCATTTACCTTACTAGTTCAGTGAGTTAATGCCCCACTGGAACCTAAGCTAATTTTGCAAGACTTGCGGAAGGCAAGTGGTCTCTTCTGTGGTACATTGTAAAATTGTCGAGTGTGGTGTAAACATTTAAAATACAAAAAACAAACAAAAATAACAAAAAACAAAATCTGACTTATTACAAATAAGAAATACATGCATTTGTGTCATTGCCAATTCCCTTTTGATTATCATCAAATAAAATATGTTTCTACCATAACTTGTGTTCAAATACAAATCTCAAGCGGTTGTATATACAAAGTTGCATTTAGTTAAACATACACAAATAACCAAAAGGGCTGAATAAATCTAATTGGCTGAGAAATAAGACTTTGACTACTTTTGTAATGAAAAAATGGCCGACTTGGAAAATGTTTCTACACGAAGTTTCATCAGGCCTGTTTTCCTTAGTTTTAAATTTTCAAAATTTGAAAAGACATGTGGTTTACTAACTCGAGTTAGATAAACATGATAATCAATTAACAACTTCGCAGGTAGGGGACTGACACTGATATTAGTTGACCTTACCTCTTCACTGTATATTGTCATTGGTCTGAATGGATTGACGGCCAGCAGTATATCTCCTATGTACGTATATATCAAACCTTGTACATATCTGTTAAACAGCTGGGACACAATTGTTTCCTGCAAAATCAAGTCGTATATATGTTAAATATAGATAAAACTATCAAATATTTGTAGTTAATGACATTTTACAGATAAAAATTAAGTATAAATGACTTTGACAAGAAAAATACATTTTTTCTTCATGAAATAAAGGTAATCCATTTAAAGATTTTCTTTGAAAACATATCTGCAAAATTTAGGTATCTATCTAGATCATGTGTCATTGCTGGGACAAGCTTCCCTTGACCTAGTCATAAGCCTAACTCTACAAAACTGAAGGGCCAAGACCTGTGTTGTGACATCATATTAAGACAGCATATCATGCACCTGGGAATTTTCATTCCTGGATGAGAGGGCAAATTAAAAAGGATTGCGAATTTTAACTGAAAAATGAACATGCATGTCCCTCGCTTGAATGTTAGAAAGAGAGTGAAGTTAAGATTGATCATACATCCCCAGGTCTCAAACATCCTAAACCATTTGTATCTCACAGTGGTACAGGTCTCACACCTTAATTATATCTCACAGTGGTACAGGTATCACACCTAAATCATATCTTATAGTGGTACAGATGTCACATCTTAATTGTATCTCACAGTAGTACAGGTATAACACCTAAATTCTACCTCATAGCGGTGCAGATGTCACATCTGAATTATATCTCATAATGGTACAGGTTTCACATCTAAATTATATTTCACAGTGGTAATACAGGTATCACACCTGGATTATATCTTAGTGTGGTATAGGTATCACACATAAATTATATCTCATAGTGGTACAGGTACCACACTTGAATTATATTTCATAGTGGTACAGGTATCACCCCAAGGATTATATCTCATAGTGGTACAGGTATCACCCCACTGATTACATCTCACAGTGGTACAGGTATAACACCTAAATCATATCTTATAGTGATACAGATGTCACATCTTAATTATATCTCACAGTAGTACAGGTATCACACCTAAATTATATCTCACAGTGGCACAGGTATCACACCTAAATCATATCTTATAGTGATACAGATGTCACATCTTAATTATATCTCACAGTAGTACAGGTATCACACCTAAATTATATCTCACAGTGGCACAGGTATCACACCTAAATCATATCTTATAGTGATACAGATGTCACATCTTAATTGTATCTCACAGTAGTACAGGTATCACACCTAAATTATATCTCATAGCAGTGCAGATGTCACATATGAATTATATCTCATAATGGTACAAGTTTCACATCTAAATTATATTTCACAGAGGTAATACAGGTATCACACCTGGATTATATCTTAGTGTGGTATAGGTATCACACATAAATTATATCTCATAGTGGTACAGGTACCACACTTGAATTATATCTCATAGTGGTACAGGTATCACCCCACTGATTACATCTCATAGTGGTACAGGTATTACACCTGGATTATATCTCATAGTGGTACAGGTAGTGCCCCCTCATACACCACTGACTGTGTTTTCCCATAACAATCAATAATATGTATATGGTTTAAGGGTGGGGCTGTGAATGGCTTTTAAGTTATAAGTAAAAATTCATATTTTTGGGGGTTGGGGCAGGTCTCCCATATACACCACTAAATGTATCTTCCCATAACAATCAATAATATATATGGTTTAAGGGTGGGGCTGTGAATGGTTTTTAAGTTATAAGTAAAAATACATATTTCAGAGGGTGGGGCAGGACCCCCAAGGACCCCCATACACCAATGAATGTGTTTTCCTATAACAAACAATAATATATATGGCTTAAAGGTGGGGCTGTGAATGGTTTTTAAGTAATAAGTAAAAATATATATTTCAGCAGGTGGGGCAGGACCCCTAAGGACCTTATCATGGTGTCAACCCATAACAAACAAGAATATATATGGTTTAACGGAGTAGGCATGTGAATGATTTTCAAGAAATACATAAAAGAATAAATTTAAGGGGATGGGGCATATACCCCCTATACCCCAATGCACATCAATAAGCACTGACGTTCTATGCTGATGGCACCTGCATCAAAATTATCAGCAACCTTACACATTAACCAAGAACCAAGACCCTAATGAAAACTTAACATTGATCTGAACACAGGGATTTTTTGCAAGAAACTGTAAGTCCAAAAACATAAGTCACAAAACATGTCAAAATTTGAATTTATTCCAAAACAAGTTTCAGATTTCACTCCGCTAATTGATACTTTACCCCCAAAGAGTACTTCATACCAAATAACAGCCTCCTGCTACACATATTGAATGATTTATAGTGCTTTCCAACACTTGCACCAAAACTTTAACCTGACAACGCTGACAGCAACCCCAGGGTGACTACATAAGCATCCCCCCCCCATTAAAATAGGCGAGCTAAAAATTACCTCATCAAGATTTTCCATAGTAGCCAGATCATCTGAAGTTTTGATGGTTTCTTTCCGAGATTTTCTGTGAGATTTCAGTTTGCCTTTCTTAGAAGTTATGTCTGGTTCATCAATAACTCTATCCATCTTGGATGTCAGATCTTTTAGTGCTTTACGAAACTGAAATGATGAGGATCACAGTGAGTATATGAATCTAAAATTATTACCAAAAAAAATTGGTATATCTGTGATTATCAGAGACACAGTAAGTACATCTGTGATAATCAAGAACATAGTAAGTATATCTGTGATAATCAAGAACATAGTAAGTATATATCTGTGATTATCAGGGACATGGTAAGTATATCTGTGATTATCAGAAGCATGGTAAGTATATCTGTGATTATCATGGACACAGTAAGTATAACTGTGATCATCAGAAAAACAGTAAGCATATCTGTGAGTATCAGGGACACAATAAGTATATCTGTGAGTATCAAGGACACAGTAAGTATATCTGTGAGTATCAGAGACATAGTAAGTATATCTGTGATTATCATGGACACACTAAGTATATCTGTGATTATCAGGGACATAGTGATTATAAATCTGTGATTATCACGGAACACAGTCAGTTTATATGTGATTATCAGGGACACAGTAAGTATATCTCTGATTATCAGGGACATAGTAAGTATATCTGTCGTTATAAGGGATACAGTAAGTATATCTGTCGTTATAAGGGATACAGTAAGTATATATCTGTGATTATCAGGGACACAGTAAGCATATCTGTGAGTATCAGGGACATGATAAGTATATCTGTGATTATCAGGGACACAGTAAGCATATCTGTGAGTATCAGGGACATGATAAGTATATCTGTGAGTATCAGGGGCATGGTAAGTATATCTGTGATTATCAGGAGCATGGTAAGTATATCTGTGATTATCAGGAGCTTGGTAAGTATATCTGTGATAATCAGGAGCATGGTTAGTATATCTGTGATTATGAGGGACACAGTAATTATATCTGTGATTATCGGAGACACAGTAAGTATATCTGTGATTATCAGGTACATGGTAAGTATATCTGTGATTATCAGATACATAGTTAGTTTATCTGTGATTATCAGGGACATAGTAAGTATATCTGTGATTATCAGGTTAGTTTATCTGTGATTATCATGGACACAGTAAGTATTGTGATGATACATAGTTAGTTTATCTGTGACAGATACATTTATTTATCTGTGATTATCAGGGACATAGAAGTATATCTGTGATTATCAGGGACATAAGTTTATCTGTGATTATCATGTGTATATCTGTGATTATCAGATAGTTAGTTTATCTGTGATTATCAGATACATAGTATTTATCTGTGATTATCATGGACAGTAAGTACACAGATACAGTATTTATCTGTGATTATCAGATACATAGTTAGTTTATCTGTGATTATCAGGGACATAGTAAGTATATCTGTGATTATCAGGGACACAGTAAGTATATCTGTGATTATCAGATACATAGTTAGTTTATCTGTGATTATCAGGGACACAGTAAGTATATCTGTGATTATCAGATACATAGTTAGTTTATCTGTGATTATCAGGGACACAGTAAGTATATCTGTGATTATCAGATACATAGTTAGTTTATCTGTGATTATCAGGGACACAGTAAGTATATCTGTGATTATCAGATACATAGTTAGTTTATCTGTGATTATCAGGGACATAGTAAGCATATCTGTGATTATCAGGAACATAGTAAGTATATATCTGTGATTATCAGGGACACAGTAAGTATATATCTGTGATTATCAGGGACATAGTAAGTATATCTGTGATTATCAGGGACATAGTAAGTATATATCTGTGATTATCAGGGACATAGTAAGTATATCTGTGATTATCAGGGACACAGTAAGTATATCTGTGATTATCAGGGACATAGTAAGTATATCTGTGATTATCAGGAACATAGTAAGTATATTATCAGGTACATGGTAAGTATATCTGTGATTATCAGGGACACAGTAAGTATATCTGTGATTATCAGGGACATAGTAAGTATATCTGTGATTATCAGGTACATGGTAAGTATATCTGTGATTATCAGGGACACAGTAAGTATATCTGTGATTATCAGGGACATAGTAAGTATATCTGTGATTATCAGGGACATAGTAAGAATATCTGTGATTATCAGGGACAGAGTAAGTATATCTGTGATTATCAGGGACATAGTTAGTTTATCTGTGATTATCAGGGACACAGTAAGTATATCTGTGATTATCAGGGACATAGTAAGTATATCTGTGATTATCAGGGACACAGTAAGTATATATCTGTGATTATCAGGGACATAGTAAGTATATCTGTGATTATCAGGGACATAGTAAGTATATCTGTGATTATCAGGGACATAGTAAGTATATCTGTGATTATCAGGGACATAGTAAGTATATCTGTGATTATCAGGGACATAGTAAGTATATCTGTGATTATCAGATACATAGTTAGTTTATCTGTGATTATCAGGGACATAGTAAGTATATCTGTGATTATCAGGTACATAGTAAGTATATCTGTGATTATCAGGGACATAGTAAGTATATCTGTGATTATCAGGAACATAGTAAGTATATATCTGTGATTATCAGGGACACAGTAAGTATATATCTGTGATTATCAGGGACATAGTAAGTATATCTGTGATTATCAGGGACACAGTAAGTATATCTGTGATTATCAGGGACATAGTAAGTATATCTGTGATTATCAGGGACATAGTTAGTACTGTGATTATCAGGGACACAGTAAGTATATCTGTGATATCAGGGACATGTAAGTATATCTGTGATTATCAGGATAGTAAGTATATATCTGTGATTATCAGGGACACAGTAAGTATATCTGTGATTATCAGGGACATAGTAAGTATATATCTGTGATTATCAGGGACATAGTATATATCTGTGATTATCAGGGACACAGTAAGTATATCTGTGATTATCAGGGACATAGTAAGTATATCTGTGATTATCAGGGACACAGTAAGTATATCATTATCAGGGACATAGTAAGTATATATTATCAGGGACATCTGTGATTATCAGGGACATAGTAAGTATATCTGTGATTATCAGATACATAGTTAGTTTATCTGTGATTATCAGGGACATAGTAAGTATATCTGTGATTATCAGGGAGTAAGTATATCTGTGATTATCAGGGACATAGTAAGTATATCTGTGAAGTATAAGTATATATCTGTGATTATCAGGGACATAGTAAGTATATCTGTGATTATCAGGGACATAGTAAGTATATCTGTGATTATCAGGGACACAGTAAGTATATATCTGTGATTATCAGGGACATAGTAAGTATATATCTGTGATTATCAGGGACATAGTAAGTATATATCTGTGATTATCAGGGACACTGTGATTATCAGGGACACTGTGATTATCAGGGACACAGTAAGTATATCTTGATTATCAGGGACATGTAAATATCAATGGGACATAGTAAGGATTATCAGGGACATAGTAAGTATATCTGTGATTATCAGGGACCAGTAAGTATATCCAGGGAATAGTAAGTATATCTTGATTATCAGGGACATAGTGTACTGAGATTATCAGGGACATACAAGTATCTGTGAACAAGGGACATAGTAAGTCTATTATCAGGGACAAAGAAGTATATATCTGTGATTATCATAGTAAGTATATCATTATCAGGGACATAGTAAGTATATCTGTGATTATCAGGGATAGTAAGTGATTATTTACATAGTCAGTGGTGTATCATTATCAGGGAGTAAGGTATATCTTGATGGGACATAGTAAGTATATCTGTGTTATCAGATACATAGTTAGTGGTATTATCAGGGACATAGTAAGTATATATGTGATTATCAGGGACATAGTAAGTATATCTGTGATTAGAGGGACATGTAAGTATATCTGTGATGTCAGGGAGTAGTAAGTATATCTGTGATTATCAGGGACATAGTAAGTATCTGGTTATCAGGGACATATAAGTCAGTGGTGTTATCAGGGACATAGAAGTGGATATCAGGGACTTAGTAAGTCCATGGTGTATCAATAGGGACACAGTAAGTATATCTGTGCTTATCAGGGCTGACAGTAACACTTTAACTCATCAACCACTGACAAAATAGACTCTTCTGTAAATCAATGGATAAGGGAGTCTAAGGCCAGTCCAAATGTGTCTTTAGGGGTGACTGAGTTAAAATACAATATCTTAACAAGTGGTCTATCAAAAGAGTGGTTTTTTCATGTCATTGGTCTATCAATAGAGTGATATTTTATGTCAGTGGTGTATCAATAGAGTGGTATCTTATGTCAGTGGTCTATCAATACAGTGGTATCTTATGTCAGTGGTCTATGTCAATAGAGTGGTATCTTATGTCAGTGGTCTATCAATAGAGTGGTATCTTATGTCAGTGGTCTATCAATAGAGTGGTATCTTATGTCAGTGGTCTATGAATAGAGTGGTATCTTATGTCAGTGGTGTATCAATAGAGTGGTATCTTATGTCAGTGGTCTACCAATAGAGTGGTATATTATGTCAGTGGTGTATCAATAGAGTGGTATCTTATGTCAGTGGTGTATCAATAGAGTGGTATCTTATGTCAGTGGTCTATGAATAGAGTGGTATCTTATATCAGTGGACTATCAATAGAGTGGTATCTTATGTCAGTGGTCTATCAATAGATCTTATGGTGGACTATCAATAGAGTGGTATATTATGTCAGTGGTCAATAGAGTCAATAATGTCAGTGGGTTTTCTTATGTCAGTGGTCTATCAATAGTGGTATTTATGTCAGTGGTGTACAGAGGTGGTTATCTTATGCCAGTTGTATCAATAGAGTGGTAAAGTGGTCTATGAATAGAGTGGTATCTTATGTCAGTGGACTCAATAGAGTGCCTTATGTCAGTGGACTCTCTATATAGTGGTATCTTATGTCAGTGGTGTATCAATATAGTGGTATCTTATGTCAGATCAACTCTATCTTATGTCAATCAATATAGTGGTATCTTATATCTTCAATAGAGTGGTAACTTATGTCAGTGTAATCAATGGTATCTTATTTATATCAATAGATCCTCTATGTAAAGGGGTATCAATAGAGTGGTATCTTATGTCAGTGGTCTATCAATACATTGTTTTTTTTCTGTAAGTGGTCTATCAATAGAGGGGTCTCTTATGCCAGTGATTTCTCAATACAGAGGTTTCTGATGCCAGTTGTCTCTCAATAGAGAGGTTTCTCATGCATCAAATAGAGAGGTTTCACTAGTAGTCTCTCTATGCCAGTGGTCTACTGAAACAGGATCAACTCTACTATTGTCAACATACCTGTGATATATCTTGTGGTAACTGCTGTAACAATGGATGATTTAACAGATCCTCTGTAAAGGGGCGGGTTTCAAAATCTCGTGTTAAACACCTGTAAAATAAAACAAGATGCATCAAAGAAGCACTATGCTCTACAGAGCTAAACAATTCACTAAGATGTCAATGTTCCCTAATTCTGCTAAATACAGTGGAATCTGTCTTGAAAGACCACCCATTCTGCCAATGAAATGTCGTCCCTTATTTATTCACAGATAGATGTATTAAACTGAATAGTTCTGAAATGTGTTCTGAAAGACAGCTGGTCTCTCAAGATTGGTTTCACTTTCTTCAAAATCAAGTTCCATAAATCTAGCAAAAAATGGTGAATATTAGCTAGCTTTATTTCAATTTTTGAAAATTTTTGGCACACAAAAATAAGGTGTGCATTATACGCGGATGCGCATTATACACCAACAATTACGTCATTTTAAGACGTTAAGAATCTTTCATATACTGGATATACGTTTATTCCACCCAAGGGGGTCACAAAACCCTGTAAAACCTGAGGCTTGCAAAATGTAATATATTTTAATATTAGAGATACAAGTGGAGTTGAGATCACAGATTCAATTTGGTAAGTGACGTCACATCATATGTGAACAAGGAAAAGTTGGTCAGCGGTTTGTTGTGAAAGTGGGTTAACTTTCGATCACTGTCTGAATCGTAAATGACGCAGGGTATCTTTGGATTTGGGCATTGTCGATGCTATTTGTACGATTGTTAAAATATGCATTTCCCTGTTGTTGATTTTTATGCATCCATTTTCATGCAACTCTTTCAAGGTTTAACGATCAACCTACTACTGACGGACTATAACAGTAGACCATATAGACTAGAAGGCCTACCAATGACAGAAGATATCATAAGAGATATCAGTGTTCTAGCCTAACAAGTCTAGGTCACTACTTTAAATATAAATTCTAGATATATTTGGAGCATTGTATCATTCACATAAGCATAATGATAAAGTGAAATTAAGGGCTGACCTGTATGCTTCGTCTGGAATATCCAACATTGAACTTGTTGAGACAATGTGGCTATAGGCCTACTGTCAGTATCAAAGACATTAGATATGGCTAGAGTTTAGACTGACATATAGATATGGCTTTGAAATTTAGACTGAGGTGCGTAATTATTGACACAATGTGACGACCAATTATATATTTTATATTATTGGGGAAATGTCTTAGTGTCATTTTTGGACTAGCTTTGAACTAGTTTTACACACTGTTCATTCATAGAAAAATAAGTATTCATATGCATATCATGTGATATGTAATATGCATATCATGTGATATGTAATATACATGTCACATGATATTAATACACACATGTTCATTGATATGTAAAACAACATGATATGTAATATACATGTCACATGATATGTAATATACATGTCACATGATATGTAATATACATGTCACATGATATGTAATATACACACATATGTAATCATGTCACATGATATGTAATATACATGTCATGTCATATGTAAAAATGCATACACATAAATTAATAGGTCAGGTATGAATACACACAGATCATTCATAGGCATATTGTATGGGCCTACTCTAAATTATATAGGCAGGTATGAGAAAAAAACTGTTCATACATATGATACAATCACCATTCTATACATGTATATATAATGTGAAAACAAAGGTCAAATTTTGGAAATAATACTCGTAAAATTTTAATATTTCACTTACTTTGAAATAAAGTCTCGGAAGTGTGGTGACCATTTACTTTGATCTTTTAAATGTGGCTGTGGATTTCTAAAAAAGAAAACAAAATATTGATAAAAGTATGCTTTCTTTTCGAATGACCACCTTGTCTAAAATCTGCAACAAAATATATCATTGTATAAAACAATACACTCCTCGTTATATATGATGCCATGGTTATAATGCTAGTAGATCACTGAAACTAACACCCCCTCCCCCAGAAAATCAATAGATAAATAAATACAAATACAGGCCTTTAAGGATAAAGTCTGTTAGTGCTAGGAGAACCCAAATACTAACAAAAGAAATCCAGGGGTAATGAATTTCACAATTTTTTTAAATGCTACTTTTTCATTACATAAATTACTATTCTAAAAATCATTATACAACTTGTAAGAATAATTATCTTTAACATACAGGTAAGTACAGATAAAGTGATTTATCAAGGACTTCAAACAGCATGCAATGTATCACCTAGAGATATATTTCCTTTGTAAACAGGTTAGATATACAGATACACTTGTGCATATTGTACATCAAAGATTCTGTAGTATATTTTGTAGAGATATGTGTTCTGTATATATATACAGGTAAGACACAGGTAAAGTTGTGTATGGCAGGCAAACACAACTACAATCTGTAATACACCAACATTTAGTATATCCTATACAGGTATGTCACAGGTAATCTGGTACCTCAAGAACATAAAAGATTCTGCAATGTATTATGTAGTGATATATGTCCTGTATATACAGGTATGATACAGGTAAAGTGGTATATGGCAGACATACAAAACGTCAACATCTTATACACCAACAGTTATCATATACAGGTAGGTAAAAGGCAAACTGGTGCCTCAAGAATATAAAACATTATGCAAAATTATCATCAACTGATAGATTTACTTTTACACAGATAAGAATTATATAGGTAAACTGTTTCATGAATTGTTTTGCATATGAGTAGTCATGGTAATATACAAAGGTAAATTGGTACATGGATGATACCAAATGACTTAACTTTTGTCATAGATAAGGACAATTAAAATGGTACATCAAGATCATGGAAAATTATGAATTGTAGGTAAACATTACCGACAGGTAGGCTATTAAGGTAAACTCTCAAATTTACAACATCAAATATGATATTGTCTAATGTCAAAAGGTGTCATTTTTACAGGTAAGTTATAGAGGTACATTAACAGGTATCATTTTTACAGGTAAGTTATAGAGGTACATTAATAGGTATTATTTTTATAGGTAAGTTATATAGGTATATTAATAGCTATCATTTAATAGGTAAGTTATAGAGGTATATTGATATCAATAGGTGTCATTTTTACAGGTAAGTTATAGAGGTATATTGATAGGTATCGTTTTTACAGGTAAGTTATAGAGATATATTAATAGGAATCATTTTTACAGGTACATTATAGAGGTATATTGATACATGAAGAGCATCACAGATTATTCTTATCTTACATCAGCTGGTGTTCTATATTACAGGTAAGACGGACAGGTAAACTGATACACAAAGGACAAAAATAAACCTTGCCATAAACCAATATGTGTCAGTTACAGATACAGCTAGGAACAGGTCTATTAAGGTATATTGGCACATGTTTACAAACACAACGAGTCTACATCATATCATAACAGGGGTGCGAGCCACTTTTTGTCACAAAAGTACTAGAGATTCAGTAATGTATGGAGTCCGTGCTGGGCAATATGTTTTACTTCAACCTATTTTTTGGAAAGTAGACCTATTGTTTCGGTTACTGACAGAACCAGTATGTGCCACTTTACCTGGGTAAACATATAGTTACAGGTAATATACAGGTATACACCATCAAAGTCATCAAAGCATCTTTGTCTAATATAGACAGGTATGCATCTATCAATGTTGACAATTACGATTGGTTCATGGTAATCATGTAATAATTCAAAATTATGACACACTGCATTCATGTACATCAGGTAAAAATTTTAAACAGTTCAACATGTTCTTCATACAGTAAAACTTCCATGAGTCGAAGTTCAAGGGACCACCTAGAAAAGTTCCAAACATCGGGACTTCAACTCATGAATGGTAGCCAAGAATCATATGAGTTTTAGTTTCAGATGTTCTATAAGATGTAATAGACTGCTTCCAAACTGTATGTCATATACGGTCATGATAAATAATGATAAATGCTTAAATTAACTTAATGTTTGTGAAATTGAAACACCGAGTGTTTATGAGATGGAGAAGAATTGTCATGGTGCGCTTTCACACACATGTAAATTTTGACTTCAAATTATTTGTAGGAATTTTTTAGGTTTTTATATAGATGGACCCAAAAATTAATTCAAAACATCAAGAAATTTGACTCATAAAAGTTCAAATTATAAACTATTATGTAATAAAATTATTTTGAACTTTGTCAATAGTTCGTAACATCGAGAAATTCTACTCATTGAAGTTTGACTCATTGAAGTTCTATTGTATATAAAAAAACAAAACTACAATCAAAATTGCTTCTGTTGGTATCTACTACATTTGTTAGTATGATATGTTAGTAGAAATATGATATCTGGCTCATAATGACCTACACCATGATGCTATATCTAAATATATATAACGATATTGAGTTAATATATATACAGATAGCAGTTATACACACAGCTCACAAAAAAGTCAGAAACCGTAGCACTGACTAGTAAATAGCTCATACAAATCAGAAAGCTGTAGTAGTAAACAGCTAGGATCAGAAAGCTGTAGTAGTAAACAGGTCATATAAATCAGAAAGCTGTTTCTAGTAAGCAGTTCATAAAGATATGAAAGCTGTAGTAATAAACAGCTCATAAAGATCAGAAAGCTGTAGTAGTAAACAGCTCATAAAGATCTGAAAGCTGTAGTAGTAAACAGTTCATAAAGATCTGAAAGCTGTAGTAGTAAACAGCTCATAAAGATCTGAAAGCTGTAGTAGTAAACAGCTCATAAAGATCTGAAAGCTGTAGTAGTAAACTGCTCATAAAGATCTGAAAGCTGTAGTAGTAAACAGGTCATAAAGATCTAAGGCTGTAGTGTAAAAGCTCATGTAGGCTGTAGTAGTAAACAGTTCATAAAGATCTGAAAGCTGTAGTAGTAAACTGCTCATAAAGATCTGAAAGCTGTAGTAGTAAACTGCTCATAAAGATCTGAAAGCTAAACTGCTCATAAAGATCTGAAAGCTGTAGTAGTAAACAGGTCATAAAGATCTAAGGCTGTAGTAGTAAACAGCTCATAAAGATCTGAAAGCTGTAGTAGTAAACAGTTCATAAAGATCTGAAAGCTGTAGTAGTAAACAGCTCATAAAGATCTGAAAGCTGTAGTAGTAAACAGGTCATAAAGATCTGTAGTAGTAAACAGCTCTAAAGATCTAAGTACTGTAGTAGTAAAAACAGCTCATAAAGATCTAAGGCTGTAGTATAAAGAGTTCATAAAGATCTGAAAGCTGTAGTAGTAAACTGCTCATAAAGATCTGTAGTAGTAAACAGGTCATAAAGATCAGAAAGCTGTAGTAGTAAACAGGTCATAAAGATCTGAAAGCTGTAGTAGTAAACAGGTCATAAAGATCTGAAAGCTGTAGTAGTAAACAGGTCATAAAGATCTGAAAGCTGTAGTAGTAAACAGCTCATAAAGATCTGAAAGCTGTAGTAGTAAACAGCTCATAAAGATCTAGGCTGTAGTAGTAAACACATAAAGATCTAAGGCATAACAGTTCATAAAGATCTGAAAGCTGTAGTAGTAAACTGCTCATAAAGATCTGAAAGCTGTAGTAGTAAACTCATAAAGATCTGAAAGCTGTAGTAGTAAACAGGTCATAAAGATCTAAGGCTGTAGTAGTAAACAGCTCATAAAGATCTAAGGCTGTAGTAGTAAACAGTTCATAAAGATCTGAAAGCTGTAGTAGTAAACTGCTCATAAAGATCTGAAAGCTGTAGTAGTAAACAGGTCATAAAGATCTGAAAGCTGTAGTAGTAAACAGGTCATAAAGATCTGAAAGCTGTAGTAGTAAACAGCTCATAAAGATCTGAAGCTGTAGTAGTGTCATAAAGATCTGAAAGCTGTAGTAGTAAACAGGTCATAAAGATCTGAAAGCTGTAGTAGTAAACAGCTCATAAAGATCTGAAAGCTGTAGTAGTAAACAGCTCATAAAGATCAAGCAGCTCATCTGAAAGCTGTAAGACAGCTCATAAAGATCTGAAAGCTAGTAGTCATAAAGATCTGAAAGCTGTAGTAGTAAACAGCTCATAAAGATCTGAAAGCTGTAGTAGTAAACAGCTCATAAAGATCTGAAAGCTGTAGTAGTAAACAGCTCATAAAGATCTAAAGCTGTAGTAGTAAACAGCTCATAAAGATCTGAAAGCTGTAGTAGTAAACAGGTCATAAAGATCTGAAAGCTGTAGTAGTAAACAGGTCATAAAGATCAGAAAGCTGTAGTAGTAAACAGCTCAAAAAAATCAGAAAGCTGTAGTAGTAAACTGGTCATAAAAATCAGAAACTGTAGCTAGTAAAAGGCCTATAAAAAACAGAAAGCTGTAGCTAGTAGACAGCTCATAAAAATCACAAAGCTATAGATGTTTGCAGAAGTGAATGACCAGATGAAAAAATGATCAAATGGTAAACCTTATTTTATGTCCCCTCCCCTGTTCCTTTATCTCAAATCAACATAAACAAACAAACAGATAAACAAAACAAACAAGATCCTTTGTTAGGCACATCTCACACCCATCACCTTTTTTGTTACAGGATTTACAATGTTATAAAAACGAGAAGATTGTTGCTCAACAGAGGGATAACTCTGTAAACAAGGGACCATTGATTGTGCATCCTTTTCGTACACAAGACTGTGTCATAAAAAGGTGTTCATATTTTGTAGCATGTATGTACATGTGTACAAATATGATGACTGTAGCTTAAGTTATGACCATGACACACACAGCAAAAAGGAATACATGTAACTTTGAAAATAATGGGTATAGGTGCTTTGTTTTGATATGTGTCATATTCTGTCCCATCAAGGTGAGTACAAGGAGAGCTTAGATTAAGGAATAACTGCTTTATGGCCCAGAAAAACATAGTTTTAGTATGCAACTTTCTTTTGCATCGTGGTGTAAAACTCGATACGGTGAGCTCCTGTTAAGAAATGGCTGTTTTATAGCCTACAAAAAAGTCCAAATGGCTGCTATTTTTTTTTTTTTGAGAGAAAGAAAATGAACAAAGGGGCATTACCATTAAAATAAAGGGCTAATCGGGTGCTTTATCAGTAAAAGACACCCAATAAAACCAAACTGACACAAGGTATATGGTAGAACCAGATTAACACATGGTTAAGGAATGGCTGCTTTATGTTCGAGACAAGGAAAAATCAGCAAAGTGGCATAACTCACAAAATAAGTAATTAGTGTTATTTGGGATATGAAATGATGTCCCATAATGGTGTGTATATATATATATATCTATATATATATATATATATATATATATATATATATATATATATATATATATATATCTAGATATATATATCTATATATATAGATCTATATATCTATATATATATATATATATATATATATATATATATATATATATATATATATCATATATGGTGAGCCTAGGCTAAGGAATGGTAGATTTATGGAGTGGACATAAGGGCATAATTTTTGGTTTTGGTACATGACCCATGACCCCACCACATTGTATATGTTTACTACATGGTACTAGTATTCTGAGCCTAGTTTTAGAAATGGTGGATTTATGACCCAGAGAAGTAAACGATAAAGAATGGAGGACCATATGGGGATAAGACCATATGGACGATGCCATACTGTAAAAGGTTCTGTCATATACAGGTGTATGTAAAACATAAATGTCATACTTATTCCATACCATTCAATAACATACATGCTTCTTTAGAATAAATGGTACTCCAGCATTAACAAGGAACACATTCATGCAATTTTTTCAGACAAAACCACAGAAATTGAGTTTATTTTAGTTGTTTAAAAACATGATCACTTAAAACAAAAACTCCACTTGTGACAAGTTTTGTACATGCCATACAAACAAACAATAAACAAACAATAAACAAACAACAAACAAACAAACAAACATATCTCAGATAATCATCTGTGGGCAAAACTCAAAAGAAGACACTTTTCCTGTCATTGGTAATCAACAATGTCAAATCGTTGAGATGAAGTTATTGATGTACGTTAGTATTTCAAATCTTCATCTGTGTCTGGATTCTGCTTGTTTGAATCCAAATGTTACTGATCCCAGAATTGATGGCATGATTTACCACTATCAATGTCATGTAGTAATGTGTTATATCTTTACACCTTGTTAAACATGATTAACTGTTGTTTTCTGTTAAGAATTTTTCATTTATATGGAGATATATTCAGGCACAAGAGAAGTGTCATTTTTTACCTACATGTATGCTATGTTTTTTTGACTTTTGAATTTTTAAGTTTTACCATACGCTCAACAATTTTTCAGTTATATGGTGGCAGCAATTTTTTTTTATGGTGGAGGAGAGAACCCAGTAATTTTGTATCCGGGAAAGAGATCACCATCCTTCCACAAGTAAACTGGTCAACTTTCTCACAAAAATCAGCTTAGGTTCCAGTGGGACTCCAACCTGCACTGACCAAAAGTGAGAGACTTTATGTTTCAAAGCAAAATGCTCTAACCACTCATCCATGGAGGCACCAACTATGCAATGGACTGATACTAATGTAGTGAGGGTTCTTCAATGCCATGACTGCTATGACACAGAACCTCATCTTTTAACCTCCCCCGAAATATGTGCTTGAACAGCTTGAGAGTCAAACACTTTATTGCTGGACCACTGAATCTTTATTGTCTGATTCACATACGATGGTGGGGCAGAGTAACCTTTTGATTATCATATGGATGATTCTGCACTCTTTTCGGTTATGACAAGCTGCATGGGAAAAACATTTTATTCCTCATTTGATACACTCTTATGTATGGTGACAAGTAGGAACGATTACTCTAAGTCAATGTAATTTTAATGTTATGTTTTATTATGTATTACCTAAAATTTAAACTCGTCCAGGTCAAGAAAGGGTTCATAAGACTCCATCCCGCCAGGTGACTTGGATTTTACTACAGAAACTGTTGTACAGCTAACCAAATATACAGCGAAACCTCTCTGGAGAGACCACTCGGTCTTGAGAGACCACATTCTGGGAACCACTCAATGGAATATTTATATACCATAAATAAAACCTTCTTTGAGAGACCACCAGTCTTGAGACAGAATTTCAGTGGCAGATGTTTTGGTCTCACAAGATAGGTTTCACTGTACATGTATCATAACAACAGCAGATGATAACAAATTGGGGGAAAAGTAACTACAGCCAAACTTTTGGCAAGTGGCTGAAGTTTTAATTGAGTGGTACTTAAAGTTGTGAGTTTCTCCTTTGTTGGCCGACCGTGTACCAAATGTGAGCTGTACAGTGAACATATCTTTGAAAGTTTATTTTTAAGTGGTAAATAAATAGTTAATTTTGCATTGTGAATGGGCCTTTTATTGGACCTACAAGTTGATGATATTAATCCCTGAAACTTGATGTGGGTGTTTGATAATGAAGATGATTTGCTTTAGGTTAGTACAGAAAATAAGACAACAAAAGGCATGCAAGTCTCTTTTGTCAAGGCCACACACATTTTTGCATTCAGATAGCTAGAGCTAGCCTTGTTTAGAACTTACCTTTCAGAGCTAGTATGTAAACTAAAATAGGTAACTAATATGTTAGAACAGTCAATAATTTTAGTCACAAATTTTGACAGTTAGAAATTTTTTTAAGGTGACTGTTCACAGAAATTCTTCAAACATCTTACATGTTTTAGCTGTTTAAACTTCTTTCACCAAATGTTGAAAAGTTATCAATCATTGGATAGTATTAATAATGACATTCTAATTTAAATTAAAGGTATAATTGTCGCTCAGTTTATGAACATTTTGGTTTGGTTTTTAAATGCAGTAATGTCAGAAATTTATAACATTATATAAAAATATTTAGTCATGGATATCAATATTTCACTTTATTATCTTGTGCTCTTAACATGATAAATCAGGATTTATTTAATTCTTGTGCAGGATGGCAACAATTTAATTTGACCAGTTTTTCCAGTTTGAAGCCAATCAAAAAGCTTTTTGTGCATGCTAAACTAGGCTGGTAAAAAAAAATCAAAGATACTGGAAGTGTAACAAATTCAATAGTGAATTTGAAAGCAATCACTAACAGATTCTGTAAGGAAAAGGAATAGATCCAATGTAATATATTACTGGAACAAAAGCAGGATATGCATGATATATGGGTAATTAGTTTGCGTGCTTGAATGGTACTTTAATCGGTATTATTACAGTACCTCCGTGCCTCAGCACTAATGATAAGAGTAAAGGTCATTGTCTAAAATTATTTTCCACTGTTAGCCTATCATATGTGTCTTTGGAATCTGGGTCAGTGCATAACAACTTAGATTTTACTGACAGAGTACCCCCCTCATAAATGACATTTTTACACAATATTGATATTTTTTTCGATATGGAAACATAATTTCATTCTTTTCTTTACCAATACCCATCAATTTTCAATGGTAAAAAAAATTACGATTTTGAGCGACAATATCCCTTTAAATTACAATCCCATGTAAGACACATGGGATTTAAAAAGAGGTCATGGCATCTAAAACAATGGGGAATTTGCAAATAAATCATTGCAGAAAAAATTACAGGTTCTTAGATATTTTCACTGTTCTCAGTATATTTTTTGTTTGAAAAAAAACCATATGACCTCATGATCTTACAGTCTGTGAACAAACACCCCAAAAGTTTTGTTGTAATATGAAACACATCCGTGAATAAGATTTCTTTCTATCTATGTGTAAGTTGAATATACATGTATATTCTAGCAAAACATTGCATGTTTTTCTTCAGTTAGACAAAGAACATTTCTTAAAGCAAAATGAGCTGTAATTTTTAAGGAATTATTGTCTCAAAATTTTCTTAAATTGTGAAACTGTATTTTAAATAATTTTTATGGTAAAAAAAAACCTTTTCAATTTGAATAAAAAATGTAGGTGATACAAGAGTCAGTTCTTACAGGAACTTTTCTCTACTAAATTATCTTTAATATTGGACTATAATTCCCAAACAAAATTCATATCTTTTCTCAAACTTTAAAAAAAATAAATAAATAATTATTTGAAAAATTGTGTGACATATCTGCTTTGAAGTCAAAATTAATAAATCCTAACCAAACCTGATGATTTCGTAGTCCATGTGAATGTTGTATTATAATTATAGCACACCCTGTTCACACTGTATTGATGGAGACTACCAAACCTCTTGTGAAGAAAACAGCTCATATTACTTTATTACTCTCACCATACCTCTATCTATCAACCAATTACAAAAACTTGAATCTTGAACTTTTTATTTTCAATTTGGTTTTAATTTTTATTTTACATAAAATACTGCTGAAAATTACAAAATATACTACACAATTATATACAGCCAGAGTTATACATACTCAAACTTCATGAAAACAGGTAATTATTGAAAGCTGTTATGATAAAGGTATGGGAAGAATGAGGATATTATAGAAATCTATTTCATATTAGATATTATTTGTGGTTTATATAAATCATGTCAAATACAGTTAAAGTTTGCTTTGTTATATTCTATGTTTGAAATAATTTCCGATGTCACCTGCAATATTATTTACCAACAAGTCCCATATGACTGTCCGTATGAGGCAGAGGGGCTAGAGTACATCACACTCTAAGTTATAATGTGTCTCATCTCTAACATTACAGGTTCAAGTCCGATTGGAGCCTTAGCTGATTTTGTGAGAAAGTTTGCCAGTTTACTTGCAAAAGACTGGGTACACTTTTCTCTGATCTATCATAAATAACTGGCCATCATCGTGTAACAAATAAATTGCTGAGTTTGGCATAGGACACCATTACAACAAAGAAAACACAATGTATGTCCTCTATATTAATTTACACATTGCATTTTTGTGAAAGTTAGTAAAATTTCTTGACGTCACAATGCATTTTCAATGTTTGTCCGAGGTATGACCGAGGTGTTAAGTATTGTATCCTTAGATGCCATCTCAACTTGCTTTAGCTGAGAGCGGGCAGAAACTACCTTTATAAGATAAAACTGTGGTATAAACCTGAACCCAGATTTGAGCCTCGAACCTTCAACTTGTGAGTCAACTGCTCTAACAGTATGAGCCAATGCAGCTGGTCAGCTGAAGCCATGGAAATAAGAATACTAGGCTAAACATGACTAAATTCAGAAGTACCCAGGGTCAACCCATTTTCTATGATTTTTTTTTAAAAAATCTATTGCATTCAATAACGAATAATGATGAAAATATCACCCTGATTTCTCTTACCTTGGAATCTTAAAGAGTGCTCTCATAGGATGAAGGTCTGCCAATGGTGGTTCACCTTCCGCTAACTCAATCGCGGTAATTCCGAGGGACCACACATCACAGCGTATGTCATAGTTGTATTCTAGCTGTCTCTCACAAGCGATCACCTGCAAACACATTACATGTAGAAAAATGAAATAGAAATTGTTATCTCTTCAGAGATTACTGATTTATTATTGAACACATGCAAAATATAACAGAGGTGAAAAATATACCTGTGTATATGTTATGTAAACACTTTATATGTCATTACTGACATATTTCTGTTGATAATGTCCACAAGCAGGTGATAATTTGACAGGTAATGGATATATTTCAACAGTACTTTACTAATTGCTGATGTTACATCAACTAAGTTACATAATGCTACTCCAGTTAAACTTGACTCTGTATAAAACTCAGTACTTTAAATTGTATATTTAATAGGAACTTACAATTGTAGTTACATGTAGACTATGGCTATACTCCAGACAAATTTGACTCTGTATAAAACTCAGTACTCACTTCAAATTATATATTTCATGGGAACTTAGTTGGATTAAGGCTATACTCCATTCAAACTAGACTCTGTATAAAACTCAGTACCCACTTAAGATTATATGATATTTCATGGGAGTATTGTTTTTATCTGTGAATTACTTTTATCCAGACTGTTTGTAGATACTTATATTGCTTTCATGTTCTTAAATTAGAATGTGTTTTTTTTTTTTCTTTTTTTTTTTTGGTATAGTCTGACCCAGGTGTCTATGTTGAAAGTGAGGATGACATTTCACTACATGCACAAATCTGTATTGATACATCAGTAATAACTTTCCACTGTTTCAAAATGAAATAAAAATCATTAAAATGTATGGTCAAACTTGTTCATAAAGGCCACTCAAGGAAACAGTACTAGTCAAAACAGTTGTTATAGACAGGTGGCCTTCATAAAGAGGTTTATTCATTATAGAAAAGTTAACAAAGGTTATATTTGAACGGCCGTTATAGGCAGGTGCCCTTTACACAGATGTGACCTTTAATGCAAGTTAGACTGTAAACAAATAATATCAATGCACTGTAAAAAGCACAAGATGCTCAATCACTGATTCTCATGTCTAAGGTAAAAGTTTTACGTTCCAAAACTCATCAACCCCTGAAAAAACAATGGACTCTTCTGCATGTTCTGTAAATCAACAATACAGGCCAGTCTAAATGTATCTTTAGGGATGAATGAGATTGTATGTTTTTTCAGAGTGACTTGGTGTGTTGAACCTATCACAAGTATCAGCATCAGGTATTCTGTAATGCACATGTAAAACCCAAAATCTGAACAGAGACAGATCACATTACAGATCATTGTGCTTACATAGGTGGCCTAAAAGTATGAGAGTGCAGATAGAAACATTAATATCAAAGTCAAAACTACAGTGAAACCTGTCTTGAAGACAACTCTCATGTAAGACGACCTGTCTTTTAAGACCACTTTGTTTAATAAGCCTGTAAATACAAGCTCTTTTGACAGACCACCTGTCTAGAGACACCACATTTCAGTGGCAGAAAAGGTGGTCTCTAAAGATAGGTTCCACTGGATAATTTGAAAAACTGAAGAGCATCCTATGGTCCACTTGTGGGGGTCTAAGTTCAGCATTACAATTTTTTATCAATCTTTACTCAGCATTGAAATAAGTTAAAAGCACCTAGACTCTATATCAATATTTTTTATGAATTGAACATCTATCAAAGCTGGTGACATCATCATATATGAGAGGTGAGGTAAAATCTGTGTGAAAAAACTCACATGAAAAGGTCACTGTCTTTCTGACCACAGATAAAATCAGAATGACCAATGACAGGCTTTAACATCAAACTGTTGTCCATATCGTTTTATTTTGAAGTTAATAACTGTGGGTATTAAATTAATAAAAAGATGAAATA
This sequence comes from Atrina japonica, assembly GCA_030159075.1. Classification (NCBI taxonomy): domain Eukaryota; kingdom Metazoa; phylum Mollusca; class Bivalvia; order Pterioida; family Pinnidae; genus Atrina; species Atrina japonica. Next base: position 234,077 of record BROG01000466.1, on the reverse strand, counting down.
TGGCTGATAAGAAAATACCTGTAATTACAGCTTTTACCTGATAAATATAGATCTTCCATTCTAAAAGGTACAGATTGCCATAGGGAAGGACAAGTTTAATGTACATTATATAATTTTTAACAGGGAAGGTGTCAATATGTGTGTTAAAAGTGAAGGATTCTCTTTTCTCTCACTTGAGACTGATTTGTCCATGAATTTAGATGTCAGGGCAGAGGTTATTTCACCCTGCCCATCCAGGAAGTGTCGAAACTGCATAACATTCTTCACATATTTTGTTGTCTGTTTGTAAAAAAGATTGATGCAGTCTCTCTTTTATAGTATTTCAAAATGAGAGAAAAACAGGCGAACACCATTTTGAGAGAGGAACACCAAAATCTCAATCCTTGTGCACAAAATTATGTTTATCCATGAATCGGCAAGCCTCATCAAGGACACAAAATATTGTGTACTTGGATTGAGATTTTGCCATGCCTCCCTCAAAGAGGTGTAAGATTGTATTAATCTACAATTATGTACAATTTGTACATATACAATGTAATATAGTCTCTCTTTTTCTTTTATTTCTTGCTAAATGTATCTTCATCATGTTCATCTCCTGCACTTTCTCTCATTTTATCTCTTTTTTTCTTTGTATTTGTCATTTTCACTATCATCATATATATCTCTCCTATCTGCTTCCCTAGTCTGTCTCTGTCTGTCTGTCTGTCTCTCTCTTTCTCTCTCTCTCTCTGTATATATATATATATATATATATATATATATATATATATATATATATATATATATATCTTTCATCTTCTCTCCCTCCTTGTCTGTCTCTATATCTTTCGTCTTCTCTCTCTCTTTGTCTGTCTCTATATCTTTCGTCTTCTCTCTCTCAGAGGCTCCTTTTTTGTCTCGAGATCTATATATTTTGTCTATCTGTCTCACTGCTCAATTTTACATCCTGTCTGTACATATTCTTCACAAATAGCTGTACTTATGTAATGTTGGTGAAATATATTGACATTTGTGTAAAGGTTGAGACTGACCTTGACACAGTAGCCTTAGAATGAGCAAACATTTTGATAAAAAATGTAGAAGGTAAATCAATATTGTATGCCTGGAAATGGTCCACTCTGGTTATTTTTAGCCTTTTTACGATAGAAAACATTTTAACCCCGTTTTAATTTTGCCCTTATTCACCATAGGTTCACAGATGTCAAGTAAGTTCACAAATTAAATTACATAGCTTGAAGTATTCGCTTTCAGTTTAAAATTTCCCTCTAATCTAAGGACAAAAATAGTGAAAATTAAACAGGAGCGAAAATTTCCAGGTAAACCGAAATGTGAGAAGCACCAGTCTATAATGCCCCAAGAGCTTAGCCATTCCTAAAGACTTTAAAGTCCCATAACTCTGGCAAATATTGCTGAATGTTGGGCAACTTGGCCTCTATATATCTTCAATATCAACAGACAAAGAGACAGGCAAAATACAATATAACCTCTGTATCTTCAATCTGTATCTGACAAACAGACAGAGATACAGGCGAAATACAAAACAGTGAACCTTCTTAGGGACACAAGAAAACTTGTCTTTATAAGGAGGTGGTCTTTATATAGAGGTTGATTTGTACACAAATGGTACTATTGGGGACAGCAAAAATGGTCTTTGTGACCAGGTGGTCTTTATACAGGTGGTCACTAAAACATTACAAAACTAAAACACTACAAGGTATTACTGTATATCTTCAATATCAGGGACATTCTACATCTACTTTCTGATCACTAACAAGTTTTCCTTGATGGGAAGCAACCTGTCTTTTGTGAAGATCCCCTCTTTATTTATTCATTTTTTTTTTCTATATTTGAACTCAGGACCATACATTTAAATCATAACACTAATATTCATAACAGTCTTCTTTAACTCGTTCACCTCTGAAGACACATTTGGACTGGTCTAAGTCATTGATTTACAGAAGAGTCCATTGTTTTCAGGGGATGATGAGTTCAACAATCAAGTGTTTTACATCAAATGTTCCCGAAGATTTTAAACCCAAATGTGAATGCAGAGACCCAGATTATTTGATATACATGTAATTACACAAGACAGATGTATATGTTACATCATCAAATATTTACAGGTAACATGTTACACCTCTTCCTTAATTAGACAACTACAGATCTAGAAATGAAAAACACTGAAAATACAGTTGATTTTACAGGTGAACACCTGCCTGTATTACCAGTTGATGCTAGATAGTTAATTACTAACGATGAATTAATATGGTTTAGAATATTTTAAATTGTAGATCTTTGTAATGTTAAATAAAAGCCAGAGTGATGGGCATCATGCAAAGGCACGGGAAGATGAGTAAGGTTCTGATTTATACAGCAGGTGTAGCATGTTAAAGGAACTTGACATAAGTCCCTAGAATAGTAAAAATATCCTAACTGTATAAGTCCCTAGTATATTTAAAATATCCTAACTGTATAAGTCCCTAGTATAGTTAAAATATCCTAACTGTATAAGTGCCAAGTATAGTAAAAATATCCTAACTGTATAAGTCCCTAATATAGTTAAAATATCCTAACTGTATAAGTCCCTAGTATAGTTAAAATATTCTAACTGTATAAGTCCCTAATATAGTTAAAATATCCTGACTGTATAAGTCCCTAGTATAGTTAAAATATCCTAACTGTATAAGTCCCTAGTATAGTTAAAATATCCTAACTGTATAAGTCCCTAGTATAGTTAAAATATCCTAACTGTATAAGTCCCTAATATATTTAAAATATCCTAACTGTATAAGTCCCTAGTATAGTAAAAATATCCTAACTGTATAAGTCCCTAGTATAGTTAAAATATCCTAACTGTACAAGTCCCTAGTATAGTTAAAATATCCTAACTGTATAAGTCTATAGTATAGTAAAAATATCCTGACTGTATAAGTCCCTAGTATAGTTAAAATATCCTAACTGTATAAGTCCCTAGTATAGTTAAAATATCCTAACTGTATAAGTCTATAGTATAGTAAAAATATCCTAACTGTATAAGTCCCTAGTATATTTAAAATATCCTAACTGAATAAGTCCCTAGTATAGTTAAAATATCCTAACTGTATAAGTCCCTAGTATAGTTAAAATATCCTAACTGTATAAGTCCCTAGTACAGTAAAAATATCCTAACTGTATAAGTCCCTAGTATAGTAAAAATATCCTAACTGTATAAGTCCCTAGTATAGTTAAAATATCCTAACTGTATAAGTCCCTAGTATAGTTAAAATATCCTAACTGTATAAGTCCCTAGTATAGTTTAAAATTATCTAACTGTATAAGTCCCTAGTATAGTAAAAATATCCTAACTGTATAAGTCCCTAGTAGTAATAGTTAAAATATCCTAACTGTATAAGTCCCTAGTATAGTTAAAATATCCTAACTGTATAAGTCCCTAGTATAGTAAAAATATCCTAACTGTATAAGTCCCTAGTATAGTTAAAATATCCTAACTGTATAAGTCCCTAGTATAGTTAAAATATCCTAACTGTATAAGTCCCTAGTATAGTTAAAATATCCTAACTGTATAAGTCCCTAGTATAGTTAAAATATCCTAACTGTATAAGTCCCTAGTATAGTTAAAATATCCTAACTGTATAAGTCTATAGTATAGTAAAAATATCCTGACTGCATACATCTACAGTATAGCTAAAGGATTCTGACTGTATAAGTCTATAGTATAGCTAAAGGATACTGACTGTATAAGTCTATAGTATAGCTAATGGATTCTGACTGTATAAGTCTATAGTATAGCTAAAGGATTCTGACTGTATAAGTCTATAGTATAGCTAAAGGATACTGACTGTATAAGTCTATAGTATCCCTAAAGGATTCTGACTGTATAAGTCTATAGTATCCCTAAAGGATTCTGACTGTACAAGTTTATAGTATAGCTAAAGGATTCTGACTGTATAAGTCTATAGTATAGCTAAAGGATTCTGACTGTATAAGTCTATAGTATAGCTAAAGGATTCTGACTGCATAAGTCTATAGTATAGCTAAAGGATTCTGACTGCATAAGTCTATAGTATAGCTAAAGGATTCTGACTGCATAAGTCTATAGTATAGCTAAAGGATTCTGACTGTATAAGTCTATAGTATAGCTAAAGGATTCTGACTGTATAAGTCTATAGTATAGCTAAAGGATTCTGACTGTATAAGTCTATAGTATAGCTAAAGGATACTGACTGTATAAGTCTATAGTATAGCTAAAGGATACTGACTGTATAAGTCTATAGAATAGCTAAAGGATTCTGACTGTATAAGTCTATAGTATAGCTAAAGGATTCTGACTGTACAAGTCTATAGTATAGCTAAAGGATTCTGACTGTATAAGTCTATAGTATAGCTAAAGGATTCTGACTGTATAAGTCTATAGTATAGCTAAAGGATTCTGACTGTATAAGTCTATAGAATAGCTAAAGGATTCTGACTGTATAAGTCTATAGAATAGCTAAAGGATTCTGACTGTATAAGTCTATAGAATAGCTAAAGGATACTGACTGTATAAGTCTATAGTATAGCTAAAGTATTCTGACTGTATAAGTCTATAGTATAGCTAAAGTATTCTGACTGTATAAGTCTATAGAATAGCTAAAGGATACTGACTGTATAAGTCTATAGTATAGCTAAAGGATACTGACTGTATAAGTCTATAGTATAGCTAAAGGATACTGACTGTATAAGTCTATAGTATAGTTAAAGGATTCTGACTGTTTAAGTCTATAGTATAGCTAAAGGATTCTGACTGTATAAGTCTATAGTATAGCTAAAGGATACTGACTGTATACGTCTATAGTATAGCTAAAGGATTCTGACTGTATAAGTTTATAGTATCGCTAAAAGGATTCTGACTGTTTAAGTCTATAGTATAACTAAAGGATTCTGACTGTATAAGTCTATAGTATAGCTAAAGGATTCTGACTGTATAAGTCTATAGTATAGCTAAAGGATTCTGACTGTATAAGTCTATAGTATAGCTAAAGGATTCTGACTGTATAAGTCTATAGTATCCCTAAAGGATTCTGACTGTATAAGTCTATAGTATAGCTAAAGGATTCTGACTGTACAAGTTTATAGTATAGCTAAAGGATACTGACTGTATAAGTCTATAGTATAGCTAAAGGATTCTGACTGTATAAGTCTATAGTATAGCTAAAGGATTCTGACTGTATAAGTCTATAGTATAGCTAAAGGATTCTGACTGTATAAGTTTATAGTATCGCTAAAGGATTCTGACTGTTTAAGTCTATAGTATAGCTAAAGGATTCTGACTGTATAAGTCTATAGTATAGCTAAAGGATACTGACTGTATAAGTCTATAGTATAGCTAAAGGATACTGACTGTATAAGTCTATAGCATACTAGCTAAAACTTCCTGACTGCATAAGTATATAGTATAGCATAGAAACTCCTCAAACCTTAACTACATATATTATGTAGTAACTACTGAACCACCTCAAACATAAACAAATTATATAGTAACTATTCAACCACCTCAAACCTCTAAAACACATGCAAAATATTTAGTTACTATTGATTTACCTCAAACCTCTACAAAATATACAGTAACTATTGCACCACCTCAATATCCATCAAATATATAGTAAATACTGAACCACCTTAAATCTCTAAAAAATATATAGTAACTATTGAACCACCTTAAACCTCTACAAAATAAATAGTAACTATTGTACTACCCCAAACCGCTACAAAATATAAAGTAACTACTGAACCACCTCAGATCTCTACAAAATACATAGTAACTATTGAACCACCTCTAACCTCCACAACATATATAGTAACTATTGAACCACCTCTAACCTCCATAAAATATATAGTAACTATTGAACCACCTCAAACCTCTACAAAATATAAAGTAACAATCAAATCATCCCAAACCTCTACAAAATATAAAGTAACTATTAAACCACCCCAAACCTCTACATAATATAAAGTAACTATTGAACCATCTCAAACCTCTTCAAAATAAATAGTAACCATTGAACCACCTAAAACCTCTACAAAATATACAGTAACTCCTGAACCACCTCAAACCTCTAAAAATATATAGTAACTACTGAACCACCCCATACCTCTACAAAATATATAGTAACTACTGAACCACCCCATACCTCTACAAAATATATCGTAACTACTGAACCACCCCATACCTCTACAAAATATATCGTAACTACTGAACCACCCCATACCTCTACAAAATATATAGTAACTACTGAACCACCCCATACCTCTACAAAATATATCGTAACTACTGAACCACCCCATACCTCTACAAAATATATCGTAACTACTGAACCACCTCAAACCTCTAAAAAAAAATTGAACCACCCTATAAAACCTCCACAAAATATATCGTAACTACTGAACCACCTGAAACCTCTAACAAATATTGAACCACCCTATAAAACCTCTGCAAAATATATAATATCTACTGAACCACCTCAAACCTCTAACAAATATTGAACCACCCTATAAAACCTCCACAAAATATATAACTATAGTTCTATTGAACCTTCACTTCCACTACATATACAGTAGCTACTTAGCTTTTATGTACAACAGATTTAATAAACAAGGTCTGAATGAAATCATGCAATTGATTGATAACCATTCCAACATAACCAAGAATCTCTGGACATGTTTTCTGTATTTCCATTATTTAGGAATTTTTTAGCTTGTTAGCACAATCACAACCTGTCCCTTCATCATGTTCATATATATATATATATATATATTACTGCCTTAAATATACATGATAATCACCTTGCATAACAGGTTTTTACTTATTTGGTTTTAAATAAATTAAAATGTTTTAACCTTCTTTTTCTCATTTACATGTAAATTCCAAAGGAGATCAGATCTGATGGATGGTTATTTTACTTGTTTTATAAATTATTTGTTGGTTGAAATTACTAAAATTCTACAACATGCAAAAGTTCAAAATATTTACATTAGCCACAGTTTTGTAAACAGCTCATACATGTGTTGTGGTGCACCAGATAGCACAGTTGGTAAGAGTGTCCTACTAGTGTTTGGAAGGTCCTGGGTTCGATACCAGTCTGGCCACACATTTTCCCCTACTTGCTACATATGTATTTTATAAAAAATATTTTTCACATATTTTCAGGCAGTGAGGATAAATTTTACCTTTGGGTGAACTTATGTTTTTAGTAAATGTCACCATGTTGTTTTTCACGACATGATATTACAACCTGGTACTCTAAGCAGTTTTAATCTTCACAACAGAGATAAATGTGAAAATCAAACCAATTTACTGCAATTTACAACAGACAGATATTGTTAGTTAATAGACCAGAACTATTATATTTGTAACCCAAACCAGGCAATAACTGAAAACCCCAAGATATCAATAATTAAAAACCTCAAGATATCAATGACTGAAAGTCTAAAGATATCAATGACTGAAAACTTGAAGATATCAATATTTCAAAACCTGGCCATCATTAGCCATCATGGTTGACTGAAGACTCACAGACATAATTACACTTTAGGGGAAACACCTAAAAGCAGTCCAAACTGATCACCATTAAGAATGACCGGGGACAGATGTTAAAAGCAAAACACAAAAATTATGGATTTTTATTTTATTGACATTCCCCATTGGAATATTTTCAATACAGATTAAAATGTTAAAAGGACTGACTTTAAAGCAAATTTAAATGTACATCAGATATAAAAATAGAATAAAAGTAAATATACATATAAGCTATACAAAGTACTGGGGTCATCAATTAGAATGTGTTTTAGAGACATGAACTAGTATGTTTCGAATGAACAGTGAATCTTCTTATACTTATTATTAGTAGTAGTAGGGGCTTCCCTGGAAAGTTTACCAGTTTATGTGCTAAAAACAGGTGTCTCTTTCAGGTTCATTGTAACCAAGTTCTCTCTGCCACTTTTAAATCTGGGTCAGCCACTGTTGAGTGTGGCATATACATGTCTATATATATATATATATATATATATATATATATATATATATATATATATATATATATATATATATATATATATATATATATATATTATATATATATATATATATATATATATACAAGGTTCGGATTTAACATTTTCCCCAAGTGCATGACAGTGCAACTTTACATACAAAATCTGCAAGCTTCATCCCTTGTCTAACTCAGAAGAAATAATTTCATGATATATAGATAAAAAAGTAACCAACTTTGACACATTAGGACAAGACAGGATACTTTCAATTTGTATTTCTTTTGCTGTACAAGGGGCCGGTGCCAGTACAGATGAGAAACCTAATGGACCCTCTTATTATTTACTGGCCATGGAATAACCACTGCTAACTTTACATCCTCTATATATATATATATATATATATATATATATATATATATATATATATATATATTATATATATATATATATATATATATATATATATATATATATATATATATATATATATACACACACACACATATACATATATATATATATATATATATATATACATACACAAACCCTATAAGTACAAAGTTAGCAAGGATTCAATTTCTCATTATTAGCAAGATTGGTGAGATCACTAAAATTGAATATCGTTAACAATTCATTCCTCATCGTAGGTAAGTCAAGTTATCTTTTCTTTAATCATAAAATCGCTAAAATTACAATATTTTTGGACAATACGCTAAATTTGCATCATGCCAAAATGTCCACATATATATACGGTATATATATATGTGTATGTGAGTGGGCGTGTGTGTGTGTGTTGTGTACATGTTTAAATGTATCACATGTAGTTTGTTTAAGTTAAAAAGAGATATTCCATTTAAGCAACCTTTAGGGCATTAAAAACCAAAATGACAAAACTGTGAACGTGAAATAAACAAGTCTATCTCGCATCAGACAACACAAACACACATGTACATGCTCTCTTACAAACACACCCATATGGACAGACACGAGAGCACATTAACACATGAAAATATACACAAAAGAATAAAGAAAAACAATTTATAAATATACGTACAAACACACACAGAGAAATAAAGATACACTGTCAAACACATACTCACAGACACACACAAATACAAACATCACACACCAGAAACTGAACATTTTCTTTCAGCTCTTTGGGTCCAGGACTTTTTCAATATATTTTGCCTGGTTCTGGTCCTCTAACATCTGGGTCCAATCACAATATCTTATTCTATATGTTCTGTATTGATAATTAATATTAAATAATATAGCTGGCTTTGAGAGATACCTTTGACAAAGACCATGGGGCAGAAATTACAGATGTATGAACTTTACAAAGGAAATGGGTTAAGTAAAATATGTGTAGAAAGAAAAAAAAAAACGTGACAGAATATACATTCACTGATACTGAGTTGTTAGGTATCAGACTCACACAGATGGAAAATTACAGGGTCCAAAAGTAAAATATGTAGGTCCCGAACCTAGGACTTAAAGAATTTCCACCCACTGTACACACACAGATATATATTCTCATACACACATGCACACACCCCACACAAACAAACACACACACACACACACACACACACCATTACGACTTTAAGTTGATGTTTTCGACAGATCATAATTACTACCCATCATTTGTAGGTATATTCTGATAGATAGTTAGTTCCCTTTAATAACTGTTTAAGTCTGTAATTGTATATCAGTATAAAATAGAATAAAATAAAATTCTCACCTGGTAACCATATCACCTGTGGTCATTTCAGGTAATTACGAAAGTTTTAATTACGACAATTCCACAATAATTCCATAACTATATGAAGTGTAGACCAAACAGTTCTGTAGAGAGTCATGGGGTTCCAGACTTATTTATTAGCATAATCCCAACACATAAACAATATTTATGTACAACCACCAAATGTCATATCAGAATTAGACAGAATAAAATATATCAATCCTTCCTCATGTTCTTATACAGAATTTATCAATGGGTCAATGGTGACAAGATGGGTTATCCTGATTTCTTTCCTCCCATTATCACTTAAAACTCAATAACATGAGTCAATTTGGATATTGATTTCTTACCTGGTGTATACACAGACAAGGCGATAGTTACCTGAAGAGTTTCTGAGTTCATTTCTTTACATGTACATATTGTATATACAATGCTCTGATATTATCACTGATAAAATATTCAGCGTTTTATCATTTAAGTACATATAATTAGGTAAAAGCTATTTATTAAAGGCGCGTTAAAATTGTATGCTGATGTTGATGGTAAAAGCAGATAAACAAACAGAGATGGACAGAAAGTCGTCAGGGGTTAACATGTTCTTCATAAATCTATTTTGCTGATTGAAGATACGGGTAAAGATTGAAATGGTCATAGTCCCAATGTCGTACCTGTCTTCAATACCTAAAGTTAATTTTCTTCCAAATCTATAATTAGATCACATGTAAGTGTAAAAGGTAACCTGTATACAGGTAAGATTATTCAAATGTTTAGTCCTGAGTGTCCAGGTACAGTGATTTCCGCGAGGTTTATCAATTTTTTATTTGAAAATACTGAACAGGTTTTTGTTTGCCAAAGGCAGTGGTCTTTTGAGTTTCCCAATATAATATTTTAACAAGGTTTTCTCCTTGGTCATAAAAAAATGGCTGCCACTGTAATACTGTCAAATTACCCAATGTCGAGTAAAATGACAGTTAAACCAAGAATACAAACTGATGGTCATTGTCAGCATGACCCATGTTCACCACTAAAGACCCATTTGGACTGGTCTAAGTCATTAGTTTACAGAAAAGTCCATTGTTTTTCAGGGTTTGATCATTTAAGCTGAGAATTAGAATTTGTTTATTTGTTTTAATAGCGTTTTATTCCATACTCAATAATCTTTTTAAAGTCGTATCTAGTATGGCCAGTTTTTTAATGCAGGAGGAGTATAACTGGTTATATAATGTACCAATGTAACCAGGTAAAAGGTCACTGGCCTCCAGTTTCACTACATGGAGAAGGCTGGTGGTCTAGCTTCGTATACATTGTAACCAGGTAAAAGGTCACTGGCCTCCAGTTTCACTACATGGAGAAGGCTGGTGGTCTAGCTTCGTATACATTGTAACCAGGTAAAAGGTCACTGGCCTCCAGTTTCCCTACATGGAGAAGGCTGGTGGTCTAGCTTCGGATACATTGTAACCAGGTTCTCTCCCCCACCATAGAACACTGGCTGCCAGCATATAACTGAAAAATTGTTGAAAGTGCGTAAAACATGATTCAAAATTCATAAAATTCCTGTTTCACTAAGTTGGAATGAATAAATTTGGAAAATTAATTTTGTGGGTGTGGTAGGTTAAAATTTATTGAAAGAGGGGCTCAACAGCATAGTGGTTAGCCATCACCCTTTCAACCATGAAGTGTCGCACTTCTGGTCACTGCAGGTTTGAGCCCCGCTGGAACCTAAGCTGATTTTTAGAGAAAGTTTGCCACTTTACTTGTGGAATGCCGGTCAGGTCTTTTCCCTGGTATATTGTAAGCTGGTTCTCTCCTCCAATAAAAACTGACCTATGTCAACATATAACCGAAAAATTGTTGAGTGTTGGGTAAAACATTATTCAAAATCAAATCAATGGAAGACAAAACAAGACTGTGAAGGCAAAACGTTAAAGCTGTTTATATACAAAATGTTAAAGCTGTTTATCTACAAAACGTTAAAGCTGTTTATCTACAAAATGTTAAAGCTGTTTATATACAAAACGTTAAAGCTGTTTATCTATAAAACGTTAAAGCTGTTTATCTACAAAATGTTAAAGCTGTTTATATACAAAACGTTAAAGCTGTTTATCTACAAAATGTTAAAGCTGTTTATATACAAAACGTTAAAGCTGTTTATCTATAAAACGTTAAAGCTGTTTATCTACAAAATGTTAAAGCTGTTTGTCTACAAAACGTTAAAAAAGCTGTTTATCTACAAAACAAAGCTGTTTATCTACAAAACGTTAAAGCTGTGTATCTACAAAACGTTATAAGTTTTGAGCCTTCAATGAAGACTGCATTTCTAAAATGGTAGGCCTATATTTAGAAGCCCTCTAGGAAGACATTGCATTTTAGAAATTGTTGGCCTATGAGTTTTGAGCCTTCAATGAAGACTCCATTTTTAAAATGGTTGATCCATATGTTCGGAGCCTTCCATGAAAACAGCATTTTTAAAATGGTAGCCTACGAGTACGGGCAATTCAAGGACGATGGCATTTTTAAATGACTGGCCTATAAGTTTGAAACTTTCTAGGAAGACAGTATTTTTTAAATGGTAGACCTATCAGACTTAAGCCTTCAAGGAAGACTTGAGTATTTTTTAAATGGTAGGCCTTTAAGTCTGAAGCTTTCAAGTATAGGTCTACCAAGGTAAATTGGATTATGTTTACAAACAAAAAGAGTCTAAATTAAACCATAAATGGGGTGACAGGCTGCTTGTCGACATGAAAGTATGGGTTGACAGGCCACTTGTTGACATGAAAGTATGGGATGACAGGCCACTTGTTGACATGAAAGTATGGGATGACAGGCCACTTGTTGACATGAAAGTATGGGATGACAGGCCACTTGTTGACATGAAAGTATGAGATGACAGGCCGCTTGTTGACATGAAAGTATGGGATGACAGGCCGCTTGTCAACATGAAAGTTTGGGATGACAGGCCGCTTGTTGACATGAAAGTATGGGATGACAGGCCGCTTGTTGACATGAAAGTATTAGAGCTTGAGTAATGCATGGAATCTATGGATCCAGATCTATACTTAAAGTGTTAGGTCTGGCCCAGATCTGAACCTAAAGTAATGGGTCTGTCCCAGATCTGAACTTAAAATACATCTGGCCCATATATGAACCTAAAAGTAATAGGTCTGTCCCAGATCTGAACCTAAAGTAATAGGTCTGTCCTAGATCTGAACCTAAAGTAATAGGTCTGTCCCAGATCTGAACCTAAAGTAATAGGTCTGTCCCAGATCTGAACCTAAAGTAATAGGTCTGCAAAAAATCTGAACATAAATAGGTCTGGCCCAGATCTGAACTTATAAGTAATAGGTCTGGCCTATATGTGAACCTAAAGTAATAGGTCTGTCCCAGATTTGAACCTAAATAAGTCTCTACCAGATCTGAACATAAATAGGTCTGACCCAGATCTTTATCTTAAAGTAATAGGTCTGGCCCAGATCTTTATCTTAAAGTAATAGGTCTGGCCCAGATCTTTATCTTAAAGTAATAGGTCTGGCCCAGATCTTAATCTTAAAGTAATAAGTCTGGCCATTTGATCCTTTATCTTAAAGTAAATAGGTCTGGCCCAGATCTTTATCTTAAAGTAATAGGTCTGGCCCAGATCTTTATCTTAAAGTAATAGGTCTGGCCCAGATCTTTATCTTAAAGTAATAGGTCTGGCCCAGATCTTTATCTTAAAGTAATAGGTCTGGCCCAGATCTTTATCTTAAAGTAATAGGTCTGACCCAGATCTTTATCTTAAAGTAATAGGTCTGGCCCAGATCTTTATCTTAAAGTAATAGGTCTGACCCAGATCTTTATCTTAAAGTAATAGGTCTGGCCCAGATCTTTATCTTAAAGTAATAGGTCTGACCCAGATCTTTATCTTAAAGTAATAGGTCTGGCCCAGATCTTTATCTTAAAGTAATAGGTCTGGCCCAGATCTTTATCTTAAAGTAATAGGTCTGGCCCAGATCTTTATCTTAAAGTAATAGGTCTGGCCCAGATTTGAGCCAAAAGTAATAGGCCTGGCCCAGATCTGAACCTAACTGTAATAGGTCTATCCCAGATTTGATCCTAAAACCTATACATGACTTTGGTGGCAAGTATGTCATTACTAGATTGCAAGCATTACTAAAGACCCACTCCAGAGTTAGGACAAAACACAAGGCAGTCAACATTTAAGCTGGTGAGAACTGTTTATGTATCCAGATATAAATATTGATATTTCATGTTGTTGACACCAACGCATTAATAACAAATACTCGCACTTCATATCACACATTGAATTACAAATTTGAATTATATTACAGCTTCCTATTTCAATAAAAATTAACGGCACTTCGGAAATCAGCTGTGATACAGCTGACTAAAGCTGCAGTGAGCTATTTACAAAATGAACTGTTAGAGTAACAGAAACTTTTAATATATTAAATTGAATCTATACCTTTATGAAAACACTCCTTGGTGCTTTTACCCAAACAAAATTTTAATCATCCCCGCACTCATCATTCAAACCACCGACTGATAAATTAAAGTATTTCAAAGCGTAAATCAGTGTGTTGATATAATCATGCCTCTAGATTCATGAACAAAGTGAATAAATTTTCTCATCAATTATTTAAGTACACTATCAACATTACTGTAATGAAACCTTAAGCATGGCATTATACCTACACATCTCCAATGTAAACTCAGACGGTACAGTAATGGAATAACAGTAAACAGAGGTTTAGCAACACTCAATCCGGTAATTCCTGTTGTGTGTAGACAAAAGAGGGAGAAGCCGGTAAACAAAGGCAATACTAATTAAAAGACAGTATAGATTAATCTACTGGTGACATAACAAATAAATGCTCCCACTTTACCAGCTCTGCTAAGATTTTGTTTGTTTTCATTTTTTGTTTATGCCATACTTTTAGGTTATACAACAGCAGCCTGCTTTTATTAAAGCCAAAATTAAAAAGCAATTTGTTTGATGTGATGTGACTAGTTCACCTGAAAGGCCCTAACCATGGGCATTTCTTTCATGACAAAACAAGTGCCTGCGAGAGCTTAAAATTCTTTTAGGCTTTTTTTTCTGGTAAAAAGTCAGATATTTTGTTAAAATACTTTCCTATGGACTGACTCACTTTGAAAGAATTTGAAAGGTATGAGGCCTAAACAAGTGTTTTATATGATAACACAGACATGAAATGTACAGTGAAATGGCATGAAGTGTACAGTGAAATGACATGGTGTACAGTGAAATGACATGGTGTACAGTGAAATGACATGAAGTGAACAGAGAAATGACATGAAGTGTACAGTGAAATGACATGAAGTGTACAGTGAAATGACATGAAGTGAACAGAGAAATGACATGAAGTGTACAGTGAAATGACATGGTGTACAGTGAAATGACATGAAGTGTACAGTGAAATGACATGAAGTGAACAGAGAAATGACATGAAGTGTACAGTGAAATGACATGAAGTGTACAGTGAAATGACATGAAGTGAACAGAGAAATGACATGAAGTGTACAGTGAAATGACATGGTGTACAGTGAAATGACATGAAGTGAACAGAGAAATGACATGAAGTATACAGTGAAATGACATGAAGTGAACAGAGAAATGACATGAAGTGTACAGTGAAATGACATGAAGTGAACAGAGAAATGACATGAAGTGTACAGTGAAATGACATGAAGTGTACAGTGAAATGACATGAAGTGAACAGAGAAATGACATGAAATGAACAGAGAAATGATATGAAGTGTACAGTGAAATGACATGGTGTACAGAGAAATGACATGAAGTATACAGTGAAATGACATGAAGTGTACAGTGAAATGACATGAAATGAACAGAGAAATGACATGGTGTACAGTGAAATGACATGAAGTGTACAGTGAAATGACATGAAGTGTACAGTGAAATGACATGAAATGAACAGAGAAATGACATGGTGTACAGTGAAATGACATGAAGTGAACAGAGAAATGACATGGTATACAGTGAAATGACATGAAGTGTACAGTGAAATGACATGGAATGAACAGAGAAATGACATGAAGTGAACAGAGAAATGACATGAAGTGTACAGTGAAATGACATGAAGTGTACAGTGAAATGACATGAAGTGTACAGTGAAATGTAATAATCATATACAAATAGTAGTGTTTTATATGATAATTCAGACATGAAGTGTACAAACGAAAGTGTTCTATAGTTAATGACTCAGAATGTACAACTCTAAAAAGATTTTTTTAAAACATTTGAATAGTGTTTTACCAACACTCAACAATTTTTCAGTTAAATGTGTATGGTGGTGGCCAGTTTTTATTGGTTGAGGAGAGAATCTGTTTATAATGTATGTGGGAGGTGTGGGAGGTGACCACTAGTAAGTAAACTGACATATTTTCTAACAAAAAATCAGCTAAGGTTCCAGCGGGATTGGAACCTGCGCTGACCAGAAGTGAGAGACTTCATGGTTCAAAGCGTGATGCTCTAACCACATGTAACCACTTGGCCACGAGGCCCTATCTCCAAAAAGAAAAATATCTTCTTATGAATGTACAATACAGAGATTAAAAAAACAGGAAAAAATAAGGAAGTAAAATTTATTTTAAAATGATTAAAACAAATCAATAAAATGCTTGAAATAAATCAGCCAACATACTACTTGCTATAAATCTAGGAATGTAACCTAGAGAGATTATGAAAGTGAAACACAAGGAAGTATAAATGATTAACTGATTTTAAAAAAAAACTCAATCAATACTTGAACAAAAAATCCAACATTAACTCATTCACCCCTAAGGACACATTTGGACTACCGTAGTCTAAGTCATTGTTTTTCAGGGGTTGATAAGTTACCTTCTTGTATTACATCTGATACACGTTGATAGATTTGTAAATATCCAACGATTTTCATGGACTATAAAATGTCAGTTTCAGGAAGTTCTTTTTTTTGTGGGCTTAGCTTTATACATAGTTGTTTTAAGGTACAAATTCCTGCAATATTACTGTAAGGATTCCTGCCATGTACTTATTTTACCTCTGTGATGTCACAAATCACAGGTGAGGTGCAACAAATTTTAACTTGTGCTACTGGCTGTGTAGGTGCAATGAGCTGTTTATTTCACATCTAATGATCTGGTGAACTCAAACAGAAATGTTAACCTGACATACACATGTTAATTTTTTCCAGTAGACCCTAATGTCTCTTTTGATTCTTATAATTCTCAATCTGAATTTTACTCATTTTGGAAATTTACTGAGATATATACAAAGTCAATGGATAAGTCTGATATTTGTTGGACATGATAAATCACATATGATAACATCACTACTTTGTATGCACCATCTTGGATTCTTATTATCATGATATATTCATGTAAAAATAAAATACACTAAAACCTTGATATACATGTATACATGTATATGTGTATCATTGTACTGCATCACATGATAGTAACATACCTCAATTAAGCAGCCACCTCTCTTAAACAGAGATTTTTCCTCGACCATTTAAGTGTCAGTTTTATAGAGGTTTGAGTGTAAACTGTAGAACTGGAAAAAAATTTTTTTTTGGGGGGGAGGGTAAAGTTTTGTTGTTTTGAAATCAAATTAGATTCCTTGACATTAAATTTTGTTGAAATAAAAACACCTGTTTGTAAAGGATCATATTAATCTTGCTAGGTATCATTCATAGAAAATCTTGTTGTTGCTTAAATTCCTTTGATAAATGAGAATAATTAAAACCACAACGAAATTGTATAATTCTACAGTAGTCATACTTGTTTCTAAAGTTAAAACAAAAACTGAAGATTTGGGGAAACAAAAAGAGAGAGAAAATTCATGATCCAAGATCTTTCACCTTTTGGGTATGAAAATTGGTAAAAAGTGTTGGTATTAACTGATATACTGTTAAACTTATTTACATGTTACTCCTTCACCCCTAAAGACACATTTGGACTGGTCTTAGTCATTTATTTATAGAGGAATCCATTGTTTTTCAGGGGTTGATGAGTTGAATTAAATCAATATCATATTAGAATATAATGTATCTGACCTAAACAGGTGAAAACTGTTTACAGGTACAGCTATATGTAACATTTCACAAAATTTTTCTACTATATATTTTTTTTCATTTTACTGAAAAAGTATTATCCATAGCACTATTTTTAAAATATTCAGTTTTGTTGTTGATTTGAATGGCATTTTATGTCACAGTCAATAATTTTTCCGTTATTTGGTGAGAGAGAGAGAGAAAGAGAGAGAGAGAGAGAGAGAGAGAGAGAGAGAGAGAGAGAGAGAGAGAGAGAGAGAGAGAGGGGATAGATCTGAAAGAAAGATAAGCATTAATCAGCATTAAAGACTAATATTTAAAATTTATGGAAACAAGTAAAATATTGATAAAAGAGAAAGTAAAAGTGACAACGGTAAAAGATAAGTGACACACCTACCTTACTCTTATACACAAAAACACAGAAAATAACAATAATCAGTTCCAGCCATATCTCTATAGGAAAGTAGACATTATAAATCAGGACATGGATCTACACATCAATAGACTGCAAAGTCAGTGGAAAGGTATTGAAAATATGTGCATGATAAATATGGTGGTATATTTTGTAGGTGAAAGATGTGGTCATCTCAAAACTTCCATACGACTGGATATCTAGCATGTTTATTGATGATAATATAAAAAAGGACTGTCACAGACGGTCACTAAATACTTAATGGCAATGTGTATGCTGAATAGGCACTGCTGACCCTGTGACTGTCACAAAATACACGCCCACTCATGGTATTAGAAGACCATTGATGTGTGCTAAATATTTCCTGACTTCCATTGTTTAACTCATCAACCTCGGAAAAACAATGGACTCGTAAGTAAATTAATGAGACAGACCAGTCCAAATGTGTCTTTAGGGGGGAATGAGTTAAGCTGCTGTGAGGGGCTGACTGATTAGTTTTTTGGTCTATGACAACTACCAAATGCACCACAATGAGAAGATTCAAAGCCTGTACTAAATGTGTCATTGTTTTCCATTTTACAAGGGCTAAATGATAAGCTTTGAAAGACTTATGCAGGTCTTTTTTATGAGTTTCACACAACACTTGATCCTAATATTTCTTCTCAACTGCCCAAGAGGTATATTATACATGTACATACAATCACTGAGACACTGAGGGGGATTATATTGAAAAATAATGTGTCTCATAAAAGTCAAAATTTGACATGTGAGGTTTACAACATTTCAATTAGTCCACATGTAAGTCGGCGATAGATTGCTTGTAATTGTATGGTGGCAGAGCTTTTGACTCACAAGTGGGGGATTTCTGGGTAAAATCTGGCTCAATCTTAAAACTCATCAACCCCTAAAAAATAATGGACTCTTCTGTAAATAAATTACTTAGACCAGTCCAAATGCATCTTCAGGGGTGAAAAAGTTAAATACATGTAGTTCCTGTTTGACCTATAAAGTGAAAGTAATAAGACTTTACAATTAGAATTATCACAGTAGGCATGCCATATCATATGAGTCAGTGACTGAAAAAAAGGTCCTTGGAACAATTGTGAGGGAAATTGTTAATTTTATGTTTTCAGAAACCTGAACGTATTTGGAATTTAAAAAAAATAATATGAGAATTAGCACAGGCAAAAGAAACTCTTTTTGTTTCTGTTATGAAATATCTACAAAATTAAAAATAATACGTTAGACGGAATTCCTAGTTTTCATGTAGTTAATTGGTTATTATCTTGTAAGGACATTTTCTGAACTGTTGGTTCATATAATCATCACTACAATGGCATCAGTCAATTACATCCCTTGACACCTAATAATTTGCACCCTCATTGAATACTTAACAGCAATTTATGCCCTTACAGAGGAGGGCATTTTTAAAAAATGAAGGTGAAAATAAATGAACCATGCCATTCATATGATTATGATAATTTTAGTGAGTTTAAGACGGGGCTGATATATTTTCTGTTGTGAAAGGGCATATATAAAACAAAGAATCAAAAATTTCCAATTGCATAAAACAAAGTTTGTGACAAGATGTAAAACACCATCGTACTGTAACTAAAAAAGGAGATATCAAGTAATTTAACAAACAAAGAAATCAATCAAACAGACTGATCAAAAACAATATACAGTAGAACTGTAAATTAAGGGCACACAATTTTTCTAAGATTCACAGTATCAAAACATACGGCACAACATTTCCACATAAAAAAATTAAAAGAGAGCATTTCTGGCATCATAGACATCTGTTTTTTTTTTTACTAAAGATGATACCCTAAAATTTAAACATCTTTTGATTGGTTATCATGATACTTATTTTGTCCAACACCACTCTGACTCTATACATAAAAACAGTAAAACCTGTATATAGAGGCCACCCAAGGGACCAGTGAATATTGACCTTATGTGCAGGTGACCCTTATACACAGGTTCAATGTAGTTGAAGTATGCAGTCAAGGGACTTTTCAAATCTGGCCTTTATAGACAGGTAATCCTTATATAGAGGTGGCCACTATAGCAGGTTTTACTGTACATTGAAGTTGATAATTTCTAATAGACAATATATTTGTTATGTTCAGAGCCTGGTCCTTCAACAAACTTTCGGCATTCCTATGGGAACCAATTGTGCTATGTTATAGACTGACTTGTTCCTTTATTCATACGAATCAAACTTCATTCAGAAACTGCTGAATCAAAAGAAGAAAAAACTAGCGGTGTCCTTTAATTTGACATTTAGATATATGGACGATGTTTTGTCAATTAATAATGACAATTTTATACATATGTCAATGCGATATATCCCAGTGAACTAGAAATTATAGATACAACAGAATCAAGTACACATGCTTCATACTTAGACATTTTACTTACTATAGACACAAAGGGAAATTAATGACTTAGCTATATGACAAACGCGAGGATTTCGGCTTTCCCATCGTAAATTTTCCACATTTAGGTAGTAATATCCCACAATAACCCAGATATGGAGTTTATATTTCACAAATTATCCAATATGCCAGGGTGTGTTCAACATATGAACATTTCATATATAGAGGTAAACTACTCACTGACAAATTATTGACACTTGGATATTAAAAATGCATTAGATGTCAACATTCCGCAAATTTTATGGTCAGTATAATAGCTGCTAGACTTGTCTGTGATTACTCCGTTTCATTAAGTGAAAAGTTGAGTTGCCTGTTCGATGGCTGTTGTTGAGATGTCTGTACCAATTGTAACAAGGATTAGTTTCTCATGTATTTCATTCTCATTTAACTGTGGACTCACGGCGGGTGTGAACAGTGAACAGGTGATGCTTACTCCTCCATGGCACCAGATCCCATCTCTTGGTTTCCAGAGGTATGTGTTCGTCCGTTTTTTTTTTTACCAGATTTGTACCTATATCCTGGCCATCTATAGATTTATATTTTGGTATCTGAGATTTTTTTATATTGATAGACAACTGCGAAAGACTACCTGTCCTTATAGAGACCACATTTTGAAATCCACTGAGTTATAGAAATCTCTGTAAAAAAATACTTTTAAGAGACCACCTGTCTTCAGATACCACATTTCAATGGCAGATGGGGTAGTCTTTCAAGACAAGTCCCATAGTACCTTGACATTTAATCTCTGTGACATAAAAAAAAAACAAAACAAAAAATGACAAAGTGTATTTTGACACAGTCCACTAGAGTACTTATTGCTTGGTGCATCAGACTTAAGGTTTAGTGTATTAGGCTATTCCACAGCTGTAAAACAGGCCCGACTAATACCTAGACTCATGATTGATGAAGCATTTACTATACTAAACAAATAGTGAATATTAAAACCAGATATATCAACAGTTTTATAGGAGCTGATCAATCTCAAGTTGTATCAACATACATGTAGGTGATTGTGAAATTTTAGAAAAAAAATTACAAATAGTTTAGAAAATTTACAAACAATTGGTTTATACTTATTTCAAATCAGGAAGTGAGATAAAACCTGGTAGCACATGTAAATCGCTGATAGATAAAGAAATATTTATCAACTGATTGATAACAAGAGCTTTATAGGTTGTCAATGTTGAACTAAGAATGAGTGCAAAATGTACTGGTAAAGTTAGATAACTTTATATGTAACCAAACATATAAAATAGATCCTAAATCCAACCCTTCCATATTTTACGTTGTGTATGGATATTTTTAAGAAAATATGGTAACACGTGTTAAAGATTATTATTTATCCAGACTCGGAATCAAGTTTTAAGATAACAGCATGACAAGTAAGAAACATATTGATTTTGAAATCTTTTATCAAAAATGACATAATTGGGCAAAAACATCCATGTTTTGATTGTTTGACACAGCTAATTGTCTGAAGTACATGGAAAATGAATCTATTGACCAAATTCAAACAAAATTGGTGAAGGAATTAATGAAAGCATAAGTGTGATGATGAGGAAATTTAACTTATTAACCACTGAAAAACAACAGACTCTTCTGTAAATCAATGATTTGGGTCAGTTCAAATGTGTCTATAGTGGTGAATGAGTTTACCGACAGACAATTGGACAGATCAATATCATAATACATGTACATCCAGTATTGTTACCACAGTATCAAACGGATTAAAGTTATAAGCACAAATTTTACATATCAAGTATGTATAAGAAATAATCATACAGTAAAAACTGCTTTAGTGACCACCTGTGTATAAAGACCACCTGGTCATAAAGGCTGTTTCTTGCTGTCCCCAGTAGTACCATCTGTGAACAAATCAAACCCTATATAAAGATCATCTCCCTATAAAGACCAGTTTTCTTGTGTCCCTAAGGAGGTATTTATATACAAGTTTCAATGTATAAGGAAATGGTACTTGACCATCAATTGAAATTTATAAAAAAAATTCCAAAAAGTAAAACTGAATCATTTGAATAAAGCAAGTAAATTGAATTCATAAACTGTCCTTTCTTCACTCAGTTTCAAACAAAGTTGATATCATAACGAATTACTGGTCAAGGACCAGTAGGCAGACAGAACCAGTAGTTGGCTATTGCATGATCTCCTGTTTATAGAAACTCAGATTTTGTGAGATTTTTTTTAGATCAAGCATATGCTATTGGACATTTTCACAAACAGAAGGAAATAAAATATTGTCATGAAACATACTGAAGATGAAATCACACCAACTGACCAAGGCCTGCTACTACTGGTCCTAGCCAGCTAAAGGTCCCTGACCAGTTCAGTTAGTTCATATTTTTATATTTTCAATTTGTTTTATTAATTTATGATAACAGTACTTATTTATTTTTCTGATTCATTATACTGGTACTTTATTGTTCCGAAATTTTATCATATTCATATCTATTTTCTACTGGAAAGAAATTATGGAATAACATAGTTCTATTTGAAAGAAAATGTACTCCATTTTTAAATTTATTTTGTATTTATTTTGTACTTTCAATATGAAGAACTCGGTGCTCAGATCATAAGGTGTCTAATGCAATTAGTACAGACTGTCTTCATGTTCCATATTTTGTATTTTCAATGTGAAGAGTTCAACGCTTAATTAAAGATCGCAAGGTGTCTAATGCAAAAAGTACAGACCTCTTTATGTTCCATATGTTGTATTTTCAATATGAAGAACTCAACGCTTAATTAAAGATCGTAAGGTGTCTAATGCAAAGTATGGACCCTCTTTATGTTTCATATTTTGTATTTCCAATATGAAGAACTAAATGTTCAGATCATAAGGTGTCTAATGCAAAGTATGGACCCTCTTTATGTTTCATATTTTGTATTTCCAATATGAAGAACTAAATGTTCAGATCATAAGGTGTCTAATGCAAAGTATGGACCCTCTTTATGTTTCATATTTTGTATTTCCAATATGAAGAACTAAATGTTCAGATCGTAAGGTGTCTAATGCAAAGTATGGACCCTCTTCATGTTCCATTCATGAAATGTGACACCTACATTTGTAATAAAATGGTAATACACAACTGTAGAGCGATTGGCTGAACCACAAACGATTATGATGTCTATACTATGTACTAAAAACATCTCGATTATTTATTCCTACTAAGCACTGTCATTACTTGATCTCAACAGGTACGTACATTGCTGTCAGAATATTTCTCTTTTTCTCACATTTTTAAAATTTATCTTTTAACTCATGTGACTTTCATACACAGAGTAGATATACTGTATTCCTGGACCGGAACTTCCAAATTTGAGTGAATAAGAAACATATTATTATTTCACATCATTCATATATAAATTTTTGCATCACACTAATGATTGTCCTCTAAAAAATGAATAAATACATTGAGTACGGTACTAAAAATTTGAGTACATATTCAAACATTTTAAAAAATATTTCTGAAGTTTTCTTCACATGAGCAATATCTTTCACCTTTATTTACAATTGAATGCCATCAATACACAAACATGTTCAGTTACAGAATAAATCATGTGTGTTTTTGCCTTAAAAGCATGAAAAGTTAGTTGAGCTTGAAGTACTGAGTAAATTTGGTGACTACATGCCCTGGAATAATCTGCCTCTCGATGAGAGGGTGAATTTAAATTTAAAACAAAATTTTCAATAATTGAAGCACGGACGTACATGCCATCCATGAGACTTCTGTGATTTCGGGTCAATTTAAGAACGGGTGAATAGGTTTTCTGTCCTAAAAGGGTGAAAATAACCAGGGGCAATAATTTCCAGGTATACGATAAGTTAATTGTACCACGACCAATCTTTTTCTTGAGTCTAGAGAGCTGATGTCGCTCCACAGTAGAGTGCTCGATTCGCAACCGAAAGGTCACAGGTTTTGAATTTCAGTGAAGGCGGCTGGCTTTTCCTGTCCTTCAGATGAGAGAGTAAAAGCTGAGGTCCAGTGTCACAGTAGGTGTCGGCACGTTAAAGAACCCTCACTGCTCAATGGTCATAAGTGCCAAGCATAGGCCAAAATATGAAGCCCTTCACCAGCATTTGGTGATGTTTCCATATGAGTGAAAGATTCTTGAGTGGGACTTTAACAACAATACAATAAGAAGAACAACAACAACCAATCATTCTCTTGAGTCTAATTACTAAGTGGACGTGATAAAGACAGAATGTCCATTTTATATTCTTTACCTCAAACATTAGAGTTGCAAAACTTTATGTTAAGTAAGGCAAAAAAAACCCCAGTAAAAACTAAACTAAGAGGATTGCAGGTACAACATTGCAATGTGAAGATTTTGATGTAAAAGAAGGCAATAAAAAATGTTAAACATCATTCTGATGTCATAGAGACGGAGTTAGGGTAAGGTTGATAAAACAGTTCTAAGTGTTGTCTTAAGATCAAATAACTTAAGACTTAGGACTTAGGACTTAAGACTTCTTGATAAGACAGGCCCCTGGATACAATGGAGACAATATACAAATTTGGTGAACACTGGACAAATACAGACCTCTGAAAATCCAGAGACGGGATCAGGTGTCATGGAGGAGTAAGCATCCCCTGTTGACAGGTTACAGCACCATGCGTCAACAGTCAAATTCAAATGGAATAATTGAGAAATAAATCCTTGTCACAATCGTTATAGACACCTCAACAATATCCATTGAATAGGTAACTCAACATTTCATCAGGCGAAACACAGGGGAACATATCAGGTTGATTGATGGAAACAGAAATATCGCAGACAGACATATACAGGCCGATAAAAATATGACATGATCTTTGATATAGGGAATCCACTAATCAGAGTGTGGATTGCATTATTAAACTGTAAAGAACAATGATGGACTTTAAAATATTTCACCGAGTTTCTTAGTGACACATATTAACATTTGTATTAAAGATTTCCAGTAGAGTTTGGGAATAACCAGTTTACTTTGAAACCATGGAAAGTGCACCACTGAAATTCTGTTCCAGTTTGAGCTAAAGCTAGTGTTCTCATCAGACATATTTAGTTACTGTCCCTTTGATATTTCAACAGCAGGAATAATGATTTGATTTTGTTTAATTGAATGTTGATTTATGCCACCAGGCATTTTTCTGTCAATTTTGGGAAAATGTCATTGGCAACACAATTGGGAAATTTAACGTGAACTTGCGTCCAATTGGAAAAAATAATTAGCATACATGTAAATCCACAAGTAATGGAATTTTTTTCAATGCATTTCCCTGAGAAATAATAAATTTTTATAGGGTCACAGTCTGGTCACTTGAATCATCACTGACCAAGTCAAGTTGCTTTCAAGGGGCATTAGTAGCTGTGTTTTTTTTCAAAAAGTTTTATTTCCTTTTTACTACTTAGGTTAATACATGTATATAGTAACAAAAATGAAATATACACAGACACAAAAACACAAAAATTCTTGAGGTCATATATATTTTGTGAAAATTGCTTGAGAAACCCAGTTTGGCACTCATTCAATTGCAATTGATTAATTTCACCTTAATATTTGTATATGTATACCAGACTGGACCTGACCTTATCTTCACAAAATATGTAGGAATATAACACTTTATGTCTGTGTATAGCTCTTACCTTATAATGTACATCAAGTACAAGTAGTCAAAGTAAAAAAAATCAAAATAATTTTTGGGGGTAAATACAGCTAATAACGCTTTAAATAATGAAGATGCTTTGATCTCTGGACCATAATACTTGTTGATATTACAAAAAAAAAAAAACAAATTTAAAAATCTGTGCGTTATGAACTTACCTCCGGAGCCATCCAATATGGTGTTCCAACTGATGTATTCTTCCGATCTACTGTGGATTTTAAATGTCCTGAGACACCTGAAATAAAAAGACATGGATGTATATTTCTGACTTTGAAGTACTGTGTCGCACAGCAAATTAAAATATATTATTATACCTCATTAATAAAACACAATCAGGGAGACTACACTTCATGTCTCCCTCCCGTGCGTCATATCTCCCTCTAATGCGTCATGTCTCCCTCATGCGAAAACCCTTGCAGCTTATTCGACAGTCTTTATTGATTCTGTGTTTCGATATAATAAATAATTTATTGCCCTGGTTGTAGGGCGACATGAGGATTTGTTTACCTGCGACAAGTCATATTCCCCTCAGGAAATATGACTTGCCATAAGTAAACAAATCCTCATGTCTCCCTACAACCAGGGCAATAAATGTATAGCGTACCCTCACTATTAACTCATCAAACCCTGTAAAACATTAAACTCTTCTGTTAGTAATTTAGGCAAGTCCAAATGTGTCCTTAGGGGTAAATGAGTTACAAACAACTAACGGATTGACTCAATGTGTTCTGATAAGCATAGTGGTCTCTTAAGTAAGGGTCAGTACATATTGAATATATATTAAGAAATTTAGTGATCTGAATTGCAAGGAAGTCTCCTAAGTGATGTGGTCTGTAGGGGAGGTTCTACTGTAAACTCACTGCTTAGTATCAGTTCATAGCATTGGTCCAAAGTGAAACACTTTAGCTACAGTCAAACTTGCATTAAAGACAACCTCTTTATAAAGGGCATATGCCTATAAAGGCCAATGAAACATATCCTTTGTTAACATTTTTTATAATGAATAAACCTCTCTATAAAGGCCACCTGTCTATAACAGCTACTTTGCCTGACTGTATAACCATAGAGATTATAAGTGAAAAATTCTAGGCTGGGTATCAAACAAGAAACAAAATGCATTTGATAAACATTTTCCTTGGGGGAACTGAGGTCAATCATGAAGAGATGTAAGTTCCATAACTCTGGTACATATGCAAAATTTTTAACCTGCCCCTCCCATTTTTTTACATACGATCGACAATCTTTGACAAGGCGATGTAGACCTGAAAAAAACCCTTAAGTAACAGTTTATCTGTAGCCCCCCTAGCAAAAGAATTATGTTGATAAAAGTCTTTGTTAACTACAACAACTTTACCACTTTGCCCTGTAAAGATGAACTGTTTTACATCAATTTAACCATAAATTTGTCTTATTCAGCACCCATCCCTTTTTTCTGATTTTTGTAGCACCCTGGCACTTAATGGGTCAAATACGATAACAACATACCCAATTTCTGTAACTTTTCTAGTTATGAAACTCAAGTTATTTGTGGAAAACCAAAGTACAGCAAACATACAGATGGACAAAGAAAACCTGAACTACATGTACAAATGCATATGCCTGCTACCTCAATCATCAATATTAGGAACATTAAAACAATAAAGAAAGGAGAAATATCAACTCACCAAAGTCAACCAGTTTGATATCCCCATCCTCTGTGATCAGTATGTTGTGTCCTTTGATATCCCTGTGTATCACATGACTTTTATGAAGAAAATTTAACACTCGCAGTGTCTCTCGTAAAATATGTGAAATTAAAATTTCATCTAATGTTTTCCCACGACTCAGCAAGCTGCGAGTCAGTTGAGTTACTGATCCTCGGGCACAAAGCTGAAATAAGAAATGGATGTGAAATGATGCAGTTGAGAAACACTGTACTCAGAAAATTTAGTCATTTATAAAATTATAAAGTCCCATAAACCCTGGCAAATGTACCCAAATGTTGACATCATCAGACATCTCAGACTGAATATGAAGCAACATTTTAATATTTTTTTAATTGGAGGAAAGAAACAATTTTTTAATGGAAGCCAAAATGATACAATCATACAACATATCATACAAATGGACAATCAACCAATCAGAAAACAGATCAAACCAATATGTCTCCGGATATTCAACCTATCAGAAAATAAGTAGATCAAACCAATATGTCTCTGGATATTCTGCCTTGGGGATAAAAATATCATTAAACTGAATGATAGAACCTCACATTTTTTTTTATGGAAACCTATTCCTTTTTTCTATAATTTCCAAGGGGTTGATATTTGGCTTATCCCCATTATGCAAAATGTATATATTTTTCCAAATTAGGTGTACATACCTCAACCATAATAAAAAAGAAATGAATAAAAGGGTAAATGTATTCAAAATATAGATGTTCCATTACATTAAGATTTACATGTATGCAAACTATTTTTCTCTATTTCATACAAAATCACATAAAAAAATCCCAATTGCCAATGCAATTTTTCAAAAATTTGACAAAAAAGGCCTGACCTATAACTGTCGCAAAGATTGCAGAATTTTGCCAATTAATGAACTTATTCATCATCTTAAAATGTTAAAGCAACATAAACGACACAGAAAAATGCTCAAGTTATTTGAAGAAATCTTAAAGTCCGACAACTCTGTTAAATATTTCCGAATGTTGGTCATAATCAACTGTCTTTAGATCTTATTGCTATGTTGCATTATACCAGATTTGGTCAAAATCTGAGTATAAAAAAGAAAGTTATTGATGGAAACCAAAATTTGCAAAGAAATGATCAGACAGACAAATGGGGATAAACTTAGAAATTAAATTTAGAGTAAACAAAAATGTGTCTTGTATAAAAAACTCATAAATTAAATTTTTCATAAAATTTAATTTAATATTTGCCCATTTACATGTTTTTATACATCATTTTCATGTACATGTGTAATTTTCTTTCATTTCCAAAATTACCTGTAGTGTTTATTATCATCTGGAAATTAATCAGTCATCAATTTACTAATAGTTTTTTAAAAGTTTACATGAAAATATCTTGTTTATTATTTCCATGCTGATGAATGATATGGAAAAAATGTTGCTACAGTGACTGTGTAATACAGTAAAACCTGCTGCAGTGACCATCTGTGTATAAAGACCATCTGGTCACAAAGACCATTTTTTGTCCCCAATAGTACAATTTGTGTACAAATCAATCTCTATTTAAAGATTGCCTCCCTATAAAGACCGATTTCAATTTGTGTCCCTAAGGAGGTCATTAAATTCTAGTTTCACTGTATTGTGGTAGAATAGACATGTGGCAAGATATTCTACTGACAATTTTATATTGGAAATCAATATTTCCTATTCATTCTAAAATACTCCAACATTTATTTCATTAAATTCACTTTATATTACTTTAAGTTTTCATTATATTTTACTGAATAAGAGATTACGATGAACATTTGCTTACATGAAAAATAAAATGTTAATCTCTTTGTTCCCTATAAAATGACATATTACGCGTTGCACTTATAAAACACAAAGAATAAAAGTTTAACTTGTGGTTGCTAATATAAGATACGCCATTACTACCTTGAGAATTATTATAATTTTTAGAAAAAAATATAAACAACAGGTTCCATGATTCAATCCAGCCTGTCTCTATTTACAAATGTAGGATAAATGCTACAATACAAATCTCGTTGCCGTTCTGTCTATGGAAAAATTATTGTGATATTTAAAAAAAATATAAACAATAAAAAAGAATCCATAATTTAATTCAGCCTTTGTCTCTATTTACAGATTGTAGGATGATGGCCAACTGATACAAACATAGATCCTTGTGGTTAAATGCTACAAGAACAAATCTTGGTGTAGTTCTGTCAATAGGCTAGTCTTTGTAAAAATCTAAATTAAAGGCAACTTTTAAGAGTACTGATGCACTAATTATGTAACAATTTGAAAAGAAGAACACAATTAAAATAAACCCAAACTTTAGTCTTTTCTTATTTACTGAATTACATTTTTTTACCAAAGGTGAACATGCACAATATAATATGTCTGTTTGAAGCTCCCATACTTGTAGGCATATAGGCAACTTAAACTTCTGTAAACTGTGGTGCAAGTTACTGATCTTCACCACCAACAGGTGGCACTATTTCTCAGGGATTACTCAGGATAGCATTGTTAGATGCCATGTAATGTGCTTAGCACAAACCAATACCTATTACAAAGATGAAGTTGTATATTCCTGTGACCTTGAAACACTGCCCCAAGTAAATATGAATGGTTTTATCAACCACTAACAATAATTAACTATGTTTCCATTACCACCGATGCTCTGAAACACTTACATTCAATCAATAAAGGATAAAAAGGCAATTATTACTTGGATTAACTGTGTGTACCTGTTCTAATTTTATATTTCAACTTATTGTCATGATTACCTATATTTTTCAACAAGTACTCTTTTAAAGATGTTCATGAAATCCCATTCTTAAGATATCTTCTGAGAAATGTCTTATAACTAAAAAAAATATTGTTCATTACAAAACTTGCCTCCTAGTTATCATGCACAGGTGTAAAGATAGCTAAAATGTCTGTAATGTTTTGAGTTCTTTACAAAAAAATCCATGTAGAAAAAAGCTGAATTGTTATCCTCTCAGTTATATATATATATAGTTTTGTGTCATATGACAGTCGTTATACTTTCATCATCATATTATCAAAAAAAAAAGTTTATATAAAAATAACCCTGGCCGAATGGTTAGAATAGTGCATGTTTAAGTATTAAGTCTCTAGACAGCACAAAAAAAAAAGTTTATATAAAAATAACCCTGGCCGAATGGTTAGAATAGTGCATGTTAAAAATCAAGTCTCTAGACAGCACAAAAAAAAAAGTTTATATAAAAATAACCCTGGCCAAATGGTTAGAATAGTGCATGTTAAAGTATCAAGTCTCTAGACAGAACAAAAAAAAGTTTATATAAAAATAACCCTGGCCGAATGGTTAGAATAGTGCATGTTAAAGTATCAAGTCTCTAGACAGCACAAAAAAAAAGTTTATATAAAAATAACCCTGGCCGAATGGTTATAATAGTGCATGTTAAAGTATCAAGTCTCTAGACAGCACAAAAAAAAAGTTTATATAAAAATAATCCTGGCCGAATGGTTAGAATAGTGCATGTTAAAGTATCAAATCTCTAGACAGCATAGGTTGAGTCCTGTCGGAACCTAAGCTGATATTGTGAGAGAGATTTGTCAGTTTACTTAAAGGAAGACCAGTGGTGTCTTATGGGTACATTGTAAACAAGTTCTCTCCTACATGTCCTATACCAGTTCAAAAAATGGCCACCACTAAATAACTGAAAAATTGTTAAGTGTGGCATAAAACCCCATTAAAAACAAAATAAAACAAGCTGTGTTTGTGAAACACAAATATCACCACAAATTTTATCCTTGAATATGTAAGCGAGACGGAATTACGGACAGACAGACAAGCAGTAAGTGGGATGGAATTACAGACAGACATACAGAAAGACAGATGGACGATCCAAACATTAGATTCCACTGGCGGACCTTTCAGCCCTGGGGCATAAAAATGTATATAAAAACAAAATGTTGACCTTTTACAACCTTTGTGTGAAAGAGTACCTCCAAAAGATTTTAAATGACATACCTCCATGACCATCCAGATTTGTAATTCTGAGTTATTTGATGACGGATTTAGATAGAGGCCGTAAAATCGAGGCATATTTGGATGTTTACAAAAATCTCGCAGAATAACATATTCTTCTTCAATTTCTTCTATCATTTCATGTATGGACTCTAACACTTTGACAGCGGTTATTTCACCTGTAAAACAAGTTTATACTCAAAATACAGGTACGACATTGTATCACTTAGCAGGTGTTATGGATTACTTACTATTTAGATGTCAATTTCCCGTGACAATAAATCATAATAATGCATACCTTCAAACATGTAAATACTATAATGAATTACATTCATTTAGGTCGCCAGTACATGTTGTATGATTGGTCAAATATGATAATTTTCAAAACATACAAAACAGATATGAATTTCTACCTGACTGTGTTTACTTATTTCTTTGCTCATTTGCTGCCTGGTTTCTCTAGCATATATAGCAGAATACAGTGGTACCTGTCTTGAGTGACCACTAAATCTGCCACTGAAATCTGATCTCTCAAGATATCCGATCTCTCAAAAGATGTTTTATCTAAAGGATTATTTAACCATGTGGTTTTCAGAGTAGGGTCTCAGAAGGCAGGTGGTCTTTCTTGAGAGTGGTCTTTCAAGACAGGTTCCACTGTATCCTCCTACCTGTATTTACTACTTAATCATAATTTTCAGTAATACACATAGTTCCATTAAACAGAAAAGAATTGTCAATCCTTTTCCAACTTTGGTCAGAACATACAAAATGTACCGGGGTAAATGTATGTACATTGTAAGGTATAAATTTATACTGCATACCCAGACAAATGACGCTTCTGTTTAATTATCACCATCTTCATCTTTAGATGAAAGGGTGAATTTAGAATGAAATTTAAAATCTTTAGGCAAATTAGTTTAAGCACGGAACATACATATACACACATACATACATACATACAATGTATATATGATGCAACTGGATAGTTTTGTTTATTTATAACAAACAGTTCATAATTATAATGAAAATATTTGCTCATACGAGAAAAACTTCAGCAAAATCCAAAAATAATATTCACATGTACAGTAAAAACTCTTTATAATGTCCCTTCTTTCATTTGTCACCTCACTTTATGCCACAATTTTTGAAAGTCCACATTTCCAATTTCCCTATAATTTTATTTTAGGTTTTATTCAACCTTTTGTTAAACCCCTGTATAATGTCAAGTTTGGGCTGAACAAATGATGGCAATAACACACGGTTTTACTGTACATGTACATACTCGCATTTTCAGTACAGGTATACAAGGTATCCACTGTTTGTAAATTTGACTCAACATTTTTTTGTGAATGAAAAAAAAGAAGAGTATTTTTGTCCATGTTGTCAGTCACATAAATCACAAGTTTAACAAACAACTATAAACCATCGTCAAAATGAAAAAATAAAGTTATCCTCAGAATTTACTGAATTTGGTGGCAAGAGATCATGAACTGAAAATAAAGTCTTAATTACAGGTAAATTACCTGTGGCTTTGTGTCTGGCAGAGTGGATTTCCCCATACGTCCCTTCTCCTATCAGCTCTTGTAGCTCCCATGTGTCAGTCGGATTTGGCAGCTCCGAGAACTTGATAACGCTGCTGTACTGGTTGTACATTTCTAACATGGTCATGATGATGGAGCTGGTAGATCTAACTCACCTGTACCAATACAAAAGATAACGCTATAATCAGGTGTGCTAAAAGATTAGTGTTAATTGTCAAATAATAATTACTAATATTTACTTCCAGAAAAGATGATAACATTTATATTAAGAGAGCTGTCAAATATATGTAATGGAATAGCAATGACTTGGACAGGTTTAAATTTTACGTCATAAAGCATAACATTAATATTACACTGTCAAGAGTAATCGTTCCTACATGTACTTGTCACCATACATAAGACAGTATCCAGTGAGGAAAAAAAAATGTTTCCCATGCAGCTTGTCATAACTGAAAAGTGAGTAGAATCATCTGCATGATAATTAAAAGGTTACTCCGCCTCGCCATGTTATATGAATCGGACAATATCTATGCAATGCTTAAACAATTACATGTACAATGTGAGCAAGCATTCTGAGGGTAATGATGAATCAATACATGACCCCAATCTGTGACACCATGTGATAGGTGAGCAATTACAAAATACTTACTAAAACATTAACCAAACAAACCAAACAAATATTTTGAAAGAAATGTCTCTAAAAAGTACATTTGTATTTCTGTTTGAGATAAAAATGTTGGATAGGTTCCCAAATTTAAGCAGTAGGAAAGTCCCTGCCAATAGTCCAGATTTCAGTTGGTAGAGGACTTCCAAAAAACATATCCAATTTGTACAGAGAGCCACAAAATGGTAAAACATTAATACTTTATATACATGATATTTAAAAGCTCAGAAGAAATTTTTTGTTGTTAAAGTGATTATTCAGCGGGTTGTTGAACCCAACATGATCGTCTCACAAAATTCTAAATATGACAAAAAACTAGATAAAGATTATTGTATTACATACATGTATGTATAAAAGTGTAACATGATAGCTAGGTGTACAGTTTTAAATACGATACTTAACTCCTACTTGTCATATCACCTGTAAAGCCACAAAAACTCAAAAAAAGTCTTTTTGTGAAGTGACATTTGTTTAAACAGTGTTTTATTCAACATAACAATTTTTCAGTATTATGGTGGCGGTTAGTTCTTAACAAATGAGGGGAGAACCTGACTACAATGGGGACAGGAATAGAACACCGACCTAATTCCTCAAATAAACTGGCAAATTTTTCACAATATCAGCTTAGGTCCCAATATGACTGAAACCCACCCTGACTACATTTGAAAAACTTCATGGTTTAAAGTGCAGTACTCTAGTCCCACTTGGCCACAGGGCGAGTGGGTTATCTAAAAAAAAATGATCAGTTGAAAAACTTCATGGTTTGAAGTGCACTGCTCTCACCATTAAGTGGCCACAGTGCAAATTGGCTATGTAATTAAAAAAAAACAATCAAATTTTAACAACTTTTTGTTTATTTCGTTGTTGTTTACAGGCTGCCAAAAAATTTCACTTTTCTGTAAAACCTCACAGACTGTAGATGAGATGCCACTAATTTGGACTTCTGCTCTGGCTGTAAGTGCAATAAGGGTTCTTTTAACCCTTATCCCGGCAGTCAGTTTTCAGATATCATGTCCTTCAACACCAAATTTCCCTCACAAAATGAGGTAAAATCTGATGTGTCTTACAAGTGCCATGGCACAGAACCTCAGTTTTAACTGAAGACCTTTTTCTATAGTTACCAAGGGGCCGAAATTCAGTCCCATTCCCAATGCAAAATACATGTGTGTTTTCTCAATTTTCCAAATTTGGTGTACAGATTGCAACCATATGAAAATAGATTACTTCTGGGTAAAATGCATTGAAAAAAGAGATTCAACTACATGTGGATTTATATGTATAGTGTACCAAGGTAAAAGTGGCCCATCCTGGTTCAGTCAGAAACCAAAACAATGTGGTCTACTTTCCAAAAATAGGTTGTATAGGTAAAACATATTGCCTTGCACGGACTCCAAGCATTACTGAATCTCTAGTACTTTTGTGATGATAAGTAGCTTGTCAATGTCACCTCTGTTATGATTTGATTTACATGTGCAAATTTACCTTTGTAGACCTGTACATGTATGCCATTTTCCCAATTTGATACAAATTATCAATAAAGTTCCCAATTGCGTTGTCAATGGCATTTTCCCCAAATTAGCAGAAAAAAGTCCTGATGCTGATTTTACTCAACAATTTTCCAGTCATATGGTGGTTGCCAGTTTTTAATGGTGGAGGAGCGAACCCAGTTACAATGTAGCAAGGAAGAGACCACCTGCCCTCTGCAAGTAAACCGATAACCTTTCTCACAATATCAGCTCAGGTTCAATCGGAGCTTGAACCTGCCCTGACAAGAGGTAAGATACTTTATGGTTTAAAGCTTGTTGCCCTATCGGGTCCTGGATTTTATTTTTGATGGGTGTACCAAAACATAACATCTACACTAGACGAAATTAAATGGTTTGGAAAAATTTCAGGTTTAAAAATAAATCTTGAAAAATCACATGTAATTTGGATTGGTTCAAAAATATTCAGTCAAGACAAATATATTTAATATGTGAAAGACTATCTTGGAATAAAACAAAATTTGATTTATTAGGGATTAAATTTGATGTTAATTTGGAGCATATGACAACAACAAATTTTATAAATAGTTTTAAAGAAATCGAACAAATGATAAAACAGTGGCAGCGACGTTTTATAACACCTATTGGTAAAATCACACTCATAAAATCTCTGATGCTGCCTAAGTTAACACACCTATTTCAATCTCTGCCTAACCCAACAGATGATTTTTTTCAAAAAATTAAATACCTTATTTTTTAACTACATGTACATATGGGATGGTCCTACTGATAGAATAAATAGAGAAATTATGATTAAACAATACTCAGAGGGAGGATTAAATATGATACATATAAAACACTTTGCTTCAGCATTAAAAATTACATGGGTAAAAAGAATGTTAGCAGACAAAAAATGGAAAAATATCCTTTTAAGTGAAACAAACAGTTCAATAAATCAAATTATAAATTATGGAAATGAATTTTATATTATCTATTATTAAAAAACAAAAAATAAGTTTTGGAAAGATGTGATGTTATCTTTTATCTTTCTTAATCAACAATGTCATAAATATACTCTTATAGATTTTATTAAATATCCGTTATGGTATTCAGATTTAATTCAAATTGATAACAAACCTATTCCCTTTAAACAGTGGATAGAAAAAGGAATTCTTTTTGTGAAAGATATTGTTAAAATAGAAAACAACATTTTAACTATATTATCATATGATGATCTTTATGTAAAATATAGTTTTAAACCCAACTTTATTGAATACCTTGGTATAAGAAATAATATAAAAAATATAAAATTGTTTTTTGAAAAAAAGAAATTGACTAACAATACTACCATAGGACCAGAACTACCATTCAATTTATCTGTGATCATGCCTTGTACAAAAGGTACTAAACCTATATATAATATTCTTGTTAAAACAAAACTGAATACCATAAAAAGCCAATTAAAATGGGAAAATGAAGTCAATAAAAATAACCTAGATTGGAAAAGAATATATTATTTACCATTTAATGTAACAAAAAATCCTAATCTACAATGGCTACAATACAAAATTTAATCATTACATTTTAGCCACAAATAAATATCTCCAAAAAATAAATGTAACAGACAACAATCTATGTGACTTCTGTAAAACTGAACCAGAAACAATAAAGCATTTATTCTGGAGTTGTCCCAAAACAAAACAGCTGATTTTAGAAATAAAATTATGGATTAATAAATCTCTTAATTTGAATATAACATATACAGAACTAGACATGATATTTGGAATTATTGAAAAGTCACAAAACTATGAAACACTAAATCTAATTATTTTTACATTGAAAAAATATATATACTTTACAAAAAATAAACAAAAAGAATTATCTTGCAACCAAGCCAAAGCAGCTATTATAAATATGATAAAAATAGAATCATTAAAAAATAAATCTCCAATAGATATTGAACTATTTAAAAGATTAGTCTAGAAATGCATACTATTTATTTTATAATAAATAAAGTATATAACCAAAATATCCAGTATATATAAATACCTTGGAATTTAGAAAAGAAAAATAAGACCACCAAACTAACGCCCTTTCCCTGTTAGCTGACACCCCTACACCTCATCTCTATCATATTGTGTGTATGTTTTTGGATCTGCATATAAAATGTGGCCTTTTTTGTATTTTTTAATTATACATTGTATTTCAAGGGATCAGTGCGTTATTCCTTTCATTTTTTTGTTTTTCTCTCTCTCTCTCTCTCTCTCTCTCTCTCTCTCTCTCTCTCTCTCTCTCTCTCTCTCTCTCTCTCTCTGTGGTATTTGGTCAGTTATACATATGAAGTCCTCATACTCCCTAGCCAGGTGGAGTTGTAGAGATTGATGTAAAATCCTGGCCAAAATACCATAATAAAATTTATAAAAAAAAAAAAAAAAAAAAAAAAAAAAAAAAAAAACATAAATGAGGAGACATCAACCTATTACAGTGCTTGGCAAAGGAACAATAAAGCATCTAAATGTCTTAAAATGTCTTTGGTCGGACATGGATTTGAAACTGAAACCTCTAATTTGTGAGTCAAAAGCTCTACGGACAATTGTACCCCCTTTTCAGTTAAGACAGGCTACACAGCGGGGTTTTCCCTAGGATGATAATTCAGTGAGTCCCAGGGACCCACAAGAACACAATTCCTGAGTCCTTAGTTAAAGTTGTGAATCACAAAGTCAATGAAATTCAAGAAAATATATGAAAACAATGGCACACATTTTCAGTCTCAGGTTTTTGTGCGTCCTTAAGGACTCACTAGTATTCATGTTTTTCACACTGAAAAGATTTTATGCATCAGAGACACAGAAATCATGCATAAGGGAAAACCCTGTACACAGGATGTCATACATTTTATTCCCTACCAAACAAATATAGCAACAGGTAGGAACGATTAGTCTTGCACAGTGTAATTTTAATGTTGCAACATTTTCTAAACTTTCAATATGTCTAGGTCAAAAATGAACGTACGGCACTTCATCTACCAGATTTTATGTTAATGGAACTATATATAGTAAAATCCATATAACCTGGTGGGGAAGGGAGAGGGGGAGTCTTGGGAACCCTTTCTTGACCTGAGAGAGTCATAAAGCATAAGATTAAAATTACACTAACTAGAGTAATGGTTCCCACTTGTCACTATACATAAGAGAGTATCCAGTGAGGAATACATTTCAAACGTTTTCTCGTGCAGCTTGTCATAACCAAAAAGTGAGTCAAATCATCCGTGTGATAATCAAAAGGTTACTCCGCCCTGTCATGTTCTGTGAATCGGACAATACCAATAGACCACTGCATACAATTAATAGTTGATTCTTCTCTCAGTATTACATACATTAAACTTACAAAGTAAGTTCACAAAAGTGGACAATGTTTTTCTTTTTCAAATTTGTGGGCTTACATATCCTGCCATCAGAAACTAGTTCGATACAAGGACAATTTTGACATAGTAATAATATCAATATTAAACATAGACAAGAACTTGATCATTTATTAATCTAAAACATGTGAATGTCTTGTCTGAAGTATTGGTATGATATATATTATCATATCAACATAACATGTTAATATGTCTGACAGCCAATACATTTGAATAACCAGTCTTTTTTGTTTAAACTTGTACTACAACTTTGCCCTGTGTAACAAGATCTATTTTTATCATGACATACATTTCCACTTGGTTTAGAGTAGACCTAATATGGAAATCTAAAAATTTTATATCCAGCACATATATTCTACCAAATAAACACACACACACACACACACACACACACACACACACACACACACACACACACACACACACACACACACACACACACACACACACACACTTGAAAAGTTTCAGGATTTATAGAATATAAACACATTAAAAAAGAAAAAGAAAAACTTATTGACATGTAAATGTTAAATTATTTGTCAAATTTACAGCTTGTATTGTTCAAATGACCAAGTTGCATTATCCCACTGCCAAAATGTAGGTCGCTTTAAAGAGAGTATAGCACCACAATTTAAATGATGAAGTCTAAAACCTCTAGTAAGCACAGGTTCAAGCCCTGCTCAAATTGTACATGCAACTGATTATTTGAGGGTTTTTGGTGGTTTACAATGTATTTGTGGTCCAATGTAGATATATTCCTGGCTATGTTGTAATCAAGTTTTCCTCTCCATAATTAAAAAGTGGCTGCCACATTGTAACTGAAAAATTGCTGAGTGTGGCATACATGTAAATACCAATAAAACAAAGACACAATTGTGGCTTGTCAAATATTTGACTGACTACAGTAAAACCTGCTTTAGCGACCACCTGTGTATAAAGACCACCTGGTCATAAAGACTGTTTTTGCTCTCCCCAATAGTACCATTTTTTGTACAAATCAACCTCTATATAAAGACCACCTCCCTACAAAGACTGTTTTTGTTGTGTCCCTAAGGCAGTCTTTATATACAAGTTTCACTGTAGATAATCTGACGACATTTCTATGAGAAGTCTCTAAACTAATTTCAGAGAGAGAGAGAGAGAGTGCATACAATATTATAATATTACCTGTACTTCAAAGTGAACAAATCCCACAGTTCCCAGGTGAAATCACCAAGTATAGGTAATGTAATATACCAAATAACTTGTCATAATTACACCTACATCTGTACAAGTTTTTAATGTTGTATTAATTCAGTTTCACTTTAAGAGTCAACATGCTGGTAAACATTTAGGTAAAAGTTCCTTTAATCCCAAGACAAAACTTCGGCTCAAGATAAGTTTGTTTCCTGGACATATACATGTATGTCAATTTTTTAAAAAGAGGTCACTGACTTGATTCTATTAAGTTGTGATACCGCCTGATAGGTAAACATGCACCTTTATTTATACATATCCCCGACTGAATCACTCCAGTAAATAATGTCTTTTGTGTGTTAGATATTCTCACAAATTGTAATGCAAATATCCTTCAAACATAGATTCTAATCTTGCGAATATGATTTTCCCGATTTTTTTTTAAAATGTTATTTTTTGTCCAATTTCTTCTTATTTTTTAAGTCCAATCTGACATAAATTATATCTAATGCAAATATACATGTAATTATGATAACCTATGTTTTGAAATACATCCAGATATTTTTCAGCTACATCTTAAATGGAGATTAATTCA
Organism: Atrina japonica; assembly: GCA_030159075.1. Taxonomy (NCBI): domain Eukaryota; kingdom Metazoa; phylum Mollusca; class Bivalvia; order Pterioida; family Pinnidae; genus Atrina; species Atrina japonica. Next base: position 193,155 of record BROG01000466.1, on the reverse strand, counting down.
TGTAAATAAAATCATAATTTCTGATGGAATGCAGGTTTATGGCCTTGTTGAATTAAACTTTTCTCTTGAATACATTATACATTTTCTACATGTCATTAATGTCAAATGCAATACATGCATGGGTCTACCAATATAAAGTGGCACAATCTGGTTATAGTAAAAACAATAAAGTCTATTTTCCAACAAGAGATACAATGTATTTGTAAAACAGTTATGCCTCCCTCACCCATAAACGGAAACTGTGAATTATTAGAAATTTTCAAAGGGGCATAGCTCTGTCAAAAATTGTATGAAGAACTTGACCAAGATATTTGTATGATGTATCTGTATGCCAAATTTCTTTTCAATATGTGCACCCGCTGCAGAGATAATAAACGGAAACTGTTTTTGAATGGACCGACCCATAGACAGTGACAAAGCAATATGCCCCTGCTTCTACGATAGTGACTAAACATATTATCTTGCACAGATTTCATGCATCACTGATTATTACATCAAAAACAATCCTGTAACCCCTGTTACGATTTAGACTCATCTTTGTTTTGGTTGTGTGAATGTTGCTTTATGCCACACTTAATAATTATTCAGTCACATGTTGGCAGCCATTTTTTAATGGTGGAGAAAAGAACCTGTTTATAATGTTCCCGGGAAGATCCCACCAGCCTTCTGCATGTAAACTGGCTACCTATTTTCCAGAAAGAGACCACCAGCCTTCTGCTTGTAAACTGGTAACTTATACCAGAAAGAGACCACCAGCCTTCTCCATGTAAACTGGTAACCTATACCAGAAAGAGACCACCAGCCTTCTCCATGTAAACTGGCAACCTATACCAAAAAGAGACCACCAGCCTTCTCCATGTAAACTGGCAACCTATACCAAAAAGAGACCACCAGCCTTCTCCATGTAAACTGGCAACCTATACCAAAAAGAGACCACCAGCCTTCTCCATGTAAACTGGTAACCTATACCAGAAAGAGACCACCAGCCTTCTCCATGTAAACTGGCAACCTATACCAAAAAGAGACCACCAGCCTTCTCCATGTAAACTGGCAACCTATACCAAAAAGAGACCACCAGCCTTCTCCATGTAAACTGGCAACCTATACCAAAAAGAGACCACCAGCCTTCTCCATGTAAACTGGTAACCTATACCAGAAAGAGACCACCAGCCTTCTCCATTTAAACTGGCAAACAATCTATTTCCCGAATTCAGCCAAGGTTACAGTGGGATTCGGCCCTGCACTGATCAGGGGTGAGAGACTCTTGGTTGAAAGTGCGATACTCTAATCACTCGGCCATATAGTGTTTGTAAGCATGTGCAAATTGATCTTCATAGAACTACACCAACACATGAATCTAAACAGTAAGAAAATATTTTATCAATTACAGACGTTTTTCTATTAAATTCTATTTAATTCTTTTTTAATATTTGTTTATTGAAAGAATTTTGATGACTTACAGCATCATTTTAAGAATTGTATTTCAAATTTTAACCCTCAGTGTGACAATATCCTTATCATCCAACACTCTATAAGCTTGTAATATCAAACATGTAAAATGCATGGTCACTTGTCTAGTGGTAGAGCGCTCAGCCTGAAAGTGGAAGGCCTTGGGTTTGATTCCCAGTACCTCATCATACCAAACACTTGGTAGTGACTGTTCTATTGCAAAGCAATTGACATACGAAGTGAACTTGTTGTTGTATTGCTGTTAACGTCCCACTCAAGAATCTTTCACTCATATGGAGAGGTCACCAAATGCCAGTGAAGTGCTTCAAATTTTGGCCTTTGCTCAGCACTTATGGCCATTGAGCAATGAGGATTCTTAAACATGTTGACACTTACTGTGACACGGGACCTCGATTTTTACTGTCATGGGTTTTTCCAATGAGGCTTTAATCAAAGGTACAATGGCATCAGTCCATAGCACAGGTCAAAATTTAAGGTACTCCAACTATTTAGCTTGTGATATGTCATATAAGTGAAAAATTCTTGGTATTAAACAACAAACAAACAAAACAAAATATATAAAATGCACAAAGAATATTGCCTAATTCATAATTATAAGTTTTTTTTTGTTTTACTTTACTATTTATGTTCATCTGAACTCACCAACTTGAACCATTTTATCAGTTCACCCTACGAGATACAGGTTATGACATTTAGCTGACATAGTCATAACAAACCAGTTTAAAAAAAAGAAAACAGAAAATGTCACACTAGACCAACAAAATGGTTATGAAAGTTGATATTTTCTCTAAAGCAATCATGATGATTTATGTTTGAGTTCAGATATGTGGGTGGAATTCATATTTTTCGAGTAACCTACTTAGCGATACTTTTAAAAATTATAAGTTATTTCGAAATTCTCTGAATCATCACAGAGCATTTATTTAATACTAATAGCTCATTTTCTTCAAGCACGACTTGCTAATCTTAAATACCCATGATGTCAACACGATATGTGAAGGTGCTACGTATCACTATTTCACCTGTATGAAAGTTGCGAAAGAGTTAAAGGTCCAAAACTGGTTTACATCTGAGTAATTTTTACAAATTTGTTTCGTCAACATACCCGTCTATACCCAAACAGTTCATATTTACATGTATGTAATATTTGTATAAGATGTCACATGTTTGATATAATGAAATATCAACAAAAACAGGATGATAATTATAAGTGTACGTGTATTATTTAGATTGGTCTGTCAAATAACCTCTCCCATTCTTATATTTGTCAAACAACCCCACCCCTTCTTATATTTGTCAAAGAACCTCGCCCCTTCCTATATCTGGCAAAAAACCTTCTGTCAAAGAACCTTTCACCCATCTTACATTTGTCAAACAACCCCTCCCCTTATTATATAATTTGTCAAACAAACCCTCCTTCTTATATCTGTCAAACAATTAACCCATATAGTTCTTATATATGTCAAAAATATCTCCCTTTCTTATATATGTCAAACAACCCCTCCCTTTTTTATATTTATCAAACAACCCCTTCCTTTCTTATATTTGTCAAATTACCCCTTCCTTTCTTATATATGTCAAAAACCTCTCCCTTTCTTATATATGTCAAACAACCCCTCCCTTTTTTATATTTATCAAACAACCCCTCCCTTTTTTATATTTATCAAACAACCCCTTCCTTCCTTATATTTGTCAAACAACCCCTCCCTTTCTTATATTTGTCAAACAACCCCTTCCTTTCTTATATTTGTCAAAAAACCCCTCCCTTTCTTATATTTGTCAAACGATTAACCCACATAGTTCTTATATATGTCAAAAACCTCTCCCTTTCTTATATATGTCAAACAACCCCTCCCTTTCTTATATTTGTCAAACAAACCCTCCCTTTCTTCTTATGTTTGTTAAACAACCCTTCCCCATCTTATAGTCTGTATATTTGTGAAACAACCCCCCCCTTCTTACATTGTATATTTGTCAAACAGCCTTTCACCCTCTTACAGTTGTCAACCCCTCCCTTTCGTATATCATTGCTAGACAGATAACTATATGTACATGTGTAATAAACTTTTTATCTACAGATGGTTATAACATAACATTCAAGTGGCTGATCTAATGTATCTATTTGCAGTACTCTAATAGTTCAACACAGAATGTTACACCTAGATCTACCTGTACTAGTTAATACATACATAATTGTACAGTAGAACATGTCTTTACAGATCAACCGGTCAGGTGGTCCCTTAAGAGAGGTTTCGTTTAAAGAATATTTTAACTGAGTGGTTCTCAGAATGCAGTTAAACAAGACAGGTGATCTTTCATAATTGTCTATTACAGTGGAACCTCACCTACAGACTACCTTTTTAAATGGAGACCTCCCATTTCAGCCCAGTTTTCATTTTCAGTCTCATGATAAATATTTGATAAGAACCTCACTTAAGCTACAACCTCACTTATTAGTCAGGTGATCTTAATACAAAGGCTCTACTATAATACATTTGTATATATATATATATATATATATATATATATATATATATATATATATATATATATATATATATATATATAATCTGTCAAGTTTTTCTTCATATTAAATTTATCATACCATTTTTTACTTATGATATAAGTTTTGTATTTTATATTCTGTGAGGCTTTTTGCATTACCTGTGTATAGGTAATGGGGTCAAAGGTCATAGTACAATCTGAAAGGTTCCAGCAGGGGCTGAACCTGCACCGACTCATATGTGATTAGAGGTAAGAGACTTCATGATTTAATGTGAGACCCTAAACGATCCATACATTTTGCATACATACATGTACCGATGAAAGTATTGAAATATTACCTGCAGAAAGTAATATCGGATATCATGGACATGTCACAAGGTGTATCTACATAATCCTCTTAGGTTGATCAAAGTTCCATCAATAATGTCAATCCTTTACTTTCTTACATACAAATAAATTAAAACTCTCATGAGTAATCGGCACTACAGAGAAATGCACCTGATCAATTAGGCGATAAGAAATGCTGCATATTTTATTTATATGTTATATATTGAAATTGCATATGCATGTGTAAAGTTTCCTATCTTTACATGTAGAGAGGTCTAGTCGAAACATAATCCCAAAAGTTTGGCCATCAATTCTATTGAATACTGCGCAGATTTGTGCAGTGTTGTTACATGTTCCTCTGTATTGCTAAATATACATGCAGGGTCAGCAGTCTCACACCTTACTTTGGGAGTGGGGTCAGTGCTGGGGACTGGTGTCCATCAAAAAGAGAAAATTTCAGTCAGTCAGAGGAGGAATTTGGTTACGGCAAATAGCTACTTCAGGGGAAAAGAATGGTTAAAAAGCCTGTAAAATGGTTCATGTATCTGGGTTTACACACTGTAAGTAAAAAACTCACTTTTAGTGTACACATGTATTACATGCCATTTCTATTTTTTTCATCTCCAATAAACCTTTTCATAAATAACTGTTGTTCTATAACTTTGGATAGCAAAATGATGTAGATTCCCGAAAATGTGGCAAAACAATCAGTTACATGTACCTTCATGTCTATAGGAATATCATGAAAAGGTCTATGAGTCTGAAAGGGAATGCAAGTTTTAAAACAGTTATAAATGATACAACATTTGTCAGTTAATAAAATTGTTTTAATAAAAAAAGGGGAAAAAAAAGAAATTTATGAATTTTTGTGAAAGGTTGCCATAAAGAAAGGATGTAATGAATATTTTATATTTGAAAGTAAACAAGTTACTTACCAGAAGGAACTTACATAAGCCTGTGCCAAGTATTTATACAATCATAGCTCAGACAATAAGTGAAGGGTTTACCCCCAAAACAAAATAAAATAAAAAAAATATATATAGTAAGTGCAAAGGAGATATTGACCAATATCTTAGGAATTCATGAACACATATTCTCATTATTGTATCATGTATACCTCAGTAACTGGGTGTGAGTCACTGCTCTAGGTTCCAACCAGATGTCAGCATAGTTGTCCGTTTTTAGCACTACATGTACTAATAAAGAAAGTGATGGATTACATCAACACGAAAAAATACTAGAGGACAAAAACAAAGGCAACAAAATGGTATCTACGTAGTGCAAAAGGCTAGTATTTACTCAATACTTTCTGATATTTCTAAAATTTTCTTCAAATGAGCAGCAGAGCTCGAACCTATGCTGACAGGAAATGAGAGACATAATGATTTAAAGTGTAATGCTCTAACCACTCTGCCACGGAGGCTCCCTACATGTACATGGAGAGAAAGACAGAGAGGGGGGAGGGTAGGGAGAGAGTTTTTTAAAAAATATTCAGCCAATTTATAACAGACTAGTATAGGATACATGTATGTAACTATAAATATTTTAAGTAAAGGGTGGGGCTTAATTAAATGTACATGTACAATTTTGTATTTCTGGAATCATTTATTGTGTGTATGTTTTTGGGTGTACTAGTATGTGTGTGTAATTTTATTTAGAAGTATATGTGTGTGGTTGTATAAGGCAGTCATGACATGTGCCATCTTTTTATTTATGCACTTCTTTTTGTATATATGTTTGTTTGTTGTTTTTGTAACACTTTCCCTTATACTGAGATGTCAACAGCTATTGATGAAGGGCCAAATTTTGACCTGTGCTATTGACTGACATCAATACGGAGGGTTCTTTCAAAATGCCCTACCTCAGACATGACATGAGACCTCAAGTTTACATCTCATTCAAAATCTGAGGACTTTCAATTCTTGGCAAAAAAAATTGTCCCTACCTTTTTTAAAATCTGCGGTATGACCCAGTACCACGAATCTAACACGGAACCTTCCATTTGCAAGTCAAACAATCTACGAGTAGACTTGACCAATCAGTGTATACATTTGCAAGGTAAAATTATTATAAAACTGTGTAAATGACTGCTCTTCTGTATGTAATGAAGACCAGCACACTAATTAAAGCTTTCCATGTAGCTCATCTACCCCTGAAAAACAATAGACTCTTCTGTAAAACAATGACTAAGACCAGTCCAAATGTGTCTATAGGGGTGAATGAGTAAATGGTGAAAAACACATGAATTCATGATAAAAAGAAACATGAGTAAAGGTATACATATGCTACATGTACATATTATCTGGACAAAGGTAAGGTACCTGCATGACCAACTGCTAACGATTAAAAATACATCTCAATGCATCTACATGTACTTCTACGCACTAAGTAACAACACAACATGTTTATGACATAGAGTTGTCATAGATCATTGGTAAAAATCTCAGTAATGTCATTATCATAATTATTGACAATTAACACATGAGGGTGATTTACTTCTAACACACTGTCTTGAACTGACCAACAGCTGTTGGCCGGATGACATTAAATGACCTCTAACTTGGTTCAGTTATAAACATGTGCATAACTTACAATGAAGACTAAATGTAAATGTACACATATTATTGTAGTATGATTAACACAGTAACACACACACACACACACACACACACACATCACACAAACACAGACACAAAAACACACAAACAGTCAAACACACACACATCACACAAACACAGACACAAAAACACACAAACAGTCAAACACACACCACTTACACACATCACACACAGACACACATCACACAAACACAAACATACCACTTACACACATCATACATAGACACACATCACACACAGACACACAAACACATACAGACACACAACATGACACAACAACAACAACACACACACATGCATTGTTTTTTGTCTATTTTATGAAAAAGGAAATTCAAAAAGCATATTGCAAGGGTAATGACCACTCCTTAATTACTCATTAGCCCCTGAAAATCACTGGACTCTTCTGTAAATCAATAACTTAGACCAGTCCAAATTTGTTTTTAAGGTTAATAAGTTAAACTACTGGTCGGCTCACATCAAACAAATAATTTTATAATGATGGCCTTACCTAGAGTTGTTATCAGGTGAGGATAGTAAACGGTATTCTTTAAAAGAACTCCACAACAATTCATTCATCATTGTTTTTTACTATTTAAAATTGAAAAACTCATATACATTGTACATGTATGTTATTAGATCTATTAAGATTGGCAATCATACCTATGGAGATATAACTGGGTACTTACATGTATCTTAACTGTGCTCAGCCGCAGAAATTCATTTTAACTCATTAACCCCTAAAGACACATTTGGACTGGTCTAAATCATTGGTTTACAGAAGAGTCCATTGTTTTTCAGGGTTTGATGAGTTATTAGTTATGAAATCTCCTACCTCTGGCTAGCATGGGTTGAGTCCCACTGGAACCTAAGCTGATTTTGTGAGAAACCTGGTAGCCTCTTCCTGGGTACAGTGTAACCAGGTTCTCTCCTCGACCATATGACTGAAAAGTTGTTGAATGTGACAAAACACAACATTCAAACAAACAAAACAAAGTTAAGAAATCAAGATAATGACAATATTATATAATTAGATTGGACACAATGACACAGGACTAAAGGCCAAGGGCGTATGACACACGTCAATCTTATATATATACTAGTACTATAGTCCTGTTAATTGTCTATGAAGGTTTTTCTTGTTGGGTGATCTCTCTGACTTACAGATTTCACACAGTTGTCATTTAATGGTTCCTATGATCAATCAATAATTTTGTCCATAGCCAGTACTAGTACGTCTAAAGCTAGCACTACGTCTAAAACATTGGGAGTCGACAAGTGATGATTAGTATAAAAATAAAGGGTTAAAATTTATTTTCATGCAATCATGTGTATGGTTCATTTGTCATTATCAGATTTCTTTGTTTGAATGCTGTTTTACGCCATACCCAACAATTTTTCAGTTACAATAAAACCAGCTTTAGAGACCACCTGTTTTTTTTTTTTTTTTTTTTCTTTTCCCAATAGCACCATTTGTGTACAAATCAACCTCTATATAAAGACCACCTTCTTATAAAGACCGGTTTTCTTGTGTCCCTAAGGAGATTGTTATATACAAGTTTCACTGTATATGGTGGTGACCAGTTTTTGATAGTGGAGGAGAGAACCCAGTAACAATATACAAAATGTAGGCTACCCAGATGAGTGGACACTACAAAATGTAGGCTACCCAGATGAGTGGACAATATACAAAATGTAGGCTACCCAAATGAGTGGACAATATACAAAATGTAGGCTACCCAGAATGACACTACAAAATGTGGACAATATATACAAAATGTAGGCTACCCAAATGAGTGGACAATATACAAAATGTAGGCTACCCAGATGAGTGGACAATATACAAAATGTAGGCTACCCAGATGAGTGGACAATATACAAAATGTAGGCTACCCAGATGAGTGGACAATATACAAAATGTAGGCTACCCTGATGAGTGGACAATATACAAAATGTAGGCTACCCAGATGAGTGGTACCTAACTACAAGTACATCAACTTCAAACTATGGGAGTAACTAACAATCCTATAATTTAGCATCCTCCTGTGTGGATTAATATATAGTTAAAGTTGGATATACATTGAAACTTGTGTATAAAGAATCCCTTAAGGAAAGAAAGAAAACTGGTCTTTATATGGAGGTGGTCTTTATATAGAGGTTGATTTGTACACAAATGGCACTGACTACTGGTCTTTATGACCAGTGGTACTTACACACAGGTGGTCGTTAAAGCAAGTTTTACTGTATTGAAATTGTAATGGGAAGGATGTTTTCCTTCAAATAAACAAGGTTTTCAAAATAACTAGATTATAATTGTAATACACAAATCTGGTTGGGGAATCTATTTGTAAATACAGTAAAATCTGCTATAGCAGCCACCTCTATATAATGATTACCTGTTTATAAAGGCCAGTTTTTTCAAGTCCCTTCAAGGGGCCTTGACTGCATATTTCAACTAAATTGAACCTGTGTATAAGGATCACCTGCACATAAAGGTAAATATTTTCTGGTCCCTTGGCTGACCCCTATATACAGGTTTCACTGTAATTTCAAATAAAGCAGAATTTCAATGTAAAAGGTTTCTATATAAGTGGGTTCACCTGCAGTTTATGAAAGAACTCACAAAATGCCTCACAGAGGCTTATCACTCAGCTTTAAGATGTAAAACCATACCAAATTTAAAATACATGTAATTCAGTTTGGAGATATTGGACATCAAGTACTACCACTTCAACAGAAAATGCAATATCTGTATGCATCCTCCATATCTATTTCAGAACTGCAATATAATTATAGGAAATTGTTTACCTATGGCAACAAAGGGGTAATCAAATGATCATTTATGATTTCATTTGCAATTCAAATGACAAATCACGTATACATGTGTACACAGTGCATAAATGCTTTACAAAAATTTGCACATTGTGCATCTGAATTTCAATGAGAACAACCTCATATTTACAAGTTATCATGCACAATTCCATCTCCTTGAAATAGAAAATACTGTGTACATTCTCAACATCATCTACATGTAAGGGTCTTATTTGAGACCGCTGTAGAAACATGCCTTTGTTTGCTTAGTTTTCCCGATTTTACGAGGTATCATACTCAATCTCATTTATTTCACTGTAGTTTTTCAATACTTGTAGACCAATTTGATTTATTGTACATTCATACTGTACATGTATGGTTGTAGTACTCTTTAGTACATGATGCAACTTTCTTCTAAACAAATTCATAGGCTTACCGTAACCCCCAACAGGTAGAGACAATAGAGCTATGGTATTTTGTCAAGCAGATTGAAGTATGTCATCTTATACATACAGTACAGTGATAAAACCAGAATTTTTGAAATTCTTCGGTCTTACCAGAAAAACCAGTAAATTTTACGAAAGTCGGTGAAATCTATCTGATAACTGGTCCAAATGACCAGTAATTTTCCATTTCTTTTCAACTGCGTATACATGTATATACAGACCAGTAAAAAAATTTCTTTGACCAGTGGAATTCCTTTATTCACCGGTCTGGTTGACCAGTAATTTTTTTTTATTTCAAAATGTCTGTGAAACTGACAAATCCTTTATCAACATCTGTTTACATATCACCTGACAATCTAATGTTTGTTTTATTTTCTTAATTCTATTACACGCATATACTGCACCAACTATTCCCTTCTTTGCCACTCTGTCACTGCAAGCAGACATGTGTCACTGCAAGAAGATACATGTATATATGTATGCAAATCTGCAAGCAGACATGTGCCACTTCAAGAAGATACATGTATATATATGTATGCAAATCTGCAAGCAGAAATGTGCCACTACAAGCAGAAATGTTTAAACACATGTGTCACTTCATGCTGAATTTGCAATCACCAGCAGCCATGTGCAACTGCGAGCAGACATGTGTCACTGCTAGCAGACATGAGCCATTACAAATAGACATGTGCCATTTGCATTTAGACATATGCAGCTATATATTAATTATAGAGAAAACAAGGCATTGTTATACCCAGGACTTACATGTACCTTGTCAGTAGCAAATGTAGTCATTGACTAATTTTTTTCAAGATTGGTGAAAAAATTGTAAAAATATTATTTTTTTAGATGTTTAATTTTTTGGCTAATATTTTTGTTCACATTTGGTGCATGTTCCGTGTCTATCATACATGTACCACCATTCAAAAGAGGAAAAAGTAGAATGATCATGGACAACTATGTTTGACAAAACACAAAGCATGAGTAAGGACATACTAGATTGGTAACAAAAGAATTTCTGAAGAATTGTCCAGAAAATTTTACCACTGAAGAAAACATCCAGACTTACAAATAGTTTGCCACATATATACATAGTAAAACTTTGATGACTCTGAGTTCAAGGGACTACCTAGGAAAGTTCGACACATTGGGACTTCGACTCACAGAAATCAGGCATTTTTAGGTGCATATGACTGATATGATATATACAGTCATTATAGTTAACAAATACAACTGTAAGTGCTAAAATTAACGAGTTTTCCTGAAATTAAAACATTGAGTGTTTATGAGAAGGAGAAGAATTACCATGGTGCAAATTCGTACACATGTAAATTTTGGCTTTGAAATATTTGTTGGAAATTTCGTTGCTTTTATAGAAATGGGCCCCAAAATTTATTTGAAACATTGAGAAATACGACTCATAAAAGTTTGAATTATTAAATGTTTATAAGTAGTATTAAATAAAAAAAATTATTCAGGACTTCAAGACGTCATTATTGTAATAGTTTGCACTTGTGAATATGTTGAATGGTGAAATGTAGAAACCAGGGGCCCGTTTTATCAAGGAGTCGTAAGTCCTATGTCTTAAGTAACTTAATCTTAAGAGAAAACTTAGGACTGCTTTATCAACCCTACTCTAAAATAACTCATAAGGTTGCAGCACAGAATATTTATTTTCAAGCATTCCAAAGACAGATTATTTATTTTCCTCAGTTTTTCACCTTTGTAGTCAGAAATGTAATATACTGCAGTGGTGGATCTAGAAATTTTCAAAGGGGGAGTTGAGGGCAGTGGCGTGGGATGCAAATCAAAAGTGCTGGGGTGGTGTTATTTAGTCTTTTGATTATGTAATAAACATATACAACAGTGGCGGATCAGGACATTTCATAAAATGGGCCCCATATCATTTTTGTGGAGATATAGAATATATTTAAATAATTTCATTTACCAGCATCTTATGATTTACTGCATACATGTATTTTGCACAATAATCTTCTGACTGAGCCAGTAGGAATCAAGTCCAAATGAATTTATATATCATACTTGTATCGATCTGTCTGTACTGTGACGCTTATCAAACACTTAAGTTTACGTGTATCTTGTTCAACAGATTTAAATAAATCCTTTTTTTAACAATGGAAAGGTGACATTTTCATATTCAATATTTAAAAGATTTACAAGCAATAAAATTATTTGTATCATAAAAAGTGACAAAAATGTTTTATCACTATTATATGTGAAAAAATAATCCCTGCAGTGTACAGAAATACAACATCTGTTTTAAAATGACATGTACAGTACAGAGCAAAAGGTAAGGCAATTAAGTGTATATAATATGTAGCAACTGATGAACTTGACATACAATGTTATTGTACTGTATTACATACACGTATCTTTCAACATGTTCAGTGCTGTGTCCGTAACGTACAGTTCAAAGCTTAGACTTAGTAAAAATCAAATACATAATACCTGGCAGCGCAGAGCCTTGCGAACCCTTTCTTGATCGGAACAAGTTTGAATTTTAAGTAATATATTAAAATTACACTGGTAAGAGTTCTCGTTCCTACTTTTCATTGTAAATGTACCTATGAGTTTCCAGAGAGGAATAAAACGTTTTTCCTGTGCAGCTTGTCATAACTGAAAAGTGAGTAGAATCATCCGTATGATAATCAACAGGTTATTCCGCCCCGCCATCTTACGTGAATCGAACAATACCATCTACAAAATATGCTTCACTTATGTATTTCAGATCAGGGTCCAACATTAATGGTTGCCCGATGCCCGAGACAGGTGAAAATTGAGCCAGGGCAAGTGAAAAATGAAACTCTAGTTGTCTGACTGGGCAAGTTGAATTAAAAAAAGAATAATCAAAGTTTTCTCACTTCTAATTTTCAATTATTTATTTTTAATTTGATTGTACTTGTTTCTATGGATGGGGTCAAGAATTTATGTATTGTGTAATTTTTGACATCCCCTGAAAGCACTTAAAAACAAATAGGCTACCAGAAGAAAATGAGATGGAGTTTTAAATAAATGAAGCTATATATATATATATATATATATATACATGTATATATATATTTCATTTGTCACAGATTATTAGTGGTCTCAAACTGGATATGTTGTATTAAGGTTTTCTATTCCTTCATTAAAAAATTGATCACCACCATATAACTAAAAAATCGTTGAGTGTGTTGTAAAACTCCATAAAAAAATGATTATTTCAATTCAACACACAATATCAAGCTACAGGTATACCCATTTGTATGTGTCATAAAAAAATCTGCTGGAGGATTTAGCACATGAAAAATACACTTTTACAGGGTCATTCTGAAATATGTTACAGAATTTTTAATCTGTATCCATATTCTGAGACAGTGATAAAGTCATTTGAAAAAGTCTTCAAGAGTGAGCCGTGTTTAAAAAATCTATTTTAACATTCAGCCAAAGCTAATCACAATCACTGCTGTCATATATATTATGTAGCCTATACATTAAAATGGAGTTTCCCTGTAGTATCACAGATATTAACTAACTTATCAACCCCTGAAAAAAAAATGGACTCTTCTTCAAACCAGATGTGTATTTAGGGTTGAATGAGTTAACAAAAGTACATGTAACTATTGGTATATTTCAAATACACATACTCAATCGCCCATGTCACTATAAGCGCCCCTCCCCCTTTTTTCACACGTGACCAAGTATGGACCTGGTCGACAAGGAGTTTATGAATATAAAATGTTGTTTATGTTTATATCAACAAGAATGTTGATAGGTGTCCACAATAATAACTACAACAACTTTTCTAACACACCTTATAAAATTTACGTTACTTAATTTGAATACTAATTGGTCCCAATAAGTGCCCACGCCTTTTTTTCTCCTACTTTTGTAGTGCCCTCGGTGCTTATTGGGTCAAATACGGTAATTGAAACCTGAACTCTGATCACATAGAGGATCTAAGGATACCTGCTATGGGGTCACATATGAGTGACCTCTCCAATATGTGTGTACTATTTGAACAATGAAAAATTGACTTACAATCTTGAGAGATTTTGGAATGGTAAAGAGATGTTTCCACATACTTTTGGGAATGGGACCTGGGACTTTAGAGTTTTGAATTGGGAATTTTAGAAACATTTCATTGAAACCGGGAAATCTAGTGATACAATGTACATGTATACACAAAACTATGCGAAAATATAAAATCTCTTCAAATTATTTTGTATTTGATATCAATTGGGAAATTTCTACTGCAAATTGGAAAAACGGAGGAATACTTTTCAATTAAATTACTCAGAATCAATTCATCAATCATAATTTATTGCATTTCTATTAATTTTGCTAAATTTTGTAAGAAGACATTCTTAAAATAAAACAATTGTCAACATCTTTCTAATAAACATTTTAAGAAAAGCCTACTACATGTATAATGAGCAGGGGCATCAGGAACTATTTCCTTTTTCCCCCTTTTCTCGCCATAAAAAACAACATATATTTAGAGGTTTAATACAATCAGCGATATATAAAGCAAATAGCCTACAATAAATAAATTTTCTTACAACCAAACGTAGAATACACATTTTGACTGACTTTGAACTTCAATAAATTTACACATGTGTGCCAATATGCATTGAATTACATGAATAATATAGATTGAACAATTATAAAATGGATTTAAGTACACGTTTTTCTTTTACAGTTAAACATGTACCCATCAATATAAACTGGGTGGTACCGCTGAGTATTTCGTCATGCATGACAATGATCGCCATCAAAAGCTGTTACAAGTACTTTTCCAAATATTTTGAAATAGACAGGCTACTGGTTTCGTTAGAAAAATAATTTCCAAGAATGTTTGTAAAATCCCTGCAATGTTTCTCAGAAACTAAGAGAAAATATATGATTGATAAGAATTTGTGTCTTGTCATGGTGTACATAAAAACTACTGGGGACATGGGGTAAAACTTGACAGATTACCTATTTTGTCTGCATGTGCAACATATTGTTAAAAAAGTAAAACGCTGTTTAGGGAAAAGAGATAATAAATACCAGAAGTGAAACTTACCTTTAAAACATATTTTGAATAGTCATATTTCCGTACTTTACTTTCAGCATTTCTTTTTACTTTCGGACAATCTGTAGTTTGTTTACCTGTCCAAATATAAACCGGAAGCACACCTGTCTATCGACCCGACATCTCTTGTTGACTACTGTTTAACAAGGGAAGTAACTTTTACTTGCATTTTGTCTAGCCTGGGAGCCTGGCTCAATCATACTTCGTCGATAGGTTTATCAGTGAGTCAGAATCCCAGGCTACATTTTGTCATGGCTAGGCCTATAGCTACTCTTCGATGAATGTTTCAAAAGATCACAGCTAGATACTAAAAATAGTTTAGACCGGACATAGTTATATAAATTAAAACTCATACTTGTAAAATGTCGAATATTAGAGTAAACCATACTGCCCACGATATATAAAGCTAAGTTAGCTTTATATATCGCTGATACTGCAAATATGAAATTTATATGTTAATATAATTCTTATGAAAGTCTGAATTTGTGACTGGGATATGAGAAATGAAGATGTTAAATCTTATATAAAATGAAACATATTCCATATAAGATCTATGTCAATTATCAAAAAATAATAAATAAAAAAATAAAATAAAATAAAATGTACTTGGTACACAAAAGTTATAAAATAATATGGTGAAACAAACATAAACAACATTAATTTTATTTATGAAATATTTATTGTTATCGTTTTTAATTTATAAGATCTATTTAATATTTAATTTATGATATATAATTTAGTAATTCAAATATCTTTTATTTATTTCATTAATCTACTCAATATTCTTCTTAATTATTATCAATATTAATTCATTTATGGGTTTAACTTTATTTTCGCAAGTATTTCATTCGCTAACAATATTTCATCATCATCTATTTGCCTCTATTCATATCTCATCAATTTCATGGCCTCATGAAAGGAAATTATAGGTGCATCATACAGATATCGGATAATACCAATGTTGAAAGTTTAGTTCACATGCACCTATAAAGTTAGATCAATAAGACCATAAGAAATTTTATGTGGCAGTTCATCCTCACAAAGTTGGGTTTTAGCGAAGTTGTCTGCAAATCATATATCTGCCTGTTTTGACCAAAATCATTTTAAAAAAAACAAGAGGGCCTCGATCTCTTACCTGAGAATCCATCTACAAATGTGGAAAGAAGATCAGTTGAGGAAATCGTGCAAAAATGAATGAAAATGACAAAGTCTGAAAAAACCACAAAACGCGTCAAAAATTTGTATTCCGATTTCTATGAAAAGTACAAACCTGAATCATACATTCATGTAGATCACTAAAAAACCAATCTGTTTTTCAATTTATGTAGCGGTTTTGGAGAAGAAGATTTTAAACTGAGAGGGGTTACCGTACCTTACGTGACCTAATTTGCCCCGCGCCAGATCCACCCTGGGGCCGATCTTGGTGAAAACTACAAACTTGGTAGAGGACTTGCTTCCTGTAAAGTTTCATCAATATTCCTCCAGTGGTTTTGAAACAAAAGATGATAGTGTGAAAAATGCATCCCCCTCTTTTTTAAATATTCATAAAAAAAATCTAAAATGAAATTTCGACAAAATTCTTGCAGTGAAAAACATTGAGGAAACCATACATGACAAAGTCTCTAATAATTAACAAGTAAAAACATCATACAGTCATTGGATCATGCAATTCATGCAGTGGAGAAGAAAGATTTTTATAAGGGGAGTTTAATTGAGAAAAACCATAACATGACAAATGAGTCATTTAAGTAATTTGACAGTTAATAATTACATACTGCCGATTATACAGTCGGATTGTTTAGATCATCATTCATGAAACAAGTTACCGTTTTTCAATTCATGCACCTGTCTGTTCTGTGACGAGGATTTATTCCTATCTTATTTCATTTGAATTTTGGACTCACGGAGGGGTCAACCTGTTTGTCCATGAACCTGATCCCATCTCTAGATTTATGGAGGTCCCTATTTATCCAATATCATATATATATATATATATATATATATATATATATATATATATATATATATATATATATAACATTGACATCCCGAGGATTAATAATTTGGTATATGTGATTTTATAGGTATAAAGCGTAACCCACATTTCCTAGAAACAAACTAGGATTATCACAGAAAAACTATGTTTAACTGGAGAAAAACTCGGTTTAACTCCTTAATAGAGTTTTGGCATGTGATACATATGTAACATATCAAGATGAGCAATATTAGTCACCGACTTATAACAACACAATTTGTTATCAACACACACATGTGTAATACTAATATTCATTAATGAAGAAATGTAAATATATATCAGTTGTTTGAATATGATAAAAGTAAAGGTACACAAGTTGTTTAATACTTTTATAGAAGAATTATACAAAAGCTAGATTACAGTAATTTGCCATAGATAGTAATAGGAATCAATACCATAATTGTTAGTATTTGCATTGGTAGGAAAAAGGCATTCAAATAAAAAAATCGACAAACAAAGGCTTGCATGTTCTATTTTCTCTATTGACATATTGCTGACGGCCATTTTAATATGAAGTAATAATCAGTTGTCCAAAGTTCTGTTAAAATGATTCTATCTCAGGCGATAAAATTTATCCAAACATTTTCAAAGGTATTTTTTTCAAAATGAGTAGTTTTGATGGATCTGTATAATTTGCAATATTTACAATAATTCTATTCTCGTAATATATGAATACGATTAGCTTAATACGCATATTCAAGTGGAATTAGCTGCGTTTTTTTTTTTTCAAAAACATTTTCTGCCTTTTTTCTCTACTTAGATTGATATACAATAACAAAAAAGATATATACACAGACATAAAT
This sequence comes from Atrina japonica, assembly GCA_030159075.1. NCBI lineage: Eukaryota > Metazoa > Mollusca > Bivalvia > Pterioida > Pinnidae > Atrina > Atrina japonica. The sequence goes on along the minus strand of BROG01000466.1, from coordinate 175,066 downwards.
ATTATTATATTCCTATAAATTTTGTGAAAATTGCTTGAGAAATCCAGGTTTAGCACTTTTTCAATTGCAATTGATTAAATCCACCTTACTAATTGTATGAATACCATACTGGACCTGACCTCATTTTCATAAAATATATATAGGAATATAAGATTGCTTATATATGTATAACACTTATTTATTATTTTACATCAAGTACAGGTAGTAAAGGTACAAAAATCGAAACAATGCCCCTTTAATTACGTGTTAATAACTGTCGATATTTTCAAAAGTCAAAGAAGCCTGAATTGTCAAGATTTCCTTTTTATGAAATTGACCAAATCACATCTGTATTTTTGTGTAATATTACTTCTAATTATAAATGTTATAAACGTAATACCAAAGTTAAAATGCTCAAGATGATCGTTTCTCTCGATTAGACTTCATCAGTTGAGCTCCAATTTAAAATAGATGATTATTTGCTAATGAGAAAGTGGTATCATACAAGACCAAGTAATAAATCTGAACATATAACCAAAATCCGTCTAAGAGTAACCACTCTGAAAAGATTAATATCTTAGCTTTAGAATAATTTAGAATTTAAATGGTGTTATCAGTGCGAAATATTACTTCAGTATAAGATTATCAGCTGGTACCGAAATACCAGGATATGCATATAATTTTAGATTGTTTGTCCTGAAGTTTATTTGCCCAAAAGTTAATCATTCTTTGTTTTGTACGTCCAGCAAATATTCCAACAAACCTTTATCTTGACTCCTTACCAATATATTGACAGCTATTAAGGAGAAACTTCAGCAATACTGTACAGTTACTTATTCCAGATGCGGTGTAAATCAGTTGTGGATACTTAAAAATTCTAAAAAGCTTTTTAAAAATTTGAAGACACACCATTTTTCTCAAATTCATAGTATCAAAACATATGACTTTTCTACTCTTAACATAATTATTCCACATAAAAAAGAGAGACATTTTTACATCATCGACAACTGAAGTGGTACCAGAAAATATAAATATACATGTACATGTATTGTCATTGGCTATCAGGATACTTATTTCGTGCAACTACACAGAAATACACTGACATTGATATAAAAAGATGCTAAAATTTCTAATAGGCAATATATTTGTAATATATGGATATATTGTCGGAATTCTCATGGTAACCAATTGTGCCCCTTTATTGGCCGACCCGTTCCTTAATTTATACGAAACAGATTCTGAATCAAAGGAAGAAAAAAGCTAGCTGTGTCATTTAACTTGACGATTAGATATAACGAAGACGTTTTGTCAATTAAAAATGATAATTTTCATTCATATGTCAATGCGATATATCCCATCGAACTTGAAATTAAAGATACAAAAAAATCAGGCACACACGCTTCCTACTTGGACATTTTATTTACTTTAGACACAGACAGGACATTGACAACTAGGCTATACTACAAACGCAACGATTTCGGCTTTACAATCGCAAATTTTCCAATTGAAATTTAAGTAGTAATATCCCTCAATCACCTGTATATGGTGTTTATATCTTACAAATGATCCAATATGCCAGATGCATGTTCAATATATGAACATTTCATATACAGAGGTAAACTACTTACTTCGTTATTGGCACATGGTTATCAGAAATCGCTTTTGATTTCAACGCTCCGCAAATTTCACGGTCGGTATAATAGTTTTGTTTTCGATTACTTTGTTTCACTAAATGAAATGCTGAGTTGCTTGTACATTGGCGGTTGTTGAGACGTCTGTACCAATTGTGACGAGGATTCATTTCATTTGGACTTGACTGTGGACTCACGGTGGGTGTGACCGGTCGACAGGAAATGCTTATTCCTTCATGACACCTGATTCCACCTCTGGATTTCCAGAGATCCGCGGTTGTCCAATATCACGAGAGTTGTATATGTATCCTGGACATCCTGATGATTTACACTTTGGTAAAATTATTATATATAAACTAAAGTAAGAACACTTGGTGGCTTTGCCTTGAAAGGAAGGTTTATGTCACATTGATTGAAATCTATTCAGTTATTTTCTTGTAGATAATTGAATGTATTTACCATATAGTCCTTTGTTAAACTAAGTCATCCACTGGCGGCCATCTTGGATGACGGATTAGCACCAAAGTAATGATTGGCCATCTTGAATGACAGATCGGCACCAAATCAACGACACCTGTTACCATTTATGCCATTTTTCATTTCAATTCATTCAGTGGTTTTTTTAAAAGTTCAAAGACTAAAAGTGATGGCTATAGCTCACATAATCCAAAGGATCAATTGAGCTTAAACTAAGATAGTTACCTTATAACATTGGTTACTCTTAGACGGACTTGAAAACATTAAAGTTAAGTATTTAGCTTGTATGATAATGTATTTCTATACAATTCATCTTGTTTAGATTCGATCTTAACTGATGACATCGTATGGACGCATTTGTTTTGATCTTTCTAGCTAATTAATAACTTTTGTATTATGTTTATAATTATTATAATATTGTAACAACTGTAACAATTTACCCATATCATGCTGCATTCTCATGTCAATTATATAGCAACAATGCGTGTTGATCACATGATCAACATAATGTATATTTTTTCAAAATGTTCACTTCCGGGTTGCGACGTTGTTTGCTCCTGTTACAGTATAACGACCAGGGCTACAAATATGCAATGAAGTTCGTGGACGGATTCCCCGTTTTCACATTTTTCTATTTGTGGATAATTGTAACAGAGGCAGTGAATGAGTAAGAATAGTAATTCATCAATTTAAATAAATACATTTTTCAGTATGTTTATTTTAATTTTAATGTGTATTGTTGGTTGATTTATAAGATCGGTAAAATTTTAAATATTTTAATATAAAAGATTTCAGATATAAAGTATAAATCTTCCGGATGTCCAGGATACAGATACGAATATGGTAAATATTGGATAAACACGGACCTCTGGAAATCCAGAGGTGGGATCAGGTGCCATGGAGGAGTGAGCATCCCCTGTTGATTGGTCATACCCGCCGTGAGTCCACTGTCAAAATCAAATGAAATAAGTGAGGAACAAATTCTCGTCACAGCCGGTACAGACGACTCAACAACCGCTATCGAACAGCTATCCCAACATTTTTGTTAGCAACTGTAAAGTATTTCTGAAGTTTCTCCTTAACGGCTGTCAGTATCTTGGTAAGGTTAACGATCCCAAGCCACCTTTTCTACATACTGAAGTCTTGATGACAGGAAATGTAGGTTTGTGAATATCCGATGAAATTACGAATAGAATTATATTATGTAAACATTTATGTAAGTATCAAAACAATGCATATCAGTTCTTGTTAATTTTTTAAAGATTCACAAATCTAGATTCAGAAAAAGATTCAATAACATGCATATTATTCCAAAAGAATTTGTGGACCTACCCCCGAAAAATGAATTTGCATGTAATACTTACATTTTGATTGTCACGTATAGTAAACGATAGACGCAATGATATATGTGTTGCAATGCCACACACACACACACACACACACACACACACACACACACACACACACACACACACACACACACACACACACACACACATTTACAAACAATGAAAGATGTATGGCTATGCATGTATTCATGTCTGTGTTTAGAGTATAATTCTGAATTGACCCTTTTCAAAACACGATCCGACATAATCACGAAGTTACAGATATACAACGAAATTAAATCTAAGAGGCCGAGAATGTAAACGCGACAGCGAGATAAGTAAGACCAATTTTACTGCTGCAATTGCATACTGAATAAGCGAACTAATTATCATCAAGAGTTCCATATCTGGACATGTGTATTTTACTCTAGGATTACTTATCCCAGAACCTGGGGTTCGTTTTACGAAAGGTCCTAAGTTTTAGACTTGGTCTTAGGACCACACTTACGACTTGCGATGGTTTACAAAAACATAAAACTTGTGACTTACAACCAAATCAGGTTAGGTATCGATGACTACCAAGAGTCTGCATGTTGACGTTAGTTATTTTTGTACGTGTCATAATTTGTCTTTGTAGAATTCAAGATCTTATTGACAAATAGGTCTTAAATTTTGTCTTAAGATTAAATACCTTTAAGTGAGATTTACTATTACTTGGTAGAATGGGCCTTGGGAGTTAAATGGATCAATTACACATTCTATGACTTCTTACAGAAACTGGCGGAGGCATCGAAGGAATTTGAAAGAAAAATGTAAGTACCTCAGTTTGAAAAATGAAATTTTTGACGTAAGAGAGTAGCTACCATGCTAGTTGTTTAACCTGGTACCCGTTTTATCAAGAAGTCGTAAGTCCTAATTCGTAAGTCTTAAGCTATTTGATCTTAAGACAAAACTCTTTTATCAACGCTACCTCTGGTCAAGTCTTAAGGTATTTTCACATGTTTTCAATTAAGATCTTGAAAGTTTATGAATACTTTTACCTACTACATTTACAAAGATACATTATGACACATACAAAAATGACATAGGTCTTCGCACAACCTCTGTATAGTCATAAAGACCTGACCTGATTCGGTCGTATGTCGCAAGTCCTATTTCTTTGTAAAACAGTCGCAAGTCGTAAGTGTGGTCCTTTCGTAAAACGAACACAAGGGAAAATGAATTGATACATAAATCATAAATGGAGCTTTTCCAAATCCAATGTAAGTTGTTGCTTTCACTTTTGTTCAACATTTACTTGCATTACATGGCTTGGAAAGATTAAATATCAATGACGGTACCAATAACTAAACTAAATATACTTAACACACCCTGCAGGACAAAAATGTCGTCGTTTTTCTTACTGAGGATGATAACTCTATATACCATGCTTCACTGAGAAAATACTTTTTTATTTGACACAGACTTTTCAAAAACTACTGACGTTAATTTAATAACTGTTAATGTATCCCTCTTGTAAACATTGGTATGCCGCCATACTTTTATAGTATACACCCTTTACTTCGTCGTCGCCGTATACACGCGAGACAGTGTTTGTCCGAAATCACAATATTTACCCAAGACACAAGCTCAACTATCATTTGAAGACATCTGGACATATTTATATACTCATGACATTTAATTGTAAATAATGGTGATACGGTAATTTTACGGTCGGTATATTAGCCTTGTTTGCCATTACTCTGCTTGGCTAAATGACATGTTGCGGCTGTTGTGTCGTCTGTACCAACTGGGACGAGGATTTGTCCCTCACTTATTTCATTTGAATTTGACAGTGGACTCACGACGGGGGTGACCCGTCAGCAGAGAATGAATACTCTTCCATGGCACCTGATCTCGCCTCTGGATGATTTCCAGAGGTCCGTGTTTGTTCAATATTTACCAGATTTGTACGTTTCCTGGACATCCTGAAGATTTATACTTTGGTGTATGAGATTTTTTATATTCGCTCATTAAAAGAAAACTCACCAAAACTAGTTCAGGTAATTTCGATTACCATACTCAACATTTTTTCAAAGTTATACGAAAATGATAAATTTGAACTAAAGTTAAAAGCGTGTCATAGTCCGTAGTTCTTCGAGTTGAAAGCATAGCGTGTTGTTAACCGAAGATGATGTTAATTGCAACTGCAACCGAAAATGATAAAGACAACCTCTGCTTCAATTTGATTGACATTTTAGTCTTTATTTGCACGTGCAAGATCGGGAAACTCGCCTCTTGTCCATTTATGTATTCGATGCAAAGACATTGTCAGTGTATTTTATAAAGACATTACCTTTAGAACTGAACTGCTTTGTCATTTTTGTATTAAAAAAAAAACAAAAACAAACAACAACAAAATAAAATAATAAAAAAAAAAACAACAAAAAATCATGCCGATTTTCGAATCTTGTCAGAATTTTCAAAGAACTAAAAGCTAACGCCGACAGAAGAGTTTTCGAAATACAAAGTCATTTGGAAAACAGAAGTGCACATATTACTTTGTTTTGCTTCACTGAACATTTTGATGAACTTGGGTCCGAAGTCACCAAATATACTCAGTACTCAAGCTCAACTTTTTATCATTTTGACTGACTAAGAAAATCATTGTTTTTATTCTGGTAAAAAAAATTGGGTCAAATTTATGATCTTACATAAAGACTAAAAACTCCCTAAAGTATGTCACCGAATATTGCAGTATATACATGTTCTTTGTTCAGATAAACTTGTCATCATTATTTACATTAAACTATTGTAAAGTTAACCAAAAACTGTGTACAGGTGCAGCATAAATTCTGAGTTTTCATTCTGAAATCTTACGAAGTTAATTAAAAACAAATATAATGTTTATCCTGAGAGCAAGCCAAAACAAAAAACATATTCCATCAAGTTTGAAGTGTCTACACTTTGCGCAGGTGCTACCGGAAGAGATATTACTAAATTTCGTCAGCACTGTCTACATGTTAATATCACCTATTACATCATCTTCCCACATCATGGTTTTTCAATCCACTATGTTACTTATTTTGAGGAAGGACGTGGATCAGAAACCTTTGACTGGGAAGATGCTATTACATAGGCGTTACTGTTCTTAAATCAGAATGTGTTCTATCGTTGTTGACTTAGCGCCATTTCCTTTTTACTTCCTGAAATTTGTTTTAAAGATACATATTAAGTGTTTGAATTGTGTTTGATCTCACATTTTTTATTACTAGTATATGGTGGCCAGCTTTAAAGTTGGCGGGATAAATCCGTTTAGAGAACACTCGCATACCGGAAGTAAACTTGGGAACTATCACAAAATTGGCTTGCGCTCAAGCTGGACTCTAACCTACGCTAACTAGGGCTGAGAACTTTTGTGCTTTAGACCCTAACTGAAAAAAATAGTACATTTTTAAAATAAGAATCTTTTACTACTTCTGATGCAACATCGGTTTAATCGGGCATCTGGAGAGAGAGAGAGAGAGAGAGAGAGAGAGAGAGAGAGAGAGAGAGAGAGAGAGAGAGAGAGAGAGAGAGAGAGAGAGAGAGAGAGAGAGAGAGAGAGAGAGAGAGAGAGAGAGAGAGAGAGAGAGCTTGTGAATCAAACGAAGAAAAAGCTAGGGGTCACCGTTAATTGAGATAATATACATTTAGATATATCGACGGCATGTTTTCGATACAAAATGACAATTGTCATACATTGCAATTGCAATATATCCCAACGAACTAGAAATTAAAGACACAACAGAATCAAGAACAAACGCTTCCAACTATTTCGTTTACAGAGGTAAACTACTAACTGACAAGTTACTGACACAGGGATTTCGAAAATCGCGTTTGATGGCAACGTTCCACCTCTCGTATAGTGCTGTCTTAGGAGATATTACCATTGATTTGAACCCCATGTGAACCGTTCTTAAATAGTGATGTCTGGGGAGATATTGTCATTGATTTGAATTCTTGTGAACCCTCTCTCCTATAGTGCTGTCTGGGGAGATATTGTCAATGATTTGAACCCTTGTGAACCGCTCTCCTATAGTGCTGTCTTGGGAGATATTGTCATTGATTTGAACCCCCTATGAACCGTCCTGCTATAGTGCTGTCTGGGGAGATAATGGGTTCATTGATTTGAACCCTTTTGAACCACTCTCCTATAGTGCTGTCTGGAGAGATATTGCCATTGATTTGAATCCCATGTGAACCCATGTGAACCGCTCTCCTATAGTGCTGTCTGGAGAGATATTGCCTTTGAATTGAACCCCCTGTGAACCGTTCTCATGTAGTGCCGTCTGGAGAGACAATGTTATTAATTTGCACGCTTGTTAACCACCTTCCTGTAGTGTCGATCTATACCACTGCACCACTATAGGTTAACAGTTCACAAGGACAATGGTCATAATACATCATAATCTGATTATTGTTGTCCTACACGTTGCGCAGAATGACAAAACAACATTTTATTGTTTCGGTAACTGAATGAGTTTTGAAATGCGTTTAATTTCAAATTAATGTCTTTGGTTCGCATTCTTAGCTCAATTTCAACATCACTTGTATATGTTATAGAATGTGACCCTGGAACGTATGGTGAAAACTGCCTTTCGAAATGTGGACTTTGCTTGAATAGCGAAATATGTAATTACGTAGACGGGAAATGCATGAGTGGTTGTGACGGTGGATACATACCGCCACTATGCCAAGAAGGTAATGGATATGTATAATGATTAATGTGTTGTTTGTGTGGGTAGGTGGGCGGACTCAATACAATGGTCAACATATGCGAAACTCTGTGAAAGTAAGGAGCCGGCCTGGCTCAGTCGGTAGCGCGCTCGACTCTGGATCGTGAGGTTGTGAGTTCGAGTCCCGCCGGCGACAGGTTGATTTCCTGTCTTTCGGATGAGACAGTCAAAACTGGAGGTCCCGTGTCACAGTAGGTGTCGGCACGTTAAAGAACCCTCACTTCTCAATGGCCGTAAGTGCCGAGCATAGGCCAATATTTGAAGCCCTTGACCGGGATTTGGTGACGTCTCCATATGAGTGAAATATTCTTGAGTGGAACGTTAAACAACAAAAAACAAACAAACAAAAACTATGAAAGTAAGAAAAAATGCAATGCTTTTACCGTTTTTAATATAATCTTATTGCGTGCTTAGTTTGACAAAAAATCAAAAGCTCAGTTTTCATTTCAATAGTTACATCACCGAAAATATTAAAACTTAAGTATCAGAACCAGCGTTTCCAAATCCGGTTGGCATCTAAGGCACGTATGTTTTGGCTTATAATAAGCACTCAACGCCGTGGCATGTTTGTCGTCAAGAAAACGAAATCAAGCAAAGAGGAAATAACTCTTAAGAGTAGTGTATAGTATAAGATTTTCGTATATTAATTGTTATCACATAAGTTTTTTAGGATATGACAATATTCAATGAGTTTTCTCCATTATTTTTGCAATTTTGTTTCTGAGGGGGAGGGATCGATTAAATGTATAATCATGTTGTCTCTTCAGTACAAAGTAAAACTTAAGTAGTACCAAATGGATAATCGGTTACCCAAGTCCATTATAACACGATAATTTGGTTATACAAATGGTCTCTACATACGAACCCCAAACAGGATGGGACCAGGTATGAGTCAGCGTCCCCTGTTAGCATGTCACACCTGTCAAAAATGTTACATTGAAACCTCTCGAGTTTGGGGAAAAGGTAAAGTTCGGTGAAAATGCCATCAGTGACATCTGACTGGTGAACGGGAGTTCATGTATATAGTCATGCTCCTGAATTTTATCTTATACTTGAGAGGGGGATTTGTGTTGTATCTATCATAAAACTTCCTATGTGACGATTTCCAACGTTCAACAACGTGTGAGTTGTTTATTGGCGAGGCGTTTGGCTCTCAGAATAAAACATTAGAAAAGCAGGCCCTGGAATAACGTATGAACTGTGAAATGAAACCACTAGAGGCAGGATAAAACGAAATATTATTACTTCGTGATGATATTAGATCATTTGTAACTTTTGAATACTACATTTATTCATAATGATTATTATTTTGTTTTTTCTTTTTGTAGATTCAAAGGACAATGTGTCATCGAGTCAACACATCATTTTAGGGCTTACGGCCACTGCAACTGTTTTCTCTCTGGCGTTCGTATTTACTTTGATTCTTCTGATACAACTTAGTAAAAAATCATGTTTCCCAGGTTCTCGGAGTAGAGACAATGGAACTGAAGAAGTACAGGAAATGCACGTATACGAGACACTGTCAGATTAGATGAAAAATGAATTCCGGATACGAATCACACACACACACACACGCACACACACACACACACACACACACACACACACACACACACACACACACACACACACACACACACAGAATACGAGAGATTGTATTGTATTACTAGAGTTATTGTATCGTCTCATTTGATAGCATGTGATTTCAACGTGTTTGACTTAGCAGGCAAAATCAATTTGTTTTTCTGTCTAATTTCACAATTCTGTTCACATTTTTGTTCACATTTATTTATTCAGTTCACATTTCAATTTCGTTGGCAGTTTAGTTTTCTAGTTATTCACTCGTTTGGTTTTTATATTAATAACCATGTAATCAGATAGCAGTTCATTCGCCGGGTGTGTGTGTGTGTGTGTGTGTGTGTGCGTGTGTATGCGTGTGTGTGTGTGTTATTTGTCATTTTAATCTGTTAGTTCTTTATGTAATTCTTTTCATAAACTATATAACCTATAGCTATATGTACAGAAGCGTACGATTGTTTTATTTCTTTTTTTCCAACTTAAAAGTTGGCTTTTCTTGGCTTTTCCAATTCTTTCTTTGACATTCCAACTTTAAAGTTCGCTGTTCCAACTCTTTTCTTGGCTCTTCTATCAACTTTATTCTTGGAATTTTTAACAGCAAAGTTGGCTTTCCCAACTTTAATTTCTGAACTTTTCAAGATTAATATAGATATAACATACACGTATAAACAGATACCCAAACAGTGTGCATTGAATAAATTTGAATAAATTTGAAAATCTGTACGTATTTTTTAATATATAGGACACCGTGTAAAATATCATGAAACGGTACAATTACTGATTAGCAATCACTCGATTCTTCGCAAAAATGATGGAGTTATAAGGGAAATAATGACACACACTACATCGAAACTACCGTGAGGGGCTATGGAAATGTCAGAAATTAGGCATATATATTAGCTGAAATATGGCATTGATACAAATAAAATGCATTTTTTATTCGATATGATTTTTAAATTTTATGCTGCTAAAACGTTATATAACCTTAGTTTACGACTTTTTGATTCTGATGGGAGAACTTGGCAAATTTTACAATTTTTTTTTTTCATTATGTCACAAGACAAAATATTTATTTTAATCTTTCTAGGGATATAAAAATCTCAGATACCAAAGTATAAATCCAGGATGTCCAGGATATAGATACAAATCTGGTAAAAATGGACAAACACCTCTTGAAATGAACCAATAAAGGGGCACAATTGGTTCCCATAGGAATGCCGACATTTTGTCGAAAGACCACACATTACAAATATATTATCTATTAGACATTCCTGCATCTTTTTATATCAACTTCAGTGTATTTATGTGTGGAATCAGAGTGGTGTTTTAAAAAATAAGTATCATGGGAACCAATCACTAGATATTTAAATTTCCGGGTACCACTTTTAGTGAAAAAAACCCAGTTGTCTATGATGCCAAAAAGTCTCTCTTTTAATTTCTTATGTGGAATTGTTGTGTAAAGAGTAGAAAAGTCGTATGGTTTGATACTGTGAATCTGAGAAAAAGTGTGTGCCTTCAAAGTTTCTAAAAGGTGTTTAGAATTTTTAAGTATCCGCATCTGATTTACGCCGTTTCTGGAATAAGCAACTGTGCAGTATTGCTGAAGTTTCTTCTTAACGGCTGTCAATATCTTGGTAAGGAGTAAAGATCAAGGTTGGTGTAACATTTGCAGGATCCTGCTATGTACCTCTGCTTATATGTGGTTTTGTGAAGTTAGGTATCCAATATAAATATGGTAACTCAAAATCAGTATCGGTTGTAGGTACATCAAAATGTAATACGGACACGTGATTTTGAAGGATCTCGTTCTTTGAAAGTGGGCTACATGTGTTTGTAGGATTACCAGAATTTGTATTAAACCCTAGTTCTTCTAATAAACAATTATCATGTCATGACAATTTTTATGGGCACATCATTATGTCTGTACCAGAATTGGTCATCTGTATACTGTACAAATGACAAATTTGTTATGTCGCTGAGGACAACCCCAGCAGCACCAAGCAATCTCTGTGAGTCTGCGCTCCCGGTAGAGTCGACAGAAGGACACCTTTTTAAACTGGGCGCCGTGTCATCCAGTATGCAATTTGGGATTTGTATATTCATTTAATGCATGTACCAAGCGGGACAAAATGTCCAACAGCTGTGATACATACTCGTTGGTAAAAAGTATAAAATTCAGTTTCTTTGCCTTTGTGATTAAGATTGTAGTATAACGTAGGGGCAGATCTAGACATGTTCAAGAGATTGATACATATTTATACTATTCAAAACTCGGTTACAGCGCGTGAGATTAATTAACACGCATGTTATTGGGGTTTTATAAGCAACCCAGAAGTGAAACTATGCCTTCAACTGATAATATATCACATTGATTATACCACACAAAAGAAGATTGTCTCAGCGAATATAATACATATGAAATAAAAGTTAGTTGTATGCTCACCCGGAATATATCATTATTCTACAAGGCATGGGAGGCTATTTTTGGTTCCAGACATGAAATTATGGTATCTTTATTCTTCAAAATACTTCATTGAAAAACTAACTTACTCTGAAAACAAAGGGAAATTAAACAGACATAAGCTGAATGTGACATTGTTTCTATGTGTAACGCTTACAAACACATATTGTTTTTTTATATGAATGCCTAAGATATAACTCGTACAAAGTTGGAAAAAGCCAAGAATAAAGTTGGAAAAGGCAACTGTTAAGTCGTAAATTCCATGAATAAAGTTCGAAAAGTAAAACAAAGATGAAAAAGTCAACATTTAAGTTGGAAGTTCCAAGAAAGAAGTTGGAAAAGCCAACTTTAAAGTTGGACATTTCAAGAAAAAAGTTGGAAAAACGAGAAATAAAAAAGTCGTAAGGTGGCCGTAATACATCTCCGTATATAGAAAATACATGCTGAATGTTTGTATTGGAAGTATGGATGGATCTTATTTTGTACTTCAGAAGTACTGTACAGCGACTTAATGAAGAAGCGGGGTCAATCAGATGTGGATCCCAAATAATTCAAAAGAATTGTTGGAACATTTAAAGTATCCAAATATCAAACATATTGCAAGCATCAAGTCTTTTGATTTTTCGATTCTTCACACAACAGTTCCTCTCCAGAAACTCAAAAACAGATTAACATCTATTATACAAAATTCCTTTATATACAAAAATGGAAATCGCAGATATAAATATATAGTGTTAGGTCATGAAGAACCTTATTTTGTGAAGGAACATTTATTCCAATAACAAGTACACTAAAGACGATATCATCAAGATACTGGGGTTTCTAGTAGACAACATATTCGTGGGTTTTGCGGGGAAGGTTTTACAACAACTTGTCGGCATTTCAATGGGTACCAATTGTGCACCTCTCTTGGATGACATCTTTTTATATTCCTATGAAGCGGAATTTATACAGTCTCTGCTCTCCAAAGAAAATGAATAGTTAGCATCTCGGTTCAATATTACTTACAAGTATATCGACGACGTCCTGTCTATAAATAATTCAGAATTTGAGAATTACCTCGGCCATAGGTATCTTGTTGAGCTCGAGAGCAATGAGACGATCGAGAACAACGCATCTGCTTCTTACCTAGATTTACTCCTGTCGATTGGAAAGGACGGTAAACTTCACACCTCCCTTTTCGACAAACACGACGGTTTCATTTCCATATCACGAACTTCCTTTCTAAGTCGTAATAATCCATCTTCTCCTCCTGCTTATGGCATTTTCATTTCACAACTTATACGTTATGCCAAGCCATGCTCCTCCTAAAAAATTTTCTCAGAATTTTTTATTCTGAGAGCGAAACAACTCGACAATAAACTACTTGCACAAGGTTACGTTGTTGAAATCGTCATTAAAGATGTTTTATGGTCGATACGGGGGTCTTGTTAAACAATATGATGGCCTCCTCTCAGGAATATTAGATAGTATTATCGGGCACGACCACAGAGAGTGACTTCCTTTCGCCAATCATATATAAAGGTAACTGATGACAATTTCACCGAACTTGACCTTATCACTGAACTCATGAGGTCGTTAAGCATATTCTTAAATGCAGATATATGCAAAGAAACATGACGTCATATGCTACGCGTCTTGCTTAACGTCGTAAGTGGATTGCACGATGTGTCTTACTCTTATCTTTTCGTCTAAGAATATGCTTAAGGTTAAACACCCTTGTAGCTTGTCCTAAATATCTAAGCATGTTGCTTTCCGAGTGGAGCAAAATGACAGATGGACGTAAGCAACGAGTAGCAGGGGAAACATTTTCCCCATTTGAGGACTATGGCAATATAGGTCTCACTCGCTGTAGATTTAACAGACATGGAATTGAGTTTATTTCCAGTCTGCTGGATGAATATATTTTCCATCAGCAAAACGAAGTCAGAGCAAATAAAATGTTTTTTTTTTTCAAAACCTGAAAATTATATTCCTACACAAATAATTTTCAAATTCTTTGGTATTATATTATTACAATTACTACTACTGATATTATTATTATAATTATTATTATTATTATTATTATTATTATTATTATTATTATTATTATTATTATTACTACTACTATTATTATTATTATTATTATTAGTAGTAGTAGTAGTAGTAGTAGTAGTAGTAGTAAAAGTAGTAGTAGTAGTAGTTATTATTATCATTATTATTATTAGTAGTAGTAGTAGTAGTAGTAGTAGTAGTAGTAGTAGTAGTAGTAGTAGTAGTAGTAGTAGTAGTAGTAGTAGTAGTAGTAGTAATAGAAGTAGTAGTAGTAGTAGTAGAAGTAGTAGAAGTAGTAGTAGTAGTAGTGTAATCACTAAAATTACTGACAGCGAAATGCATGTATATTACACGAGTTATCACCCTTACATCAAAATATGAAATTGATGCGATACGCAAAAAAATGTTTTTTTTTCTTACAATTAGAATAATTACGATTATCTGATCTAATAGAATCAGTTCATGGGTAATGGTCTTAAGCAACACTATTACAATGACAACACTATAATACAATCCATACACCAACACCTCCAACTTAATTAGATATGTCCCTATCTTACAACATTAAATTCACAGATACCAAAGTACTTCTCTTTGGGATGTCCAGAACATATAACATATAACAGTAATCATTTTGCGAAAGAATTTATTGAAACATTCCAAATTTTACTGCATTAATGTATCCCATCTCTGCGTAATCAGGAAATATTTTATATAATTTAATTGTCACATTCAAACTATATTTTATGATTATATTAAACCATAGTGAAGTAGTGATGATAGTGGTGGTCTGTGGAAAACAGAACTGGATATAGACGGTCTTAATTATGGACATTTTCCTGATGTAAAGTGAATGTAATTCTAACGCCTTACTACTTTGGGATTAATTTTGAAATGCAACTTCATGAACTTATTAGTATAACATTTGTATTAACTAGAGCATGGGCATAGGTGGTATTTTCTCAGGAACTGAGCCCAGCACCATAAAACTTGAGTATTTACTCTAGTCTGAGAATATTCTCAACTTGGCATACATAACCAATCAGATTTAGACTTAAGTAATTCTTAGGTTTCTTAGAAGATCGCTGATTTTACTGAAATAATTATTCACAAAAAATGATAAATGGTTTAATGGAAAACATCTATACCAGGATAGGATACCAATGTAACAGTTTTGAGAAATAAAGAGGTCCAAAACAAAAGGTGATGACGACTTTTCTGTCTATCATCAGTTAAGGTCGAATTGAAAATAGATGTAGAGTACCGAAACATATAGTATACACAGTCAAAATTATCTAAATATATAAAAAATCTCACATACCAAAGCATAAATCAAAAGAACGTCCAGAACACCGACACAAATCCGGCAAAAATGGACAAACACGGACCTCTGGAAACCAAGAGGTGGGATCAGGTGCCATGGAGGAGTAAGCATCCCCTGTCGACCGGTCACACCCGCCGTGAGTATAATTTCCGAATCCATCTAAGAGTATCCAATGTAAAAAGATGATTGTCTTAGTATTTGAGTTCAGATCTTAAAAGAAGCCATCCACTCGAAATATTACTTTAGGTATAATATTATCAGCAGGTACCGAAATACCAGGTACTGGGTTTATGTATACCCTCGGGAACTCAGACGGTCCACCAGCAGGGCAACCACTCAGTTCTTGTAAATGTTATAGGTACAATACCTAAGGTGTAGACTTTCAAAATTAAGAGGCACAGAAACAAATACTCAAGACCGGCGTTTCTACGTCTTCTTAAACGAAAGTTGAACAAATGATCGAAAATATTTCATCCCGTCTTAAACTACGGTGCAACAAGAAAAACCTGGATCCGCATCTGTACAAGCAAATATGATACGAATGATCCAATAGATTTAAATACTTGTGCAACTTGTAATGCTCTACACATTTTAATCGTAAACATTAATATTGAGCACTTTGCGGCTGCCAATTTCTGTCAAACTGCCATGATTAAAGTGAAAAAAGTCGTAATTAAAGTTAATGTCGGCGAATATGTTTAAATTTATATGTGCACGTGTGATGTTGAACATAACGTTATTACCGTATCTGGTTCATATGGTCTTGTTTGTATATATATATATATATATTGTACTTGTTATATGATTTAGTTACAGTGGAGTTAGATGATTATGGTTTGTTTTGTTTGATGTTTTTACGTCCCGCTTATATTTTGGAGACGTCACAAGGTATACGTGAAGTGCCGCAAATTATTATAAATGTTACGTCATGACAAGCGTGATACGATTCTTCTGATGTAAGACCTGTGCTCACTAGACCACTGAGAGTCGTCTTGTTTTAGTATAAATGTCAACGTGATAATAGTCTTTGATATTTTAACGTAAATTACTTAGCATGGAAATTATCTTTCCGCGATTAAATTTGACAGGTATCCACAAAAGTTCATACAAAACTTTTGAAGAAAAAGTCAGTGCATACATTAAATGCATTGGAATCCTCGCGATTGAATATTACAAATAGAGTATTTTCAAATACCATATTGCAGATGTTAACGTAGGTATATCTTAATTAATCTTTAACTAAAATAAGTTTTACACACTCAGGCCACCTTCTCCCTTCTCTGTATTTACCAGAGTTCTGTGTTTGTACAATATTCTCCATTTATGTATTCTGTATTATTGACCCCTTGACGTGTTAACCATTTCTCCTTTGAATATCTAAGTCACCTTCTCTTACTATTGTTTTATACCAGTCTACTATGGCCTTTATGGTTAAAAGATACCTTTACATATGTGATATTTATATGATCAGTTACAGAGCAAATCCAGCTTCTGCTAAAAGATCGGGTAATTTGTGATTGAGTCTGAATGATACTGACATCTCCACAACTTATTGTACATTTCATAGATGTAATGGCTTTACGTAAAACAAATTCTATACTTCTTTAGAAAATCACCGAGGTGAAGTTCCCCATAATTTCTACCAGACAATTAATTGATAGGAAATAAAAGTTCGTTCTATAGAGATATTTTTATTGTGATATATATTTTATTGGAATCAGTGAATAAGAATTAAGAGGTCTATCGATTTACTCCATGAACAAAACTGTTCTTTCATTTTGGAGAATGATATGTCGTATTCTGGGGGAACTATTGACCGATCCTATTTCGTTGTTACATTCATCACCTGTCGTATTTGAAGTTGACATCCTCAATAATTTCGTATTTTCTAACAAAGACAAATAATTTCTTTCAAACAAAATGTTTATATCTAATCGCAATGGGATAAGATATGTCAACTATCAGTCAAATGGATTGAAGATTAATTTTATTTAATCCTATATTATCTTTTTTTTTTTGGTTTGAGACAATAGAAATTTCTCCCAAACTTGTCCGTAAAACAATGATTAACCGCAAAAACATAAACCTGTCTTTCCTTCCCTAAAGAAAGACCGCTCACACTCACTGTGACATCACAGATGCAATATCTAATTTGTTTAACTTTGTACTGGTCTGCGTCATGCTACTGTTTTGATTGCGCCATGAATGACGTTTTCATGTTTACGTTCTGCAAATATTTTCTGCATTACATACGTCTTACAAATTAAAAGGGTTTTATTGACGTTTTCCCTGTTGTAAAGACTGGAAATGTGGGAGAAAAAGAATCAAACATGATTGTTTGTTGTGGAAAGGGAAATCTTAAAACCCTCGGGAAACAACATGACAATCCACAACTCGGCAAAACCTCTTTATGGAAGGCGCCCATTTTCATTCAACCTGGACATCTGCTCTATGACCACTTTCAAAAGGAAACAAATTCTTTTCTGTTCACCAGCTTTCCAAACAATGCCTCGACAGTTGCAAAGTCGATAATGCTGACAAAAGTGTGCAAGTCGAGCCATCCCCAATAAGATAAAACAGCTTGTGCAAATGCGGCATTCACTCCACTATGTTCTGGTGATCCCTTCACTGCTTACTTGTGCTAAACATCAGGTTAAAATATTTTGCGGTGTTTATTTTGTACAATATTGTAGGTTACACAGTTACTTTTGTCCCGTTAGTATATATTTATATAGTGAAATAATCACTATTAGTGGACAATTAGGATTTTTTTTATCTCTAAAACTGATCGATGACAGATATTGCCTCAATATAAACAAGAATAAAATATGAGACTTAACAACTCTTGAATTCAGTATTTTTCGATTTAGCTATTAATATCATTAAAGTAAAAATGAAGGGGTACCAATTAATAATCGAAGCTCAAGTCCATTAGACCACGACGAATTCGATGTGCATTGGTCTCAACATGAAGAACAATTGCGAATCCCAAATGGGATAGGACCAGCTGTCCGTACGGAGTCAGCATCCTCTGCTGGCATGCCACATCCGTCGCAAATGTTCCATGGAAACCTTTCTAGTACGACGAACGGGTCAAATTCAGTGAAAAGGTCAAGTTTGGAGAAGGGGTCAAGTTCGGTGAAAAGCACAATTGGCGAAAGGAGTCAATCTCTGTGACCGTGCTCCTGTATCTAATATTATTGAGAGGGGGACTTCATAATGTTTAACAAGATCCCCGTATTGATTATAAAACGTCTTAAACGACGATTTGAAGCGTTCAACAACGTAACCTTGTGTAAGTAGTTTATTGGCGAATCGTTTCGCTCTCAGAATAAAACATTCATTAGAAGAGCATACCGTGGCATAACGTATAAGTTGTGAAGATAGATAGAATATTACTACTTAGAAATGGGAAGTTCGTGATATGGAAATTGAAATCATCGTCATAAAGGGAGATGTGATATTGACCGTCCTTTCCAATCGACAGGAGTAAATCTAGGTAAGAAGCAGATGCGTTGCTCTCTGTCGTCTCATTTATCTCTAGCTCAACAGGATATATCTTTGAGAGGTAATTTTGAAATTCTGAATTATTTATGGACAGGACAACATCGATACACCTATAAGTAAAATTGACCCGAGATGCTAACTATTTGTTTCCTTTGGAGAGCAGAGACTGTATAAATTCCAGTTCATATGAATATAAAAAGATGTCAGCCAAACGAGGTGCACAAATGGTACCCAATGGAAGATGACAATCTGCTGGAAAACTTTTCCCACCAAAACCACGAAAATGTTGTCCACCAAAAACCTGAGCATCTTGATAATATCGTTCTCAGTGTACTTGTTATTGGAATTCGAGTGTTCCTTCACAAATTCAGTTTCTTGCTGTCCTCAATCGCAGTCTAATAAAGTAGATATATATTTGAAAACAGCTTGTTTTGTGAATAAAATATATCAATTTGAACTGAATCCAACAGGGGTATAGTTTGATATATTTAAATCAGTTTCTCCATCATTTACATATTTATCCAAGTTTGGGTGCTGTCCAAAACTGCAGGCATTAAATACTGTGAGATAAAAGAAAACTGCTTTGGAGGTCGTCTACACTTAAGTCTACGTCTACAATGTGTTTATATTAAAACACTAAGGAAAACACAAATACATAATGGGAAAAATAACAAACCTCTAACTGGAGGTATTACAATAGAACAGCAATCCTCTGCTTGGGAGTAAGACTATTGTACGCCATACCCGAAGAAGGCTTTTTGGCATCCATGGATATTTTTCTTCCGATTTGTGATTTTTGTGATTCCTTTGCACACCTTGTAGGAAAGCATTTAAAAAATTTTGATCAAGTATTTTTGTAATTAAAACGTGTTTATCACGCTTTATCTTCGAGACTAATATAGATCGTAATTAATGTTTCATTACGGATGTCAAATTGAGGTTGTTGCATCTCCGTTTGCACAGTTAAGAATAACACTTTTTTATGCTGTTTACCACTGATTTGATTTTGCAGGAAATTACAATCAATAATGTAGAAATATACGGCAGTGTTTACGGGCGTTAAGATGCAGCTATAAAATAATTCACAAAGCAATGATGTTTAATCGAACATAGTTACTTTACTTGACAATTACTTATTTGTTACTACCAAAGGCAAAGGAAAGATAGTTTTCCATTATGTTGCAATCCTTGTTACAGGAGTATCATTGGCATAATTTTTTAATAATTTTGAAAATTTAATGAGATCACGTGATTTTAAATTAATCCTCTTCTTTACACCATGTAATGATAGAAATTAGTGATAACAAATAATCTAGTATGTGTGTTTTCGTTATGTATATGACATTTTACGTTGTATAATCGGGGTCCCCGTGACATAGTGGTTAGAGCATCATGCTTTATTCCATGAAGTATTTTACCTCCGGTCAACACAGGTTCGTTCCCCGTTTTTACCTATGCTGCTTTTGTGAGAACGTTTGCCAGTTCACTTACAGAATGCTGATGAAATCCCCCCCCCCCCGTTTATTGTTACCGGGTTTCCTCCGCCACCATATAGCCGAAAAAAGTGTTGAGCGTGGCGTAAAATATCGTTCAAACAAAATTGTAATACAGTCATAAACGAGAAAGTGACATCAACGTTAGGATTTCGATTTTCCTATAATCAACTTTTTATATTTGAGTAGTAATATCCCTTTGTCTATGACTATCAAATGATCAGATATGCCATCGATTTTCATATACAGAAACATATTTACTTTGTTGTCAGTTGATACCAAGAATCACATTTAAATTCAATATTTTGCAACTTTTACGATATATATGATGATTTTATTTTCATTTACCATGTTTCAACAAGTGAAATGTTGAGTTAACTGTTCGAAAGCAGTTATTGCGTCGTCTATATCGACTGTGACGAAAACTTATTCTCCATTTGCTATAATATAGATTTAACATTGAACTATCGGTGGGTGTGACCGGTCGACTGGAGACCCTTGTTCTTCCATGACACCTGATTCAAACTCTGGATTTTCCTGAGATCCGTGTTTGTCCATTTTTTGTGTACTGTCCTGAGCCATCTGAAAATTAACTCATATGTTTGGCATGTACACTTTTTAAAACCTTATATTTGTTTTTAATACGTTTTCATAGGAAACATATACCTAAACTAGCAATGAAGGTAAATTGATTTGAAAACAAATGTAATTAGTTTAACTTTGATATGTCTATCACAGATTTTAATGAAATTAAAGGTTATATGTCTAACATTATATCTGTATTGTATTGTAAATGTTACGAGATATCCCAAATCGATACACTATCGATTATACAAACTTTAATGTATTTTATTGCGTTATACAGAAGATGGTACATGGCATTGGAGATGAGTTGAGGGAATTTAATGTTTATACAATGGCGCATTTCTAGTTTCCATGACGATAATTTATTCTTGTGCACGCTTGGCCACGTGCAGTCAAAAGAACATCACTTCTTTGACATAGTTTTGCAACCTTGAATCATTCATCACAACAGAGATTTCAAAAGGAATACCAAAAATCTGGATCAAAAGAACTCGAATCCGAAATGTGACAAGACTAGTTAAAATGGAAATAAAGAATGCTGTCTGTGCATATTTGCGTTCGGTTCTAGTAAGCATAACTTGTGTGATGAAAGCTTTTTCCTGAATTAACTAATTGTATAATGAGGTTGAAGAACATGGATATTAGATACAATCGTCAAAGAAACAGATCATAGGAAAGAAGAAGATAAATCGGTATCATCGACGTTCATTTTGACAATAAATCTATTTATGAGTAACATAAAATATTTGTTCAATTACCGTGGAATTAACCACAAGAAGTCCAAAGAACTATACCTTGTCTCTTCTAATTTTGCTCGTATATCGTATATAATTTTTCCATAAAATTTAAATGAAAATGTTAAACATATGTATATGACCCGTGATAAATTATATAACCCATGTGGATGATATCACACTTGATAATTATAACGTTAAGTTTAGAAATGTTTAGAAATGCATATGTAGCTTTACCGATCAGTGGTTTGCTCCAAATAAATAATATTGCATTTACCGGGCGTAAATTAAAAGTAATATATATATATATATATATATATATATATATATATATATATATATATATATATATATATATATATATATATATATATATATATATATATATATTATATATATTTGTGGTGTATTGATTCGTACTTTATTTCGAGTAGTTAGGCATGTTTCGTATGTTTTATTATAAATGAGAGATTTCGTTGAAAGTGTTATGTTTTGTTTTAATGTTTTACACCTTAAATACCATTCAAATAAAATCTTCAAACGAAATCTTTTCTCTATTGCAGCCGATAAAATCACATTAAAATTTGTTGTGTAGACATATTTGAATACAATTTATGAATTTGTAAAAGTGCATTTTAATTTTGCCCCAGCACATTTACAAGAAATGGATGCATGTGCAGACACTTTTATGTCAATTCCTATCGGAAAATAAGATTATATAGATACACCTAGGGAATAGAGAATATATATATATATATATATATATATATATATATATATATATATATATATATATATATATATATATATATATATATATATATATATATATATTATATATATATATATATATATATATATATATATATATATATATATATATATACTGGTATTGATTGGTAGAGGAACCTATACAGACATTATCCCTTTAACTTGATCCTTTTAGATTAATGTTCATTTGTGTTACTGGTAACTGTCGTAGAACTAGTTTTTTTACTAGTATTTATGCTATACTCAACAAGTTTTGAATTTAAGAGATTGAAAACAGTTTTCACTATGAAGAAGATTATTGCAAGAGAAATATCTGCAACATTGTGCTAAAAAGCTAGCAAAATTCCAAACATAATATAAAAAGTGTAGATATCAAACTGTCAGCCACCATGGAGTCCAGACGTTAAAATAACGCTATGTTGAACGCTGGACGAAGACAGACCTCTGGCAACAGAGGTGGAAGCCAGTGCTTTGAGGAGTAAGCATCCCTTGTCGAGGGGCCATGTCCACAGTGAGTCCATAGTCTAATTCAGAAGAAATAAATGAAAAACAATTCATGAAAAAATCCTGATCAGAACCGGCAACTCAACAACTACTATCAAATAAGTTTCACAACATATCAGTTAACGAAACATCATGTCAATGCAAAGAACGCTATAATATCGATCGTGTAATTTGATCACGATCTTATATATATATATATATATATATATATATATATATATATATATATATATATATATATATATATATATATATATATATATATATATATATATATATATATCCATCTTATATCAACAATTTATCAATAAATAATTTATCCCCTACATATGAAATGATCCTACGTTGAGCACGGCATTGCATGGCTGATTGGAAACATAGACATAATAATGTTTCACTAATCTGTAGCTATATTGGTTATTGAATCTTCAATACCGATTTTTCTTAACTGAATTCATTTGACTGAATTTGGACTTCGGGCATTTTTTTTCTTTTTTTTCAAATAATTTTATTACCCAGCAGAGACAGAAAGGAATGCCAGAGTTGGGGCTCTAGATTCATTCCCTTACAAAACGTATATGCATGAAAATGAACATATAATCAATATTTTTGCACATTACATGAAAAAATGTAACTTAACATATAACATTAATAATCATGTCTATTGATTATAGAGGGGATATCATAGAACCTTTCCATGTGATCACAAAAATATAGACCAATTCTGAATATAAATAATATTTGTATACTGATACTTCCGGCATGTTTGATTGGTCAGTGGGCAATGCTTACTCCTCTATGGCACTTTATCCAACATCTGCGTTTTCAGAGGTCCGTGTTCTTCCAATATTTTTGGTATATTGTCTTCAGAACTCCAAACGTTTACTACTTGAGTATTTGTGATTTTATACATCTGTATTGCATGACATATGAACCCTTGACCAAATTAATCCCGTGGGCCTACGGCCTGCGTGCTGATGTTGGAGTTTAGGGTTCATATGACATGCATACACATCAACATGATACATTAAGTAACTCAGAATAGCAACTATCTGTCAATACCATGGATTTAAGACCAACACTCATGGCTACTGTAAAACTCATTACACCGAAATTATTTATCAATTACATTTCCGTCCATCCACTCATGGAAACACCAACCCATTCTTCCATCCAAACAATCATGCCTTATACATTCGACCATGTATACATGCATGCATCCATCCATACATATACGTGTATGTATATATTCCTTCATCTTTCTTAAAAATTGAAAATATATCTTTCGCCCACGCAAGTGAGGTATTTCATTTCTTGTCCACGTGCTAGTTATTAAGACTTCATGTTATGTAATAATCAATAGGGAATTACGTCATAATTGCATCTATGTCCGCTACATAAGCCATATATCATGTGTTATGAAATTGACTGTGAAGTTGCAAAAGATTTACTATCGCTTGTTCCTGTCGAAATTCAGTATAAATATGTCCGTTTTGTGAAATAAAATCCGTAAACTTTTCACGGACAGGTTTCTTGTCAACATTACGAACAGTGAGCTGTAATGCTGCAAGCGGAATTACCATACTAATACGAAATGCGTTTTTAAGAAACAGTTGAGTTTGGTGCCTGGAATTTTACGCCACTTTTAAAAGGTATACGCCGACAGCAACTTCAATTGATTGAGTTGGAGATGACACTTCATGTATCAGGAAAACAGACACTTGCCTTCCACAAGTACACTGATAATGCCCCAACTTATTCAAGCCCAGTATCATAAAACTGAGAATATTCTCATCTTGGCCTGTTCAACAAATTAAATATCAAGATTAGTCAAAGTTGAGTAAAATGTTTGATCTAAGTACGAGTTTTATGGTGCCAGGCCCAAATCAGGGTTAAGTTTGGCCCCAAAGTTCGATTATAAGATACTTTTGATATTGAAAACATTTCGTAATAGAAAGCCAGAAATATTCTATCATCTACACTTGAGGTGCATTTGACCTCATTGTTTTCCGATTCCACATCATGAAGAACTATCTATCCATACAACAAATATTTCTAGGATTTTTGTATTTCTATAATGGAACATAAATAACGATATATTTGTGCACACCGTTTGCAGTTGTAAGTGTCTGCCCAATACCAGTAATATGAAAACTGGTATAAAATCGTATAAAACCATTACTGACGGACATACTAAGAGAACATGTAGGTTTCAAAACGGAGACGATCAGGCGACCAGGAATACGTACTCCTCCATAACACCTGATGACATACCTTATGTTTCGGTATGTCCAATATTATATATGTTTGTATTTGGTTTTGCAGACCATTGATTTGATGTTGGTGCTTACTATTCGTATTGCATATGACTAACTGGTTGCTGTATCTGACGGTCTTAACTCAAGTATACACACTGTCGATATAGTCGTTATAAACAAAAACAGCACAAAAAACATTCTGTCTAAAACAAAAGCAACATTTCGCCATTCCTTATAAATTTCTTCTTCCTTCATGTCTTCCAAATGACGCATGTTCAAAGCATCTAACAAAGACTTAACAGCATCTTCACGTTCCAGATAGCTGTCTCTATAACAGTCTGCTTCCATTGTGGTAAAGTCTTCGTTCTGTTCCGAAATATCATATCTAGCACTTTCCATTCGAATAATCTCGGGTTCTTCCATTGCTATCCGAGAACGATTAAACCTTCTTTTCGGTCTCTCTTCGTCGTCTTCGGGTAATCTAGAATGTCTAATTTTCACACAAAAAACTGTTGCGAAAATATGGAGGACTAATTTTCGCAACCATTTTGGCACACGGCGAAGCTTTCCCCGCTGGTGATGTATACTTAATATCCACACGGATGTCAGAACCGACAAACAACTCATTGTAAGCACAACCATTAAATAGATACCTGTGTAAATTGAAAGACAATCAAATTATACGGAAGGTTGTCAAGGACAAAAACAGATAAAAATTAAAGTTCATATTAGAAACGAGAGAGAGAGAGAGAGAGAGAGAGAGAGAGAGAGAGAGAGAGAGAGAGAGAGAGAGAGAGAGAGAGAGAGAGAGAGAGAGAGAGAGAGAGAGAGAGAGAGAGAGGAGAGAGAGGGGGGACACAGTATAACAAAAATAAATACTGAAAGACAAAGGGAAGAGAGAAAAAAGTCACAGTTAGGCAGAACAAAAACATTCTTTGTTAATTTCGCCTAAACATTTTCGAGCTAAAATTACAATTCTAGTATGTAAAATTCGATACCAAACTTACTTATAACTGAAATTGATTCAGATGTCTGTGGCATTTTATCAGCAACCATCAGCATGAATACCGTTATCGTCAAAAGAACAGATAATCCTAATGTTATTTTCTCCCCGCTTTCTGGTGGCAACAGAAAACCTGCCAGACACAGAAATGACAGGATGATGCAAGGGATGATGATATTCATAAAGTAGTATTTAATGCGCCTGCGTAACAACATATAGAACGTTACATCCGGAAATGGTTCATCACAACAGTTATAATAAACAATGTTCCTCTGGACTCTCACGTTGATTAGTTCCCATTCTCCATTGTCCACAAAATTGGATAAATCGATCTGGGCTGACCTATTGCGAATATCAACCTGCAAAATACAATATTCCAAGTGAAATATACAGTTATATGCCACTAAATTTATCGTGTTCAAATTAGCTTTATTTTACAAGCAAAGTTTTAAAATTTACCAATTAACGTTTTTTTTTCAATGAAATGAAAGATAATTCCGGTAAAATCCGTTTTTCTTTTTTTTTCTTTTGTTGTAATTGTTTTAAAATACGTCGTTCACGTTCCATCAATATACATAAAAAGTTCTAGTTCTAGATGATTCCTGTGATAATAAAATTCACTGTAAACGTAATATGCTGTTTGTTAACAGTTAATTTGTTGATAAGACCGATTATCATTGGTAAATTCATTATAAGATATGAAAGCAAAGTCATGATAGACCACTCTGAGCTAATCGCAACAATTTGCAACAAAGTTTACGAGATAATTGTTTTTCAGAAATGCCTCGTTGATGTAAAATGAAAATTTATTTATTGAAAGAGAACTAATCACACACACACACACACACACACACACACACACACACACACACACACACACACACACACACACATATATATATATATATATATTATATATATATATATATATATATATATATATATATATATATATACTTAACCTTTTATTTGTTATTATCATTTGTGTTTGGACTTTAACGAGCTGCTTGAATACATAAAACCCATGCAACTTATCCCTGTAAGTTAGGGAGATATAACTAAAGTATATATATGTGTGTCACCTCTGAGCGGGCGGCAGTTCAAACGGCTTTTACAGTGTCTCTATACTTGTCGAACCCGTATATTCAATTATATCGTCAAACATTGATCGTAACACATTATACAACTGAACTGAAATTGTAGGATAAGCATACCAATGTCCGAGCTATTAACCAAGAGGAGGTTCAAGGATTGGATCAGGAAACAATCCCTGTCAACTTGTCACGCCCACTGTGACTGTAGACATTCGATTAAAAAATAAACGTATGAGTATCACATCTTTCTATGTGAGGTCTCAATGGTGAAATAAATGGGACATTGCGTCAAATATCATACATACACTAGAAAAAAAACCACACGAGCGCCCACACACTACAAACAACAATTTTCCAGCCAAACTCAAAGTTTTACCTGATATCCATGGTACGCCCACGATCCAAGCTTCAGTTTACAGATCTGATCATCAAATGGGAAGTAAGTTATATCAATTTTGCAGGAACTTCGAAATCTTACAACTGGACCCCAGAAAATACGACTATCATTGTAAACCATTGCAAGGCTAGACATGTATCCGGACGTATAATCGTCCACACTGTAATAAACAAATATCATGTGATAAAATACTGACATCCGTAAGAAGAAACTTCAGCAATACTGTACAGTTGCGTATTCCAAAAGCGATGTAAATCAGATGTGGATACTTAAAATTTGTAAACAACTTTTTAGAAAATTTGAAGGCACACAGTTTTCCTCAAATTCACAATATCAAAACATACGACTTTTCTACTCTTTACACAACAATTCCACATGAAAAATTTAAATTAAGTCTTTTTAGCGTCATCGACAACTATATTTTCACTAAACGTGGTAACCGAAAATTTAGATATTTAGTCATTGGTTATCGCGATACTTATTTTGTCCAACACCGCTGTGTTTTTAAACATAAATACAATTGTTTGAGAAGCCAACTTTGGCAATCATTCACTCTCAGTTGATTTATTAAACTATACATAAGTTGATATAAATAATTCTGAAATTTCTAATACACAAAATTTTATTTGTAGTGTTTGGAGATGTGGTCTTTTAACAAACTGTCGGAATTCCTATGGGAACTAATTGTGCTCCTTTAATTTGACATTGAGATATATCGACGACGTTTTGTCAATTCATAATGACAATTTTAATGCATATGTCAATGCGACATATCCCAGCGAATTAGAAATTAAAGATAGAACAGAATCAAGCACACGCGCTTCATACTTAGACATTTTAATAACTATAGACACAGATGGGAAATTAACAACTAGGTTTTAGATAAACACAACGATTTCGGCTTTCCCATCGTACATTTTCCACATTTAAAATGGCTTATATATTTTAAAAATGATCCAATATACCAGATGTGTTAAACATATGAACATTTCATTTACAGAGGTTTACTACTCACTGACAAATTATTGACACAGGGATATCAAAAAACCGCGTTTGGTGTCAACATGTCGCAAATTTTACGGTTGGTATAGTATTCTTTTCATTAAGTGAAATGCTTAGTTGCCTGTTCGATGGCGGTTGTTGAGACGTTTGTACCAATTATGACGATGATTTGTTCTCCACTTATTTCATTTGGATTTGACTGTGGACTCACGGCGGGTATGACCGGTCATCGTGGGATGCTTACTCTTCCATAGCACCTGATCCCACCTCTTGATTTCCAGTAGTCCGAGTTTGTCCAATATTATCTTCTTCAGTGTATGGAGCAAAAATAAGGAGTTTTAAATCTCGAAAGAAATACTGAAAATAAGTCAAAAAACGATACACTTTCAAATAACTTTATGTGTCAAAATGGTTACGATAAATATTGCATATATATATATATATATATATATATATATATATATATATATATATATATATATATATATATATATATATATATATATATATATATATATATATATATATATATATATATATATATATATTTATATATTAAATGGATCTATTAGTATAGAGAGAGAAAAGAGATACACAGAGGAAGACTTACCTGTTGTACAACACTACATCTGGAAGCCAAAGACGATCACTCGGTATTCGGATGCTTGTAATCCCACCAAAATCGTCCGGATTCCAGTACAACTTCTGGTCATACCATTCCTTTAAATAAAAATGGCATTTTGAGTACAGTACCCTTCGATATAAAATGCTAATTGCGATTAACATATACAAAAAAATGCAGATACCAAAGTATACATTTTGATTTATCAGGAAATCGTTCAACATTTATTTTATAAGGAACTGAAATTAGAACTACAAAACAACTCTTGGAATATCTAGTGAAATGATAAATTCTATGTTCAATTCAGGTTTAATTGAAGGATTTGTAAACTATTAGTGAATCAAGAGTTTCGTTAACGCTAAGCATTAGATAAAGTAATTCAATGTAGAACTGGTTAAACGACTGAAATGAATGTCATTGTGATTTTGTAAGTCAGAAAACAACATAGAGAATGGGTTGAACTGCAAAAATGAAAACATAATTCATGTATCTAATGCATATTTCATTTGTGATTCCAGGCATTTTACAGAGTGGATGGTCTGATGTACATACGTCATCTTGTCCTTTATATGGTACTTCAAAGTAAAAGAAAAATAAGATATTTCATGACATTTTTCTTATATCAAAACTATTAAACCTCGCCTAAAGGCCACCTCACTTAGGAGACCATTTCACAATTAAGACCATGAATTTCCAGTGTCTTAATAAATATTGAATCAGTACAGAATCTCTCTTAAAAGACCACCTCACTAATCAGACTACTTTGCATCAGTCAGTCAGGTGGTCTTAATAGCGAGATTCCACTGTACATGTATCTTAGATGCAATATATTTACAAGTCAGGCACAAAGGTATGGCAAAATTATAACTTGGTCTTGTATGGTACCACTTTATCTTTCGGAAATATATTTTAAATTGGAGTTCAACTGATGAAGTCTAATTGACAGAAACGATTGCCTTGAGCACCATAACTTTGGTATTATGTTTATAATAATGAAATTGTAGTGATGTAGTAGTAGTAGTAATTGTAATAATATTTAATTTATATATTACAGAGTGTCTTACATGTTCGTTTCTAAAACAGTCATTCTAATCAAAGTGCAATTTACACATCAACGTTATCATGGTAGTTCACCTAATTTATCTAAAACATTAAAGTTTAAAACTAAAGAGGCGAAAGCTGTTGTATGTTTGTACAAAATTATAATTCCTTTTTACCAGTAAGATGGGTATTCCAAAACAAAAAGTGATATACACAGAGATATTAAATTCCTACATATTTTGTGACAATTGTTTGTGAAAACAAGTTTGGCAATTATTCACACATTTTTTCTATATGTTAACAACACTGGATCTGACGAATAAGAAATATAAGATTTTAGAGGGATGTGTATATCTCTATATTTTATATTGTATATCAAAACCGAGTAGAAATCGATATAAGTTTTGGTGAACACAGCTAATGTCCCTTCAAAATTAACTGAAACAGAAATATTGCTAATGTGTCTTTTTAAAATGTTTCACTGTACGTGCAAACGACTAGAAACGGATTGGTGAGAATGTACTCATATTTGAGGCCAATGATAACTATTTTCAGCTTTTGATTATAAAGTGCATACATTTGTGGCACAGTCAGAATATACTAAATTTTGAACATTTAGCGCCAGCGTTCGTTTTAGATGTTGTTACTTCAAGTAGTTTATGTTTTATGTAATTATTCTACAGATATGTGTTTTGATATCTTCTGATTCTGTTTTATAAACCAATACAACTAATGGGCATAGATATATGGTTCTGATAATTAGATGACCTCGTTTTTTCCCATTTGGCTTGGTCACAGAACTATGTGATACAGTTTTTAAGTTTAAGCAATTTATAAGGTGCAAGTAGAAATGCTATTTTTGTTGAAATTATCTTTTTTATGTTCATTCTTTCCGTTCCTGTAATTCAGGAATAAATCATAATGATAACATACAAATACCACACATTATAGTGATAAGGTACAATTTTAATAAACTTAATATCTCTTTAAAATGTTTATAGGTCTACAACAATCCCCTGCCAAATACAGAAAAAAAGAGAATTCACAATTTGTCAGTGACTCGAATATTTGATACAAGCTATGCATTTTTGATAAACACTGTATTAAGGAATTTGTAGTCTATAATCTATATTTCTCCAGCAAGCTGACAAACCATTCAGCATGGTTACCATCGATGCAGTTGCTTTGTTTACACAGTTTTCTTTTTATTTATACCCATTTTAATTGGGGTGGAGAAAGTACAAGTATATATTATCTAAGGTACGACACCAGGTCACCTGTAAGTTAAACGACATATCATCACACATAATCGTTTAAGGCACAGTGGTCAGGCCCACCTGGCTGGAAGTCAGAAAGTTTGTGGTTTAAAGAGCTATACTTGCGACTTATCCACAGACCCCATCGTTACAAACTAGTACTACTGCTAATGCCCCGATACAAAATGTATCGATGTATATAGGAAGTATTCTGTTGTTATATAATCATTTTCGATGTTAACCACTTTACCATTTCACACACACACACACACACACACACACACACACACACACACACACACACACACACACACACACACATTTCACACACACACATTTCCTAAAATAAGCGTTTTGTTGTTTTGCTATTAATTCATTTGCGTTGAAAGTTGAAATTAGCTATACGTATCTACTTTCGTTTGTCGTTCATTTATTTATGTGTAAGCGTTAGTGTTATCTTCAAACGACTTCTCGAGTGTCACACAACACATTTTAACCACATCTGACGGGAAATCCCCTTTAGGGTGTGTCTACCTCGAGACCCCAAATTGAGTCAAACTATGATCAAATGTGTTGATCAAACTGATCTTTCCAAGACCTGATGTATTAATTGCTTACATATGCTATTTAGTGGACCCTTCAGCTACTGTCTTGGTATGTGCACAAGAATTGAATTTGAAGACAAACGTGGTTTGACGATTTCTATTTTGAAAATATATTGAATAGAGAGAAAATTTGATACACAAAAATGACCGACACAAAAAAGATCTATAAAAAGTCAGATGGCGAAAATTATCAAATGGAAATTGACGGGCGTGATTTACCCTTATATGTTGAGTTTTCATAGGTTTTGTAATATTCTTGATAAATTAAACATATATAAAAAGGAGTACAATGTAAGAAGCAGGGAAAGTTTTGGGCCCAGCACCATAAAACTTTTAATTTACTTAAGTATAGAAATTTTACTCAAGTGTGGCAAATCTTGAAATATGATTGGTTGAGCAGGCCAATTTGAGAATATTCTCAGACTTGAGTAAATTCTCAAGTTTTATGGTGCCGGGCCCTGTGCATAGATATACATTTTGATGAAATGAACAAAAGTACAGTATAAAAATCTTTCAGATGTGAGTTAAGGCCCATGGGACTTTTTATAATCACTTTAAAACGACATATTTTAATGTAAAATATCTTGATTTTATGTACATGTATGCGCAGAAGCAAATAGGTAAATCGAAACCCAGTGTTTCAAGCATATTAACTTGTAAACAGCTATAAATACAGATAATATTACTGTATCAGAACGCAAGTACTGTACCAATTAAACGCAAATGAGAGAGACTTGAAAACACTTCAAGTGAATTTTGACAAATTTGTGATAAAATTACTCATCAAACAACGATAATCGGAATATGTAATTGCTTATTTAAATCAGGATATTCAATCAGTGTATCATAGATAATTTTTGGCAACATAGACATGGTTAACATTTGTCTAAATATTTCTGTTTTTTACAATACTCACTTATCATGTGTAAGACAACAATTCACACACACACACACACACACAAACACACACACACACACATATATATATATATATATATATATATATATATATATATATATATATATATATATATATATATATATTATCCTTGTTAAATTAACGTCATTAATGTAAGGTCGGAAATGGTATTAGTAGTCATTATCACGTTTAACCACAAAATAACATGGTCGATATTGGCTGTTCATATACCTTTCTACCACAACTCTAATTGTTACAATACTCTTAAATGCTAGTTTAATTAAAGCTGTGGTTGTTTAATTTTGGAAATAAACAACATAACAGTGTTGTTAATCGTCTTCCAAGCTATTTTATTGGCTGAGAATTAAACTTAAATTCCTGTATCACTAATGAAAATAAAAATGGTCATTCATACATGGTGGTGCTTCAGACCTGATGCCGGTGGTTGAAGTTGGTGGTATTGTAAAATGAATTAGGGTCCGTGGTTGAAATCTCTAATAATGTTGAGTTTCCTACCTTTGATATACTGATGCGGTCTACAAAAAAATGTTACCGTCACTTTAAACGTGAAAACGATTGTCCGATGGCATCTAGACATGAAAAAAATTTGCCGTATTCAATTTTCAAAGAAATGACATTCAGTAAACCTTGTCTTTTTCAAAATTTGATGACTAACTGACCTCTTTATACCGGTTATAACCGGTGTATGTTTTTTTTATTAGATTGATTATTTCGACATGTCCAGGGGATATATACTCCTCCTTGACATTTGATCGCAGTTTAGTTGATCGGAGGACCATATGTGCATGACATTTTCGAATGTTTGGAGGTCTGTATTTGTATGATATTAACTTGTGTTTTGGTTTATTTACTTCCTGAAGGTTAATAATAAATTTATAAATACAAGAATTACGCCAAAGGACTACGATATGTTTTGTTAAATTGATTTACGACATGAAAATGATTTGTAAGGTAAAAGTAATTACATGTGTTTATCAAAATTATTTTATAACACGGCAAGTATAATTGTTTTTCGATATAAGGAGGAACATCAAGCATAAAGAAGACCTATTCCCTTTTCTATCCCCAGAACAATGATTTGCTAGAAAATGAGTAAAATATGAAGCTACTTAGAATAAATATCTGAAATAGGGATACATTTTACAAAGTCGTCGTATCATTATCTTTATATTTATAAAACTCTAATATACAGTTAAGATAAAGTTTAAGAGTAATTTAAAATAATTAACCATCTGTCTCTAATTGCTCAATAGTTTTGCTGATTTTGTCTAGTGCTTGTAAATTTATAAAACTTTGTTCTAATGACCGATCTCTGTGGAGTAAATCAGTCAGAAATTAAAAGTAAGTAGGTAGTTGAGCTGTTCTTTTAATCCAATGAAAAATAACATTAGACATGTTGTTGTTTTATAAGTACCACTTAATAAATCTACAAATGTATGTGAACATAATTACATTATTGCCAAAACGTAAGAGGTACATAGGTGAAATAACATAAGAAAGTCGAAAGAAAATATTATGACATCTAACAAACTGAATAAAAGACGTCAAAGACCAAAAAAGTGTTATATTAGAAATTAAAATATTTATTTATTTAAGCGAACCTATACTATGAATAATAATAAAAAAATAAACTTTGAATATAACGGAAGTACAAAAAGCACACACTGAAAAATCCACATACACACATATACACATACTGAAGCACATAAAAATTACAAACACAAATGAGAGAGAGAGAGAGAGAGAGAGAGAGAGAGAGAGAGAGAGAGAGAGAGAGAGAGAGAGAGAGAGAGAGACTGTAAATTATTTCTTACTTCAAATCTAAACTGTTAAAAGATGATGTTTATGCATAAACTTATGCATGACTTTATCTGAAAATCAAGTATTCCAAAACGATGATATAAATTTTTTATAAAATCTTTTGATCCTTCAACGAGTTAGTTGTATAATATCATTTTATTGGTTTTTATTTTACATGTACGGATTATTAACGAAATCTGAAACATAGAATTTAATTGTATACATTTCTATCTACAATTGAATAAAATTCACTATTTCACATTTTAAATTTATACACACGAATACGCTTCACCAATTAAAAAAAATCAACAACTAAACAAACATGGACAGACACACATGCGTTTCAATTCTGTATAATGATAAGCTTATTCCGACAAAAGTTTGAAACATTTAAAATGTTGCAGTATCAAACAACATGACGTTACAGAAAAACCAAATAAAAAGATTAAGAAAATTACCTATTATTATTATTATTATTATTATTATTATTATTATTGTTATTGTTGTTGTTGTTGTTGTTATTATTAAATTCTACATAATTATAAAAATAATTATGGTTATTATTATTACTATTATTATTATTATTATTATTATTATTATTATTATTATTATTATTATGTTATTACTATGTTATTATTATCATTATTCTGAGCATACCGTATTTTTTTCTATGTTGGGCGTTTAATTGATATTGCTCTCTATATTATTTAAACCAGGAAGGTGGTTTATGTAAGTCATTTTTATCTTTTAAGTGTGTTATGAATCATCTATTCAGTAAAAGGATTACTTACTTGCCAGGAACACAGATGTTTTCAATTAAAAATGCACATTTAAACATAATTAAAATGGGATACTGATGTCACGTGCTGGTGATCACGTTTGTAATTTATGAGCTTATACGGTTCAAATCGATTAACCTAAGTATTTCAGACACAGTTTCGTACAAATGTGTAATGCAGTTTATTAAAACGTTCAATGACCCCGTTACTAAAACGACAAATATGAATTAAGTTAAAGAGTTTTCACGGATAAAATTGCAAAAAAACGTTTCTCATAGCACCCGAAATAAAATAGACTATTATATCATATATGATAAGTATGGGCCTCTGTGACGTAAGGTCTCTCATCTCTAGTAAGCGTGGGGTCATGTCCCATGGAACCTTTGGTGAGAAAGTTTGCAGGTTTAATGACGGAAGGCCGGTGATCTCGTCATAACTGAGTGTAACGTAAAGAAACAAAGGTAACAAATAAATATATTAAATTTCGTTCACAGACTGCCAGTTGTTTAGAATTTGATTGAGTTTTAGTATATTAATTAGAATGGTTAGTTCCTGATGAGATGTTGATTAACGATATACATAACTTAAAACTTGAAAGTTTCTTGGCCATCAGTAAAATTCCCCTCATGCATTTACCTCTTAAATACATGTACAATTACTAAACATTGCAATGAATAAACAACATCTTGATGTTTTTATGAATATTTTATGATAAAAATAGTGGATCATGTATATGACCATGGCTGACAGAATAAAGGAAGATGAGTGAGACTTTTACTCTTTGTTTTTACTCTTGTCGGTATAGGCAAATTGACATATTTTCAATGTTAGATTAATGATTAATTTTAGGACAATACTTGTAGTATTTTTTCTCGTGAGAAAAGATACATAATTTTAGAGAGAGAGAGAGAGAGAGAGAGAGAGAGAGAGAGAGAGAGAGAGAGAGAGAGAGAGAGAGAGAGAGAGAGAGAGAGAGAGAGAGAGAGAGAGAGAGAGATACTTTAACTGTTAAATTGGCATTTCTATAATTGGAAAAGTATATTAAACAAAATGTTTGCAAAAGTAAAATAATCAGTATTTATCATGAAAAAGTCATTGTTACGAGACGACTTCAGTCACTTCGTTTAGTTACCATTTAGCTCAAAATGGCTGATTGTTGAATAAAAACAATTTTAATTATTCGCAAAAATAGTGAATACTACGTACTATATTTCATCGGAACATGAAATTTTAATTGATAACTGATGCGAGATTTACCCTTCTGGACTACAAATTCAGAATGAAATGGTGAACCTTGATTTTACTTTTATTCGTACATTCGTAATATAGAGTCTCAGGATAATGTAACGTTTTCGTTCACAAATAAAGTTTTGCAAAATAAAATGGAGACTTCATTGATTAATTATAAATTATGAATAAAGGATGAGATGAATAACAATATATACATGACGAAATAATGTCTACGATATCTATTAATGTCACATACGTGTGCATGCGTTTGTTACTTTTGTTCTCGAAGGGTTCCCGTGTTTAATTATACAAACAACTGCTCCCGAAAGTTCATTGTTTTTAAATTTTCACCACAGTCTGGGATTGTTTATGACATGGAATCGAAATAAATATAGTTAAAAGGGGTATTTTTAAGAAAATATATCCTGAGATAGTATTTATAGAACAAGTGACACATTGTTCTACGATTAAATTCATTCGCGCCATGATGTTGTATACAAGATGTTTGTTTGTTTGTTTATTGTTGTTTAACGTCCCACTCAAGAATATTTCACTCATATGGAGACATCACCAAATACCGGTGAAAGGTTTCAAATTTTGGCCTATGCTCGGCACTTACGGTCATTGAGCAGTGAGGGTTCTTTAACGTGCCGACACTTACTGTGACACGGGACCTCGGTTTTTACTGTCTCATCCGAAGGACAGGAAACCAACCTGCCGCCGGCTGGATTCGAACTCACGACATCACGATCAAGAGTCGAGCGCGCTACCGACTGAGCCAGGCCGGCTCTTGTATACAAGAAGAATCTGTAATGCATATCCTGCTGACTCATATACGCGTGCTTTGATTATTCATTTACTGCAGTGAGCAATTAGAGATCATTATCTTACTAATTTTGTTATGTTTATAAATGCTGGATGCTAACCAAAGTAATGGGAAGTGTTTAATTTAAGTTTTGTAAAGAAGACAATAAAGCATGCGGTAGTCACGCGTATTCCTCTGAGTAATCCAGAACGTACTTCACTTACATAAGTTAGACATGGCATAATAAAAGCTGTAGAATTCGTCACCTACTATCGATACTTTCAGTACTTTGGATTCCGTCATTTCTTAGTGTACAATGTAGAGGACGTTGTACCCTAGTACTTTATAAAAAGAAGTTTCTTTTTGTGTAACTGATAGTACGCGGTATATAAATGAAATATTTATCGTGTTTGATTGGTTTTGATATACACATTTACGTCATGCGGTTTCAGAGTGATTTGTTTACTATTTGAAATAGAGTTTTACATTGATACAATGAACTGACTCATCATTTTAGGTTTTATTACCTAAATATTGAGATGATCGTAATTAATTTGAGTTTTACACTCACACAGCATGTAAGATATTACTTGAAATAACAGGCTCTATTTCTCACTGTAGCACAGTTATGATACGGTGTTCGCTATCGATATACCTAAAACATTCTCTGATCACTTTAATTGAATAAAACAGAATTTATAGATGTAATTTATTTGAGGTTTGTTTGCGGGAGACAAGGTTAGTGGCCAAATTAATATTAAAGTACAAGTGTATTATAGTTTTGTGTGTTTCCTTGCAGGTTGTCTAAACGATAAGATTTGAAAGGATCCCGTCCCACTGTGGCAATTGATGCTCACTGTTGCCATAAAGATCAATATCATTGCTGTATCAGTGTGTTTATGTAAAACTTATTTTATATTTCTCATACTTTTGTCACACTTTCGTTACACACGTAGCATTCGCAAGTACGCGCGTATGCACGCACGTGCACGTAAACGAATCCATTCATACATATATACACACGTAACCACGCACGAAAATTTTTCATATTATCAAACATTTTGGTGTATAAACATTCTGATTTATATAATTTAGGTGATGCATTTAAACATACTTGGTAGAGTCTCAAAGTCTGCGATCATGAAAGCTGGAGTTAAGTTTGACTTATAATTAAATCCTATATACTTGTATTGGTTCCTTTGTGTGTCATTAAGTTTTTCGTAAAAAAAAGAATGTTGCAATTTCGAGAGACTCCAGATATTTTGAATTTATAATTGTACAAGCTTGCTTTATACAATGTATTTCTTATTACGTCACTCTGTTTCATATCATGGCATTCTATTTCATATCATGATACTTTGTTTGATATTATGGCATACTATTTCATATCTTGACTTTCTATTTCATATCATGACACTCTACTTCATAGCATGGCATTCTATTTCATATCATGGCATTCTATTTCATATCATGACAATCTATTTAATATTATAACTTTCTATTTCATATTATGGCATTCTATTTCATATCATGACATACTGTTTAATATCATAACTTTTTGTTTCATATCATGGCATTTTATTTCATATCACGATACTCTATTTCATTTCATGGCATTCTATATAGTATCATGACACTCTATTTTATATTATAACTCTATTTCATAGCATGACACCCTACTTCATATTATTACAGTCTGTATCATATCATGACACTCTATCTCAAACCATAACATTATTTCTCATATCATGACACTCTTTCTAATACCATGATGCCCTATACCACAAGATAACACTCTATATCTCATATCATGACACTATATCATATCTATGTTGGTCCAGTGTCCTGGTTTCATTTTCAGATTTGTATTGGAACATCACGTGATATGTTTGTTACGTGACAAGAAATCATATAATGTTTTACATCTACATAATTCTGATGGTAACATCATTTTAAGAAATGTATATTAAATTACAAGAAAACTCAAGAGTTGTTGTAATTGTAGTGTTGTTGTAATTGTAGTGCTGTTGTAATTGTAGTTTTGTTGTAATTGTAGTGTTGTTGTAATCGTAGTGCTGTTGTAATTGTAGTGCTGTTGTAATTGTAGAGTGTTGTTGTTATTGTCAAGTGTTGTTGTAATTGTAGAGTGTTGTTGTATTTGTAGTGTTGTTGTAATTGTAGTGTTGTTGTAATTGTAGTGCTGTTGTAATTTTAGAGTGTTGTTGTTATTGTCAAGTGTTGTTGTAATTGTATTGTTGTTGTATTTGTAGTGTTGTTGTAACTGTAGTGTTGTTGTAAATGTAGTGTTGTTATAATTGTAGTGTTGTTGTAAGTGTAGTGCTGTTGTAATTGTAGAGTGTTGTTGTTATTGTCAAGTGTTGTTGTAATTGTATTGTTGTTGTATTTGTAGTATTGTTGTAATTGTAGTGTTGTTGTATTTGTAGTGTTGTTGTAATTGTAGTGTTGTTGTAATTGTAGAGTGTTGTTGTAATTGTAGTGTTGTTGTAATTGTAGTGTTGTTGTAATTGTAGTGTTGTTGTAATCGTAGTGCTGTTGTAATTGTAGTGTTGTTGTAATTGTAGAGTGTTGTTGTAATTGTAGTGTTGTTGTAATCGTAGTGCTGTTGTAATTGTAGTGCTGTTGTAATGGTAGAGTGTTGTTGTTATTGTCAAGTGTTGTTGTAATTGTAGAGTGTTGTTGTATTTGTAGTGTTGTTGTAATTGTAGTGTTGTTGTAATTGTAGTGTTGTTGTAATTGTAGTGCTGTTGTAATTTTAGAGTGTTGTTGTTATTGTCAAGTGTTGTTGTAATTGTATTGTTGTTGTATTTGTAGTGTTGTTGTAACTGTAGTGTTGTTGTAATTGTAGTGTTGTTGTTATTGTCAAGTGTTGTTGTATTTGTAGTGTTGTTGTATTTGTAGTGTTGTTGTAATTGTATTGTTGTTGTATTTGTAGTGTTGTTGTAATTGTAGTGTTGTTGTATTTGTAGTGTTGTTGTTATTGTAGTGTTGTTGTAATTGTAGAGTGTTGTTGTAATTGTAGTGTTGTTGTAATTGTAGTGTTGTTGTAATTGTAGTGTTGTTGTAATCGTAGTGCTGTTGTAATTGTAATGCTGTTGTAATTGTAGTGTTGTTGTTATTGTCAAGTGTTGTTGTATTTGTAGTGTTGTTGTATTTGTAGTGTTGTTGTAATTGTAGTGTTGTTGTAATTGTAGTGTTGTTGTAATTGTAGTGCTGTTGCAATTGTAGAGTGTTGTTGTTATTGTCAAGTGTTGTTTTAATTGTAGACTGCTCTTGTAATTGTAGTGTTGTTGTAATTGTAGAGTGTTGTATTAATTGTAGTGTGTAGTGTTGTTGTAAATGTAGTGTTGTTATAATTGTAGAGTGTTGTTGTTATCGTAGTGTTGTTGTAACTGTAGAGTGTTGTAGTAATTGTAGAGTATTATTGTAACTGTACAGTGTTGTTATCTGATAGTACCAGTAAACGTTTCTAAAATCATTATATTAACGTTATGCACTGTAGGTGCTTATTCACAAACTTCTTTGTAGCTGAACCCAGGACGAATTTTAGCAGCATATAAAACCACTAAACTTCATATAAGTTTTACAAATATTTCATGAAGCTCTTGTTTTTATTTGATTTCAAAAACTGTATACCTAGAAAAGTTCATATTCACCCCGTCTTAAATTTGAACTAAATCATCAATCTGTCAAGGATGACATTTACGTCCATATATCAATTATTTGGCTAAAAAAATTCCGCTTTCATTATCAATTCGCCCTCTTATCTAAGGACGAAACGACGAAATTTAAAATATCAAGGTATACAATACTTGAACACCATACCATGCTATCGTTAATCTAGTTGCAACCTCATTCCAGATGCAAATTAAAATTTTATCAATATATCTGTCGCGAAACAGCCTTAGAAGAGTGTGTGTTCGGCTCGAATCTCCTCTTTATGGGTGAATGTTTTCGCCGCCAAGCAGTGGCCATAATGAGCAGGATGAACTTAATATTTGTATTACGACTAGGTGTGACAGGTTTTTAAATTGCTCATTTACAAAAATAAATATTCTTTATTGATAAATTAATTACACTCCATGTTGAACTGGTAATCACAATATATCATTTTACACGTTGTGTGTTATATGAAGCACCAATAACACGAATAACTTCAATCAACAATTTGTATTATTCATATCATCACATGTCCCACAATGACAAAAAACAAAAAATAATATCTTTTTTTATAAAAGGTGATAAGACAAATAAGGGATTATGCTAATACCAAATTATCAATATTCAGAACGTCAAACACATACTTCCTAAAAGTTCAGAGGCGGTATCAGGTGTCAGTGAGTATTTCTTGTGGACACACGCATCGTGAGTAAAATAAAACAATTTCAAAATATAAAAGGCAAGGACTAATTCCTTATAGAAATTTGTATAGGCAGTAACTCGACAGGTAACATAACATCTCAGTTATTGGAACATAGGAATTGTACAAAAGTACTTATACCGACTGAAAAATCGCGAAATGCTGACCCGAAACGTTATGTAGAACAATGTCT
>BROG01000466.1:97500-127500 GCA_030159075.1 Atrina japonica | reverse complement strand
ACCAAGAGTTATCTCCCCTGTAGTTGTTAAATCGCCTTAAACCATTGTGACCGGGAATTATCTCCCCTGTACTTGTTAAATCACTTTAAACCATTGTGACCGAGAGTTCGCCTTAAAACATTGTGACCGGTAATTATCTTCCCTAAAGTTGTTAAAAAGTCTTATCCCATTATGACTGGGAATCATATTCCATGTTGTTGTTGAATCGCCTAAACCCATTGTGACTGGGAGTGATCTCCCCTGTAGTTGTTAAATCGAATAAAACCATTGTGACCGAGAGTTATATCCTCTGAAGTTGCTAAATCGCCTTAAGGGGAAGAAGGGTACCCTGGGTATACAAAAATCTTATCATCAAATTTTTCTTACTTTTTGCATACTTAATGAAAGTATGAATTAATAGAATGAATAATCTGGCATATGTTTGGGTATATAAGGAATATTTACATATGCAAAAGTTATGCCCCTTTCCAGAATTTTGATTTTTTTTTTTCATCAACTGTCCTATTCATTATTAAAAACACTCATTTATTTACAAAAAATAATATTTTTCTAGCTAACTTGGTAAAATATTATCAAACGCCATGGTATCAATGTTTTTTATGCTCTTATTAGAGCTGGTTTATAAAGAGGAAGAAATATTAAAAACTATGACCCCCAAAATACCAAATTTTTATGACACTTAAATCTTAAATTCGGTCACTGTAAAAAATTTAGTCATCACAATTTTTAAATTTTTTTCTGTAAATGATCAATTTATAATGGTTAACAATTATTTAGAGTCAATAAACCAAGTTGTGGGTATATAGCGAAGAAATAACACCTTAAAGTATGCCGAATTGAGTATTTTTAACAGAAAATTCTTTAGGAGAAGACTGTACCACAATTTGACTTTAAGTGTGACCTTCAACATGACCTTGACTGAGCGATGCACCTCATCACATTGAACCTTTCCTATATGTTTTACAAAAGTATCACATACAATAAGAAAGTAATGATAATTCATGTCAAAATGTGACTGTAACCAGAGAATCAGACAGAGGGACAAAAGATGCCAAACAATGTGAAGCTATGTTTCATAGCTGACACAAAAACACATGACTGTTATATTAATTTTTTCACAAAGAACAACTTAATTCACTTCTTGATGTGAATTTACAATATAATTTATTCTTTTTTTGT
The DNA here is from genome assembly GCA_030159075.1 of Atrina japonica. Taxonomy (NCBI): domain Eukaryota; kingdom Metazoa; phylum Mollusca; class Bivalvia; order Pterioida; family Pinnidae; genus Atrina; species Atrina japonica. Next base: position 126,321 of record BROG01000466.1, on the reverse strand, counting down.
GGACAAATTTGTGTCGTCTGTCAACTTTGTTTAGATTGCCAACATCAGTTCCAGTTTATATTACTATATTGACATTCTGGTCACGTGAACAGGTGTCCTTCTTCCCCTTAAATCATTGTGACCGGTAATTATCTTCCCTGTAGTTGTTAAATCGCCTTAAAATATTGTGTTACAAATTAAATCGTCTAAAGTCATCGTTGCTAGGAGTTATCTCCCCTCTTGTTGTCAAATCGTCGTAACCCATTATGACTGGGAGGTATTTCCCCTGAAGTTCATGAATCGTCTGAAACCATTGTGACTGGGAGTTATCTACCCTGAAGTTGTTGAATCGTCTAAACCCATATTGGTTTATGTTATTCTCCTTGAAGTTATTAAATCGTCTTAAACCGTTGTGACCTGAAGTTATTCCCCTTGATGTTTTTAGATCGCCTCTTGTCCGCAGGACTTATTCTTGATTTACTGATTTGGACTATTAACGTGAGTGGCAGATCGTCCATTGTAATTGGTCCATCCTATAGATTTTGAGAGACCCCCTTTTTCTAATATTAATCAAATGTATTTGTATATTGGCTATGTATTTTATTAGGAGAGGTCAACTTTTTAAGTGATTAAGGCACACACACCAAGTATCAACAATTAAACTATAGTTTTCCTCATGTAATCCCAGTCGTTGTCCAGTTTAACCCAGTTTGTCTTGGTGGTTTATACTGATGCTAATAAAGATCAATATTAACTTATGTACCCTAAAGACTCATTTGGACTGGTTTGTGTCATTGATGTTCAGAAGAGTCCATTTTTTGAGGGGGAGATGGGTTATATAAAACATTAGTTTTAGCTCATAACAATTTCATCTTAAATATCACTATATATTTTGAATCTGGAAAAATAGCCTAGATTTTTCCTTAAGCGCGTTTTAGTGGGAACACCACAAAATTAAAGTACATCAATAGATTTATCCGAGTAAATATCAATACTTGTTTAGAATTTCTTGAAATGATTACATTAATGAGTATGCAAATACATTGAAATGTAAAAGTGGGATCAGCTGCCATGGAGGAGTATACCCTGTTTACCGGTCACACCCGCTGCGATTCAACAGTCAAATAAAATACATGGCGTATAAACCTGCGTCATATCCGATTCAGACGATTTAAAAATTGCTACCGAACAAGTAACTTACAATGGTTTTAAATCAATATTATCAAGAGAAGACATCGAAAACATAGGTTTTACCCCTAAATAAGGTAAGTGGTATCACAGATTAACTAATGTCAGAGTAGTAAGCATTTTATAGCGTGCAACGTCTAACATCGCTTTCAGATTCAAACAAAAGATAAAAAAAATAACAGTGATTATAACTCGCACAGTTGAAATATTTTATCATACAAGTATTCGAACCACAAATTCCATCTCTGAGATGAGACAGGTATAGGTGTATATTTAAAGGAACCATTATGAGGAAACTTCATTTTGATTTATCTCTGCAAATAACCCAGTTTAATTTCTTAAATCTTGTATCTCGTGGAAATTGACACACAAACTTGTATCTCTTTGCATGTGTATGAAATCATATTGATATATTCTATTTTCCAGAATATATTAAAGCTGAAATAGGATTTTAAATTGCAAAAATGATGCCATTATTGTTCTACTTGATAGTTAAATTGGTTGCGGAATAACTGAATTATGTAATGTTATATAGTCGAATAAAGCTTTTGCATCAAAAGAACACGATAGAAAGACGGAGTTAGTAGTTAATCACAAAAGCATGGTATAATTATGCGCAGTTCTTAATAACACTTTTGTCTTAACTGCGAACATATAAAACAGCTGATAATTACATTATTAGCAGGTTTTGTTTGTACATCGTAGTAATTCAAACAGAACGCTAAAATGGTTAATTACAAAGCATTTAACGAAATGACGTCTTTGAATTAAATGTTTTATATAACATATGCTAATTTGTTATTTACGAGTCGGACCTCTGTGGACAAGAGGTTTAACAGAGCATCACGCTTTAAGTTTCTGAGCTGATTGTGTGACGAAGTTTGACAGTTTAATTACGGAAAGCCGCTGGTCTATTCCCGGGTACATCCACAAATAATTAAAAAATAGCCAAAACCATATAACTGACAAATTGTTAATTGTGGCCTAAAATACCATTCCAAAAAATAAAGTCGTATGTAGAAATTTATTTTAGAGAGACAATCTCCAAACTTACAAATAGCATATCTGTAAACAATATACAAATGCATTACACCCCACTATAAAAATATATTTTCTTGATTATTTCTGCAGGTATAGGTTATTGATTGTATGCGTTGACATAATTATGCCTGATTGTATATGTTGAAATAATAACGCCCGAGTTCTTGGTGCGGCAAAGGAAAGAGCTTGAGAAAATATTTCAACGTATAGAATCAACCATATTTTTATGATATACTCTTGTTATTTATACAATGATCATAACTAAGAATATTTTATGTAAATTACAACGTATCACAATAACATACAATTTGCGTGATGATCGTTAGAGCGCGTATGAATACAACTTAAAAGTATCCCCGTACCCCCAAAACCGGTCCCGGGCGTATATGGTAAAATATTGCACCTTATCATCTTATGTTATGCAAATGGAAAACGAAATATAATAATACGACTTATTTAATGTTATGTTAAATGCAGAGATCCTTATGGATATTTCAATACGAACCTCCAAACAAATACTCTTGATCAATTATACGTTTTTAATGCGATTCAAATGTTGTAGATCCTTTTATCGACGAGAAAGTCGCAGTCCACTTTGTGTTCAGTTTATGAGAGAGAGAGAGAGAGAGAGAGAGAGAGAGAGAGAGAGAGAGAGAGAGAGAGAGAGAGAGAGAGAGAGAGAGAGAATTTCATTATTACCCAAATAAAGTAAGATATTCTCAATAAATTATAACGCGAAAAATTGTGACTTCAGTCTACAAATTGAACTTGTTTTAATGATTTGAAATCAACATATAGTTGTTAGCATTTTGTAAATCAATTAATTGTACCAATGATTAAAAAAGATTGGTTGAATTAGATAAATTATAGACAACTCCATTGCATATACATATTACCAGCAGTAATTCCTTGTGTGTACACATACAGGTATAAGAGTGAGATTATCAGTACATTTAGGTTATAAAATTATGAATGAAATTGCATTGCACTTGGTAATACAATTAAGATTTAGAAAATATATATTAAAGGATGATAAATTAGTAATGGGTATACAGTTTATTTATAATGTATCGGATTGAATATAAAGATTAAATGATGGTTTTCCGTTTTTTATAATTTCAAGTGTGTGGTATCATCGTGTGTATTGTGCACTTAAAATGAATGAAACAATGATGATTATTGAAGACACATGTATGTGTCATATGTACTTAAAACACACTAAGTCATTCTTATATATCGTGAAGCATTTTAAACGTCAAAGAGGAGACATGACATGTATTCTTTGTTTATTGCGTTCGTCAAAATTAAATAAAAACTAAAATAATTCAAATTCAGTCATGTTGCCAAGCAATAATTGTCAGACCCCCTGGAACGAAGATATAATCCTGGACTCAATTTTGACAGTTGTCGGAGTCTTCAGGGCGACCTACCAACTTTAGGTTCGTATTTTACTTACAGATTGTCTACTGTTTCAATGTTTATTATATTGTGCCATTTATTACTATTCTTGCAGCAGCACGGTTTCTCTCTAGAGTTAAATAAGCTCACTTCAAAATGAAATACTTTTACACTGTTTAATAGCCACGAGTGGAGATCTTCAACATACGTCAATTTCGATTACATCAAATTGTCTTCATTTTATGTCAGTTTTCGTTTATCCAAGAGATTTTTTTTCATATGCGATACTAAGCTGTAATTAGAAAAAGAATATCAAGATACAGTGATATTTCGAAAAATACCACTGGCTCGCGAGTACATTACTTTTGCATATTAAACTGGACTTATCTCGACATATGTCGGTTACAGAGAAAGTTGCATGTTGAATGTATGCGATCAATTCACTTCTTTATAATTGTTGTATTGTTTTCTCAGATCAATCATAGCAGATCTTATAATGTTTAAGTATTGGTTTGTATATTTTTTATTGAAAGAATTGTTCACAGACGCATACACAAAAACCTTATATATATATATATATATATATATATATATATATATATATATATATATATATATATATATATATATATATATATATATATATATATATATATATTACTATCTACCAACATCGGGTTTTTTATTGATGCAAATAAAAGTTTTAGATATTAATATTTTATGACAATTCGCTTTTTCAGGACTTCCTTCTTCTATAATATAATATATAAAACATCTCAGATACCAACGTATAAATCCTCAGGATGTGCAAGATACATAAATATATATAATATGATTTAACATACACACACATACATACATACATGCATACATACATACATACAGACACACACACATGCATACATACATACATACATACATACAGACACACACACATGCATACATACATACATACATACATACATACATACATACATACATACATACATACATACATACATTACATAAGATGTTTCAGTGTTAATATTGATGGAACAAATTTTTTGTACTAAATAACGTGAGAAATAAAGATTAAATATCTTTGAAAAATCGGTGTACAGAATTTATGATCGACATAAAGCACCGATAAAAAGAAGTAAAAAGGATATTTTGACATAAACAAGCTGTATGTTTTATGATACATAGTCAAACGTTCAAAACTCATATGGTTATATTAGATCATGTTCAGGAAGTGTAGGTAATGAAGGTAATAAACACTCTAATCCAAGATTTTCTGTGACGTAATTAACCAATATGTCGGCATAAAATAAAAGATTACACACTCCAAATGAAAATTAAAAATATATGAAGGAGATAAACATCAAATAATCGTATTCATTGAAAATAATGAAATTAATGTATCTTCAATGATTTCAAGTATTCTAATAGCAAGACAAATCGAAAAAGCTGTATGTTTAATGATTGATTTATGGCTGTTCACACATATACACAATGAAGGATGTAGAAATTAATCATAGAACAACATAAAACTGCGAAAAAATCATTATCTGGCCTTTTACAATCAAAGTTATCTTTAAAATTGCCACAACACAAATTCCCCTAAACTTCTCTTGAAGATAGATTTCTCACTTTTTCCACTGCAAAACTTGGTGGTTTAAAGGGTGAAGTTATATATATGTAGCGAAAAGCGGACATTAGGCCAAGCAGAACTCAATCAACACCTGTGGTCATCGTTAGAATCACCAAAATCAATAGAAGTATGGTCTTCTATCATAATTTAGGGTTTACTCCTCCATGGCACCTGATCCCACATATTGATTTCCAGAGGTCCTTATTTGTTGTTCTTTTTTACCAGATTTGTGTCCCGGATATCCTAAAGATATATACTTTGGTATTTGAGATTTTTTTTATATCATTATTGCATGTAAAGTTATTATAAAATTTGGATTCTAAACCATGCAATCCTGAAAATTAATAGAGGACTAAGTTAAAATGTGGCTACAGGGATCGATAAGATAAACATTTTGTTACCATATTGACAATTTAGCAGTTTGGTAGTCTTATATTATACGTGGTCTTGTTTGCAATTACTAATATAAATTTAATAAATATAAAAGTCACAGGTGCCAAAGTATAAATTTTCAGGATGTCACTGGATACAATTTACAATTCTGGTGAATGTTTAACAAACACGCTCCCCCCCCCCCTCGAAATCCATAGATGTAAACCATGTGCCATAGAGGAGCACACACCCCCCTGAGGCACGTGTTTGTCCAGTATTCACCTGGTCGTTGAATTGTATCCTGGACGACCTAGGGGTAAATTGTTTGATATTTGTGGGTTTTGTGTTAAAGTGACTTAACCCACCATAGAATTATCGGTGATAGAATATGTATGTTATGTTCTTATTGTTTGATTTACCGGGGTCTTACCAAAAAATGCGAACATATGGTACAAAAACCTTGAAATAAAAAGTAAGAACATGTTACGTTTAAATAGCAAAACTAAGAAATGTTTACATGAATTGCGATTAAACAAGTAAAATAAAAACAAAACAAAACAAAAACAAACAAACAAACAAAACAGAAACATTCTCAATAGTTTCGGAATTTTTAAGCTTTAAATATTACATGCCAAAATCACATTAATGAGTTAAACCTAGTTTTTCCTCAGTTATTCCCAGTTAAACCTAGATTTTCAGTAACACACACTAACTAGAGAAAACATGGGCTAACCCGAGAAAAACTAGGTTTAATTGCGCCAAAATCACAAATGAGTTAAACCTAGTTTTTCTGAGTTTTTCTGAGTTAGACATAGTTTTTTTTGTAATTAAACCAAGTTTTTCTCAGTAACTCACATTAACTGGAGAAATACTAGGTTTACCCGAGAAAAAATGTTTATCCGCGTCAAAATCACAAAAAATGAGTTAAACCTAGTTTTCTCGAGAAAAACTATATTTACGTGCGCCAGAAAGACAATATTTAACTGCGCCAGAATCACGTTAATGAGTAGGAGGACGAGATCTTTCAAAATCGCGTGTCCGTATTGCACTCATTTGATATACCTGCAACGGATACCATTTTTGATCCGCCATATTTGTATTGGATACCTAGACTTCATAGGGTCCCATATGGGCAGGGATACATAGCAGGATCCAGCAAATGTTCTACCAAACATTTGTCTTTACTCTTTGCCAAGATGTTGACAGCCGTCGAGGAGAGGCTTCAACGGTGCTGTACAGTTGCTTATTCCAGAGGCGGCGTGGATCAGATGTGGATACTTGGAGGTTCTAGGCGGCTTTTGGATAATTTGAAGGCACACAGTTTTTCTCGAATTCACGGTGTCGGAACTTGTGACTTCTCTACTCTTTACACAACTGTTCCACATAGGATGTTGAGAGAAAGACTTTTTAGCAACATAGACAGCTTTTTTCACTAAAGGTGGTGCCCGAAAATTTAAATATCTAGTGATTGGCTATCAGAATACTTATTTTGTCCAACACCGCTCTGATTCTACACATGGATACACTGAAGTTGATATAAAAAGCATGCTGGAATTTCTAATACACAATATGTTTGTGGTGTTCGGAGACGTGGTCTTTCGGCAGGCTGTCGGCGTTCCTGTGGGAACCGATTGTGCCCCTTTGTTGGCCGGCCTGTTCCTTTGTTCATGCGAGGCGGACTTCATTCGGAGACTGCTGAATCGGAGGAAGAAAAAGTTGGCGGTGTTCTTTAATTTGACATTTAGATATATCGACGACGTTTTGTCAATTAATAACGACAATTTTCATACATATGTCAATGCGATATATCCCAGCGAACTAGAAATTAAAGATACAACAGAATCAAGCACATACGCTTCATACTTACACATTTTACTTAATATAGACACAGACGGGAAATTAGCAACTAAGCTATACGACAAACGCGACTATTTCGGCTTTCCCATCGTAAATTTTCCACATATAAGTAGTAATATCCGTCAGTAACCCACATATGGAGTTTATATTTCACACATGATCCGATATGCCAGGGCGTGTACAATATATGAAGATTTCATATACAGATGTAAATTACTCACAAATTACTGACAAATTATTGACACAGGGATATCGAAAACCGCGTTTAATGTCAACGTTCCGCAAATTATACCGTGGGTATAATAGTCTTGTTTGCGATTACTCTGTTTTAACTGGGTGAAATGTTGAGCTGCCTTTTCGTTGGTGGTTGTTGAGACGTCTGTACCAAGTGTGACGAGGATTCGTTCCTCATGTATTTCATTTAGACTTGACTGTGGACTCACGACGGGTGTGACCGGTCGACAGGGAATCCTTACTCCTTCATGGCACCTGTTCCCACCTCTTGGTTTCCAGAGGTTCGTGTTTGTCCATTTTTTGCCGGATTTGTATCTGTGTCCTAAAGATTTATACTTTGGTATCTGAGATTTTTTATATTCAAGTTACTGATAAATTTAAAAAGTGTAGTTGTTAGGATATCAGCCATCTTAAATTTGATCCATAAGTAAACAAGGGATGCATTATCTCGTTAATTCAAGATAATGAGATTAACCTATAAAAAGACATAAAAATACAACACGTCCTCATTGTGTTTTAAGTCTTTTAATTTTCATTATATATATAATTATGTTTATATCCTTTTCTCGGTTCCTGTTTTCATTATAAGTCCGTATTTTGTAAATACATGTACATGTATTTTGACAATGCAGCAGAATTTCACGATAATTATATTTGGTTGAACTCGTCTGGTTTCGAAATTATTAAATGTGAAATTTGAATGTCAGCGATAAAGGTAAATAAATCAGAGGTACAAGGAAGCTTGTGTTGTGTGATTAGACAGGAATAAAATTATTATCGTAAATGCGATGGGACAGTATTAAGATTTTGGTTAAATGAGACAGAGACAGAGAGAAACATAGAGGCAGACAGACAGAGACCGAAAGGCAGACAGACAGACAGACAGTGACAGAGAAGCAGATAGACAGAGACAGACTGACAGACTGACAGACAGACAGTGACAGAAAGACAAAGACAGAGGGACAGCGAAAAGTACAGTGCCACCTTCTTGGCCAGATAACTTCTGAAGCTGAGTGGTTAAAGCATCATTCTTAAATATCACGAAGTCAATCGCCTCTATCTACTGCGGATTCGAACCTCTCTGGAAAATAAACTTATTTTGTGAGGAACTTTGTCAGTTTACTGACGGAAGATCGGTAATAATTTTCCAGGTACATTGTAGTGGAGGTTTCTCCTTCACTATAGATATTAGGCCATCAACGTGACATTGAAATATTGATTGATTATTGATTGTTAATACAACATCATAAACCAAAACTAAACCTCATGGTTGGTCACAAATTAAGTAAAACTAATTTATAAAATTGATAAAAAAGAAAATTCATTATTCGAAAAGTTCAGATATAAAATGTGCCAAATTGATTTTTTCATTTTCATTTTTGATCAGTGCAAAGACCTTTCAGTTCATATTCATGAAGTAATATCAGATACAAGAACAAGGATATAACAAACTCTGTCAACACTTGTATTTTATCGTGTTCTTGTAGATAACACTCATCAAAGTTATTCAAATGATAATATTTGGTGTTAAAACTCATAGATAACATTTTATGGCAGTACTCGGCTTTTATTCAGGGGTTCCTAACACGATGCAAAGAGTGGGGCGACGTCGTGTACCCAATCACATATATGTGAATGTAAATATTATAATACGAAGTTGTTTGTTTTCGAAACCACATCTAATAGCCCTTTAATGAATGTATTACTGTAATATCCCTCGTACCTTTAAATTATTTAATCACGTATTTCATTTTGATTTGACTTTGGACTCACGGTGGGTGTGATCTGTCGGAAGTTGATGCTTACTTCTCCATGGCACCTGATCCTACCTCTTAGTTTCCAGAGGTCCGTGTTTGTCCATTTTTACGAGATTTGTATCTATATCCTGGACATCCTAAAGATTTATACTTTGGTATCTGGGATTTTTTATATTGTTATACACTATATCATCGTGCATAGAACAGTTAAATTAGAATATTATTAGTGCATTACCGACCGCTATGTGTTTGTGTATTATAATTAATATTAATGTAATCAAAAGATAAATGCACGATCTGTAAATTTAGGGATTAGAATATACCGTTTCATTGGAAGAGCCATATATGTAAAGCTTTGAGTATAACTGTTTAAATTGCTGAGGATTAGCAGCTCTAGTCTGGTGATCGCTAAAATTTAAACAAAGTCTAAACTAAAATTTAAACAATTTATTTAGAACCCTCTACATGTTTATAACGTGGCCGGTTCCCGTTTCAATATAATTTTATTTACTAAATTTCCTTACATTACATAATTTATATCGAGTTACTAAATTGTCACATTTTGATATAAGCACAAAATATAACGTTTCAGTGATAGATATATTAACAGAAACATTTCGTAGCTATAGTTTTGATTAATGTTCATCAAACACTCCGCTCCGACAACACTCTTTAAGACACGACATATCACCCTGTATCCAATACACCAAACACAATGAAACGGAAAAAAAGAGAGGCTGAATCAAAGATCAGAAATGGAGTGTTAAAAGTGTTGAAATGCTTTGAGGGAGGAAAATAAAGCTTAAAATGATCCAAGCATTACTCCTACTTTGTATTTCATCTCAGGATACCTCACTCTGTATTAGATATAGCTGTAATTCCATCCAGTCGTTATTAATCAAAGTGGTCATACAGTACTAAAACTTTTTATTTTTTTATTTTTCAACTTTAAAGTGTATAAAGTAAATACACAGAAATACATTTTCTAATTTTAAAACAATCTATGAACATCGTTTTCAATGACAAAACTCCAGCAAATGGTTTAAACTCCGTGTTAACGTGAAACCCATAGTGATGGAAGTCTATAATTAGAGGCGCCTGTGTTTAATTGTTTTTATCATTTCCTGACTGCATGTGCGTAATTTTGTTCAATATGTCATTAAATTGTATCATGTGTATATCTAACAATGTTTATGATAACTTTTGTTGGCGAATGAGCCGTCAAGGGAATTACAACTACGACAAATTCGTTTCAATAAAAAAAATTAATAACGACAAGTAAGTAAGCATTTAGTAATTTAAATCACATAGTAGGCGAGGATTTCTGTTAATAATTCATTTTCTGAAAAGAAAAAAAAAACGTCGCCGGTAGGATTCGAACCTACGCGGGGAGACCCCAATGGATTTCTAGTCCATCGCCTTAACCACTCGGCCACGACGACTGCCTTACCTGAACCTTGCTTCGTTAACTCCACTTTGTACGTATGGAATGTTCTTTAATGTTATATAATATAAACATTGAATGATTACAAATATTATATATAAAAATAGTCTCTGTGACCAGGTGGTCTTTATATACAGGTGGTTGCTACAGCAGGTGTTAGCGACCACCTGTTTATAAAAACCACCTGGTCACAAATACCATTTTTTGCTGTCTCCATTAGTACCATTTGTGTATTTGTGTACGAATCAACCTGTATATAAAGACCACCTCCCTATAAAGACGGATTTTCTCAGATACCAAAGTACAAATCTTTGGGATGTCCAGGATATAGATACAAATCTGGTAAAAATGGACAAACACGGACTTCTGGAAACCTAGTAAAAGAGTAATCGCAAACAAGACCATTATATCGATCGTAATATTTGCGAACGTTGACATCAGACGCGGTTTTCGATATCCATGTGTCAATAATTTGTCAGTGAGTAGTTTACATCTGTATATGAAATGTTTATATGTTGAACACGATCTGTCATATCGGATTATTTGTGAAATATTAACTTTATATGCAGGTGACATTGGGCTACTAAAATGTGGAAAATTTACGATTGTTTTGATTCATCAGTTTCTGAATGAAGTCTGCATCGTATGATTAAAGGAACAGGTCGGCAAATAAAGGGGCACAATGCCGACAGTTTGCTGAAAGACCACGTCCTCAAACATTACAAATATATTGTCTATTAGAAATTCCAGCATGTGTTTTATATCAGCTTCAGTGTTGAAAGTAGAGAAGTCGTATGTTTTGATACTGTGCCTTCAAATTTTCTAAAAGTTGTTTAAAATTTTTAAGTATTCACATCTGATGCGCATCTGATTTTCACCGCTTCTGGAATAAGCAACTGTACAGTATTGCTGAGGTTTCTCCTTAAGGGCTGTCAATATCTTAGTAAGGAGTAAAGATAAATGTTTGGTAGAACATTTGCTGGATCTTGCTATGTACCTCTGCTTATATGGGGTTTTGTGAAGATATATATATTCTGTCATGAAGATCATCTGGGCATATTAGGTATACTCAAAATAAAATTTAACAACATCGAAACGAAGATTCCAGTTATCCGGTTTAGTAGTAAAACCAAATAATGCCTATTCATGATGATGTCATCGATAATGTTTAAAATAAGTTCTCACCTCATAGGCTTTGGGTTTAATTAATCATGATTTTTCAGCCAAATTCTCTTGCTAATGAACGTTTAATTTTTAATTTTTCAGGTGTTTGCGAAAAGTTATGGATATTTGAAATGCGGACATGTTTTTTGAAACACCCTGACTATAAAATCCAAAATAATAAAAAGTCCACAGTACTCGGTTTTAATTTCATTATAAGAAAACTAAAGAGAGGAACACATGGGTTTAAAAAATTACAAGTACATTTACTTGTATTACTTTTTTTCAGGTTTTTTGTGTAAATAATTGTTATCTATATTATATACCGTTTCAATTTTCAAATTATTTAATTCAGTATATCCTAATAGAATCCCAAAATATATTCTGATATTGACCAGTTTTATAGATTTAAGACAACGTGTTTGTAAATAATAGGGAAAAGTGTTGCTCATTTCGTATTATGTTTATATTATCTATAACCACTAGGTCGTTGCCACTGCTGGTGGACCGTTTGAGTCCCCGAGTGTATACATAAACCTAGTACCTGGTATTTCGGTACCACCTGATAATCTTATACTAAAGTAGTATTTGACACTGATAATACCATTTAAATTCCAAATTTTTCTAAAGCTAAGTTCGTCATCTTTTTACAGTGGTTACTCTTAGACTCTATACTTTTAGATTTATTATTTGACCTTGCTTGGTACTACTTTCTCTTTAGAAAATACACATATATTTTAAATTGGAGCTCAACTAATGAAGTCTAATTGACAAAAACGATCGTTTTGAGCATTATAACTTTGGTATAATGTTTATAAAATTTTGAACAAAGTAAAATTGAAGAAGTACCAATCAATAAGCAAGACTCAAGTCCATTTTAACACGACGAATTAGATGTACAAATGGTCTTAACATGAAGAACAATTACGAATCCCAAACGGGATAAGACCCGGTGTCCGGAACATAATACACGAAAATAGTTTATTTTAATCCGTCAAAGTGTTTTATGTCAATGAAAAAAAAGAAATAATTATTTTTCTATTCAGTCGAATCCCAGTTTTACAAACAAACATTTTGTTACAATAACAAAATTAAATGTGAGCCAGAGTATAGAATACATTTTGTGACTTCTGGTCCAGGTCACATTGTACACGTGCGTGTCCATGTATTTCCCCTCAGTACAACTCTGTGTGCACGTGGTTTTCGTTATGTTTTAGGAAACGTTTTGGAGACTAAATATATTGTGGTGATTTACCAGTGTTGAACCTTTCGTCCGATCATGACACGAATCCATTTTTCTGCTTCCAGACATATCTGTTATTGTTATGGTAGTGCTATCATACGAAGACATGATCTAAAATAATGCCTGAAACATTTTCATTTCCAACTGCGCTCTCTTATGGGCAATGCACTAATCATATTTATAAACATGGACACTTATTTTTAAAACTGTCACAATAAATACAAAGTTACTCATTTATCATTTAAGTTATGATAGTAATCTGTTTACTTTATACATGTACCATATAATAACAATATACAATGAATGCATATCCAGTTTTAATGACAATAGCTACAATCTCTCAAATAAAACATTTAAATTAAACATTATTCACATCAGCTATTTTCACTCGATTTCCGTATCAAGTTCTCGCTCAAGTATGTTGTAAATCCCCGCTATGTTGTTCATACTCGTTTGATGTTATGACTTTGTCAGAAGTGTTTGATTCCAAAACATAGTAGTGGTTGTTATCATATTGTTCATCAACTGTCTTGTGTGCTTCCAAAACGGAATGAGATTCATCATTGTTTTGAAAAACCTCCTCTTCACCGTTTTTAATATCTGTTACTTCCAATTCATCACTTTCAGGAATAACTTGTTCGCTAATGCTTGTTTCGTTTGCAAAGCTTTGTCGATTAATTTTTCGAGGAGGTGGCAACTTAGCCGGATAATTTTTTAAGTATGTGACGTTACTTGACCCTTCGATTGAACAGGAAGTGGCAATTTCATTACAAGGAACATGGCAGTATGAGTAATAGTGGTCATCCTCATACTCATTTGACTCTTGATGACGTTTAAATTTTCTGTAAAAAAATATGTTTCTCTGTGAACGATTGAAAAATATCTATCTATCCATCCATCCATCCATCTATCTATCTATTTATCTATCTATCTATCTATCTATCTATCTATCTATCTATACTAATTATCTTTATATCTACCTACATATCTACCTGTGTTGTCGGTCTGCATGCCTATCTAGACTCTTTATCGTGAGGTCGTGAGTTCGAGTTTGGTCGGATTCCCATCCTTCGGATGAAACAGTAAAAACCTGTGTCACAGTAGAAGTCGGCACGTTAAAGACCCCTCACTGCTAAATGGCCATAAGTGTTTACGTTTTTAATTGTCTTGTCGGTCGGTTGAAGGTCTGTCTGTCTATCTATCTGAAGATATGCATCTTTCTATTTTTCTTGTATACCTTTCTTTACACACACACATACACACACACACACGTGTAAATATATATATATATATATATATATATATATATATATATATAATATATATATATATATATATATATATATATATATATATATAAATTAATAATGAAATTTTCACTACCTGATACCAAATATTGAGAGTACGCAGAGACAGGTAAATCCAATAAGACTGACGACTGTGATCAAAATATACAGTTCTGTAAGATAATATACAAATAATCTACAGTTCTGTAAGATCAAATACAAATAACATACTAAAAATGAATCTTAGTTTATTTTCGAACACTATGTTACACGTTTCTATCAGTAATGCACTAACAAAATATCACGATAGTTTCAATAATCATTCTTAATTCTTATTTAGTCTTATCTGGATAAATATCAGTCTAGAAATAACATTTCGTGTCAACAAGGCCCATTTTAAAAATAATGTTTGATTTTTCTTGTTATTAGAAGAATTATAAGAACGTTATTTTGTGTTTTTATGATTAAAGTATATAAACCGTATACTAACCAACTCCAGTTGATGGCTTTTCATATTGTACATTACTCGGAGACTGGTTAACTAAAAATGAATATATATATATATATATATATATATATATATATATATATATATATATATATATATATATATATATATATATATATAATTGTTAAGGTTAGCAGTAATATAAAGCTGTTGTAGCTATAATTAGAATTACTCCTCTATGCCACCTTATTCCACTTTTTAGGAGGTCTCTTTTTCTCCATTTCCATCTATTCATCATTGTTTTCACACGAGGAACAATAAAGTAAATATATTTTAGGAGGGGATAACAGTGCTTTTTAAGATATTTGAACACTGTGTATATTTGTTTATTGGTGTTATACGTCATAATCAACAATATAATAATTATATGGTGACAGCTATTTTGTAATAGTGATTGGGATAAATCGATTACACTGTACCTGTGACGGGACAACCGACTTTCTGCAAGCAGATTAAAAATGTTCTCGCAAAATTAGCTTAGGTTCATACGGGACTCGCACTTGCGACTACAAGAGGTGTGATATATTATGGTTCTGAAGCACGATGCTCCATTCACTCGGCCACTGAGGCTCTTAGTTGATCACTTTGAAAAGTTCGGGCTTAAAAAGTACCCTGTATTAAGGTAAATACATATACATGTGTATAGCTAGACAACATTCAAGTTTTCTTGACATAAATATTATAGTTATGATAATGACAATAATAGTAAAAAAATACTAATAGAAAATAACGATGATATTAATGATAACGATGATATTTTTATTATTATTATTTTTATTAATAATAATAATAATAATGATAATAATAATGATAATGATAATAATAACAATAACAATAATAATAACAATAATAGTAGCAATAATAATAATAATAATAGTAATAATAATAGTGACAATGATAATAATGCCAATTCTGATTACAACAACAGCAACAACAACAATAAAAACAATAATGAGAAAGAACTGATATCAAACACTGAACTCACCTATTTGATAAACAGAGATCCACTTGGATTGGCTACCACATTGAAGTCTTTCAGCACCTGAGCAGGTTCTGTTACATTTATCATCGGGTTTTCGCTTAAAGTTGTCCATGTCGTTACCCAAACATTGACACAAAATGCTATTATCTGACTGTCATAGAAAGTTAGATGTCAGGACTGATTATGCAGCAGATGTGGATTGATATAAGGATGTTTGATCCTACTCCGTATAAATCGACCCATGGGTAATCATTAGTGTGGGTCGATATATACGCCGTACACATTAAGGAGGAGCAATGAAATCGAGTGATGTGATGGTCGAACTTTTTCTATTTGCATTAATAAGTCTGTATAATACCCTAAACATACAATCAAAAGGGCTATTATGAATTTCATTTTGTTAAAAAAAACTCTTGGTGATTAAGTTAAAATCCAATTAGTGACTTAGTTTCATTTTTATTTGTATTTCCCCTTTCCTAGTAATTTATTTAATCGAATACTCACATTACTTATATTGGATGCTTAATCATTACTATCAAAGATACCAGAGTATTTATCGTAGAGAAAGTTCAGGATGGTGACAGGGTAGATCGAGACAGCAGAAGGATGATGACAGGTACATCGAGACAGTAGAATGATGATGACAGGGTACATCGAGACAGTAGAAGGATGATGACAGGGTACATCAAGACAGTAGAAGGATGATGACAGGGTACATCGAGACAGTAGAAGGATGATGACAGGGTACATCGAGACAGTAGAAGGATAATGTTGGTGACACAGTAGATCTAGATATAAGAATGATAGTAAGTAAATCTAGACAGAAAGATGATGATTACGCAGATCTAGACAGTAAAATGATGGTGATAGAGTAGATCTAGACAGACGGAGGATGATGATTAAGCGGATGTAGACATTATAAGGATGGTGATAGAGTAGATCTAGACAGAGGAAGGATGGTGATAGGAGATCTAGACAAAAGAAGGATGGTAACAGGGTAGATCGAGACAGTTGAAGGATTATGAAGGGTGGTGACAGAGTAGATCTAGACAGAAAAAGGACGGTTATAGAGTATTTTAAGACAGAAGAAGGATGGTGATAGAGTAGATCTAGACAGACGAATGATGATAGTAGATTAGATCTGAACAGAAAAAGAATAGTGACAGAGAAGGTCTAGACAGAGGAATGACGATAATAGAATAGATCTGGACAGAAGAAGCACGGTGATAGAGTAGATCTAGAAAGATGAAGGATGGTGATACAGTGGATCTAAACAGACCAAGGACGGTGAAAGAGTGTATCTAGACAGAATAATGATGGCGATAGAGTATATCTAGACAGTAGAAAGATGATGATAGAGTAGATCTAGACAGTAGAATGATGGTGATAGAGTAGATCTAGACAGTAGAAGGATGGTGATAGAGTAGATCTAGACAGTAGAAAGATGATGATAGAGTATATCTAGACAGTAGAAGGATGGTGATAGTGTAGATCTAGACAGAAAAAGGACGGTGTTATAGTAGATCTAGACATAAGAAGGATGGTGATAGAGTTGATCGAGACATAAGAAGGATGGTTATAGAGTA
The DNA here is from genome assembly GCA_030159075.1 of Atrina japonica. Taxonomy (NCBI): domain Eukaryota; kingdom Metazoa; phylum Mollusca; class Bivalvia; order Pterioida; family Pinnidae; genus Atrina; species Atrina japonica. Next base: position 108,655 of record BROG01000466.1, on the reverse strand, counting down.
GATCTAGACAGAAGAAGGATGGTGATAGTGTAGATCTGGACAGTAGAATGATGATGATAGAGTATATCTAGACAGTAGAAAGATGATGATAGAGTATATCTAGACAGTAGAAGGAAAAAGTAGATCTAGACAGAAGAGGGATGATGATTAAGGAGACTAGATCTGGACAGTAGAAGGATGATGATAGACTATATCTAGACAGAAGAAGGGCGGTGATAGAGTAGATCTAGACAGAAGGATGGTGAAAGAGTAGATCTAGACAGAAGGATGGTGAAAGAGTAGATCTAGACAGAAGGATGGTGAAAGAGTAGATCTAAACAGAAGGATGGTGACAGAGTAGATCTAGACAGAAGGATGGTGATAGAGTAGATCTAGACAGTAGAATGATACTGGTAGCAAAGAGATGGAGATTACCCAGAAATGAATTTGATTGAGGGAAAGGTCATTGCTGTTTCAACATGTAAACCAGGGTTCCTGCAAATAAGCTTATTTTGCCGACCGTAAATTGTTATCTGTAGGTAGTTTGCCCTTGCATAGAGAATTATTATATTTTGAATCCCCATAAGCTGTGTTTATCAAACAAAATTTGATTCGTACTAATTTTGCTACTTGTACTTGTTATAAAATAACAAAAATGTGTGGTATTCATATACAAATAGAAAAGATGTGTTAATCAACTGCTATTGCAAGTGCAGGTGCCAAAACTGGGTTCCTTATGCTATTTCACAAAATATATAGGAATTTAGGAACGATTATGCCCGTGTATATCTCTTTTTGTTATTGTTTATCAACCTACATAGTAAAAAAAGGAGAAAACATTTTTTGACAATATTAAAGAACAGCTAATGTCCCTTTAATCAAACTCATCGAACTGGGATAGTAAAAATTCTCTTTGACAAATTCTTGCATTCATTTTTTTTCGATACAGTGAAACTTGTATATAAAGACCATCTTACGGGCACAACTACACCATCTTTATAAAGAGGTGGTTTATATAGAAATTGATTTATACACAAATGGTACTGTTGGGGACACTCTGATCTTTATGACCAGGTGGTCGTTATACAAAGGGGGGCTTTAAAGCAAATTTAACTGTATTAATTTGTAGTGCAATGTTTGTTGTTGTTGACTTACACCATATAAATAAGAAAGACACACTGATCACTAGACATATATCTATTTAAGTCTATATATCTATATAAAGAAAATATAATTGTTCAGTAAGTTATAACACGTTTTCACTTTGCGCAGTTTTAAAACAATGCAATCCATTATGCTTACCAGTTAAAAGGCTGTCCTTCGGATGATACAGTAAAAACCGTGGGACATTAAACAACAATAAACAAAGAAACCAATTAAAGAAAATAATTAGTGAGAATCATGAATAAGATATTACGGAATTCTGTGAAATATGCTTTTATCTTGATTTACATGGCGTTTATGTTTATTTTGTTACGATATGCACGGACACCCTGTACTATAAACGTCTTATATTTCTCAATAATAAACAATGACAAAAGGGCATACCTGTTTTTGGATTTGTATTCCAACGTACCGACTCGCCGTGCATTTTGCCATACAATCAACCACTTGTCGGTCAGGCTTTTCTTTGATCTTGATCTTTTGTAAATAATTTTTAGATTTGAAGCATCCTACAATACGGAAATATGAAATAAGTTACACATTTAATGAAATAGAATTTTTTCGAGTTTTTCGAGTCCATTAAGTCTTTATTCGTCATAAAAGTATAAGTATGCTCTTTATGAAAATTGGGCAACGCCACTTCCGGTTAAGTAGTCTATCGTATATACAACCTGGAATATGGATATGTGCCAGATTTGGACTGGATAGATTCTTATCTATATTCCTCGCAGATGAATTGAAACAATATAATACTAAATGTCTTGGATGCAAATATTTCGAAATCGGAAGTGACGGTTTCCTAATCTCTGTTGAAGCACTGTTGTCCCTCTAACAGCATAACAGAACATGGATTTAGTGAATTTACGGTTATAGCGAAGTGAAATTGATTTCCTCGGTAAATTCCTTAATACTCTATACATTTACGCTTTAAACAAAGTAATTCCCCTTCCCTTTGATTGACTTCAAATAGAATGCAAAATCAAGTTTTTTCACATTTTTAAAAAAGATCTAATCGATCTTCCCAGTCATACAACCTACGATGCTATATCAAATACAAAATTTCTGAGGGTTTTTTTTGCGTGAAGTTTGTCCATACAAAATAAACAATTTCAATATTAATATTTACATTTTATTTATCGTATCATACTATGTATACATGTTACGTTTTAGTTTTAGAATCCAGACAACTATGATATGCTGAAGTCTAACACAATAATGTAACATATTTTCCGTTTGGTCCCGTAAATCTCTGTGTCAGATAAATCAGTGACATATCAGAATCATTTTCGAACATGCGATTGGAGTTAAATTCCTCGCAACTAGTTTTTTTAATTAGATAGATCTAATGCCATTCGTTTTTAACAATTAATATAAATTTATACAAATGAATTAAATAAAGCATTTTTCTTTGAAATAGCCGCCGTTATTAAGATAACGCAAGCGTAGGTATACATGTTTTAGTGGAGTTTTCTTATGTGAAGTGATTAAGCTATCTTAAAACGAATTCGTTATATTTTAGGAGAAGAAGGACACCTGGTCACGTGACCAGAATGCCGATATAGTTATTTAAACTGGAACTGATGTTGGCAATCTAAACAATGATGACACACGTCACAAATTTGTCCACAAAAGACATGAATTGAATGGTAAATAATTCACATCAAGAAGTAAATTAAGTTGTTCTTTGTGAAAATATTGATTTAATAGTCATGTGTCAGCTATGAAACACAGCCTCGCATTTTCTGGCATCTTTTGTCCCTCTGTCTGTTTCTCTGGGTACAGTCACATTTTGACATAAGTTAACATTACTTTCTTATTGTATATGATACTTTTGTGAAACTAACAGGAAAGGTTCATTGTGATAAGGTGTATCGGTCAGTTCAGGTTAAGGTCATGTTCACGGTCACACTCAAGGTCAAATGGTGGTACAGTCTTCTCTTAAATAATTTTTTGTTAAAAAATACTCAATTTCGTCATACTTCTAGGTGTTATCTCTCCGTTATATACCCACAACTTGTTTTATTGACTCTGAATAATTGTTAAGAATTCTGAATTGATTTCCATTAACGATTAAATCGATTGGAATTACCGCAGGTCTAAAGTTACGGAATACACTAAACTGTTTACAAAACCTACTCAAGATACTTTGCTGGCATAATTTGTATATGTTGAAGAAAATAGTCTACTCCGTACCTATTAATACGAAATCCACAACTATTTGAGTTGTTTTAAACCTATCTGTGGAATATTTTACAAATTTTAAATGTTTAGCAAAGCATTTATTCACATTTTCATTGAACAAATTAAGATTTTTCACGACGAGGCCTTATATGCAAGATATTGGGTTTTGCCTGAAGTGGAACACAATCAAGGTATTCCGAGTAAAACAACACTAGAAGGAACAAGAAGCGTTCCAAATGGGGGTATAATAAAGGGTTACAGGTGTGTGATAAGGCAGGGCTGATACAAGGTTTGTGAAAAGGGACTCGTGCTGGTTCCTTTATTAGAGATGGAAAAAGCCTGTATTTTGTAGTAAGTTTAATTATGATATATATATATATAGAGAGAGAGAGAGAGAGAGAGAGAGAGAGAGAGAGAGAGAGAGAGAGAGAGAGAGAGAGAGAGAGAGAGAGAGACCTAAGTAACACGGTGGTGAACACGGTGATGTTGTTTTGAATGTTGTCAAATCAACGTTTGATGTAGAGTTTGGCATGTTTATCTCGGTCACATTGATATCACTTGTTGTACTTGCTGTTGAAGACTCGTTGTATGACTGGGGGTTCCTTGTGCTAAGGGGTTCCTCTGATGTCTGACCAACATTTGCCGTTGTTTTAGTGGTGCTGTTCTCTGTAAATTAATGATAAAATTTTCTATATTTTCATAACTCGGTGTAATAAGTACATTTTCTATCTGTGCTAAATTGGTTAGGACACATTCACGTCGATAAAGTATTGTTGGTAGATCAATCATGCCAGTAACAAAATACTTATAAACAACGATACACATAACACACTCTAGCATACTACAGTGATTAAAATACCTGTTCAGAAGCCATACACATATACACGAACGGCGACATAAATGTATATCCCTGAAATACACACAAAACACACACATATACACGAACGGCGACATAAATGTATATCCCTGAAATACACACAAAACATACACATATACACAACCGGGAACAAAAATGTATACACCTGAAATACACACAAAACACACACATATACACGACCGGGAACAAAAATGTATACACCTGAAATGCACACAAAACACACACACATATACACAACCGGGAACAAAAATGTATACACTTGAAATACACACAAAACACACACATATACACAACCGGGAACAAAAATGTATACACCTGAAATGCACACAAAACACACACATATACACATACCGGGAACAAAAAAACGTATACACCGGGAACAATACACACACACATATACACAACCGGGAACAAAAATGTATACACCTGAAATGCACACAATACACACACACATATACACGACCGGGAACAAAAATGTATACACCTGAAATGCACACAAAACACACACACACATATACACGACCGGGAACAAAAGTACACCTGAAATGCACACAAAACACACACATATACACGACCGGGAACAAAAATGTATACACCTGAAATACACACAAAACACACAAGTATACACGACCGGGAACAAAAATGTATACACCTGATATACACACAAAACACACACATATACACGACCGGGAACAAAAATGTTTACACCTGAAATGCACACAAAACACACACACACATATACACGACCGGGAACAAAAATGTATACACCTGAAATACACACAAAAACACACACATATACACAACCGGTAACAAAAATGTTTCCACCTGAAATGCACAAAAAAAACCACACATATACACGACAGGGAACAAAAATGTATACACCTGAAATACACACAAAACACTCACATATACACGACCGGGAACAAAAATGTATACACCTGAAATACACACAAAACACACACATATACACGACCGGGAACAAAAATGTATACACTTGCAATACACACAAAACATAATCATATACACAACCGGAAACAAAAATGTATACACCTGAAATACAAACAAAACACACACATAATATACACGACCGGGAACAGAAATGTATACAAATGTATACACTACATATCTTCATGTATACATACAAAATGACCGACAAAATAAAAATACATACATATTAATTAGCACAGAATATATATATATATATATATATATATATATATATATATATAAATATATATATATATATATATATATATATATATATATATATATATATATATATATATATAGAGTCTATAATCTTCGAGGCGTGAAATGTAAACAAACCACTTTATATGTTGAAATATATCACTCCGGTACAACGAAATAGTGCATTGAAATGAGGGAAAATATAGGTTAAAAAGTTAAAAACAAGAGACAAACAAACGGAAAATCAAAGATTCATTATAAATAATAATTATTTTAATTGATGTAATATTGCGATAATAGATATAATAGCAAATGGTGTGCTAGTTTGTGTCAGTGTAAGCAGAAGACAGCTTATTAGGACAGTGTAAGGGAGATAACTCTAATAAAAGAAGAAAAAGAAAAAGTAGTCCCAAAAGAGAAAAATATTTTTTTAAGTATTTTGATTGGATTAAAATGAAATCAAGGATTTCAATTTACTTTGCATTGAGTTGCATGTAAAAGTTAAAAAATCAATGAAAAATAACAGTGAAACATAACAGTGAAAATCATAGCATATATTTCAATGACAAATCTTATAAAAATGTAATATAAAATGTGAGACATATATATATATATATATATATAACAAAATATACTACCAAGAGCTAAAATACATACACATAGAAATACACACCAAAACACACAAATACATATACATGTACATAGAAATACACACCAAAACACAAATATATGTCACAGAGACAAATAACTGTCTCTGCTGGGAATCGAACCTAGGGCCCCTGGATTATAAATCTGGTGCCCTACCAATTGAGCTAAAGGGGTAACCCCACTAGCCAAGCTAGTAGGAACACCATTTAACCACTGCTACATTATCCCCTCCATTTTGAAAGAGTCGTCCCGACTCTTCATTCGGAGGTAAAAATCACTTACTGTGAAATACAGTGATGGATAATTGTATTCTATCCAGGAAGAACCCTAGTCCCAACGTGGGCGCCAAATGTCACAGAGACAAATAACTGTCTCTGCTGGGAAACGAACCTGTGGGCCCCTGGATTATAAATCTGGTGCCCTACCAATTGAGCTAAAGGGGTAACCCCACTAGCCAAGCTAGTAGGAACACCATTTAACCACTGCTACATATACATACACATAGAAATACACACCGAAACATACATATACATACACATAGAAATACACACCTAAAACACAAATATATACACATAGAAATACACACCTAAAACACGAATACAAAAACATAAAAACACACAAAACATACACATAAACACTTGCAAATACACTACTAAAACAAAAACAAAAATACAAGACACACACACACATACAAAGATGCACAAAATACTCACAAATAGACTACGGTTCCAGTAACAAAATGCATACACAAAGACTTACTAAAACGCTAATGGAACAATACACATACAAACAAAGGCACACAAAATACTCCCAAGTAAACTAAACCTGAAACAAAAACATTCACATAAAATGTGCGCAAACACATACAAAATATACAACTAAAGCAGAAATACGACTACTGTACCAGGAACAAAATATATACACATAAAATGTACATAAACATGAAACACACACACACACACACACACAGAAATAAACAACAGTACCAGAACAAAAATACATAAACATAAAATGCACACAAACACTCACATATACACTACTAAAGTAAAATTACACACACATACAAAAACACACCAATTACTGACAAATAGACTACGGTACCTGGAACAAAATACATTCACTTACAAATACACTAAAACATGAAACAAACACACACACACACACACACACACACACACACACACACACACACACACACACACACACTACTACTACTACTACTACTACTCAGAAATAAACAACAGTACCAGAACAAAAATACATAAACATAAAATGCACACAAACACTCACATATACACTACTGGAAAAATATACGCACACACAAAATGCATATGAACTGCTATAGACTTGTTTATAGAATTGCACGTAAGTATTCAAACACATAGATATACTGTGACGCATAAAAAATCGTTAATGCGTGTCACGGATTTTACTGTGATATTTATCATTTTATCAGTTTTTTTTCTAAGTTTTCATTTAAGGGGAAGAAAGACACTTGGTCACGTGATCAGAATGTCAATATAGTAATATAAACTTGAACAGATGTTGGCAATCTAAACAAAAATGACAGACGACACAAATTTGTCCACTAAAGAAATAAATTGAATGGTAAATTCACATCAAGAAGAAAATTAAGTTGTTCTTTGTGACAAAATTAATTTAACAGTCATTTGTTTTTGTGTCAGCTTCACATTGTCCGGCATCTGTTGTCCCTCTGTCTGTTTTTCTAAGTACAGTCACATTTTGACATTAATTATCATTACTTTCTTATTGCATATGATACTTTTGTGAAGCGTACAGGAAAGTTTCATTTTGATGATGTGCATCGCACAGTCAAGGTCATGTTCAAGGTCACACTCAAATGGTGGTGCAGTCTTCTCTTAAAAAATTTTTGTTACAAAATACTCAATTTCGGCATACTTTCTTCGCTATATACCCACAACTTATTTTATTGACTCTGAATAATTAAGAATTCTAAATTGATTTACAAATAAAATAAAAAAAAATTCTGATGACTAAAGTTTTTCCTGTGACCGAATTTAGGATTTAAGTGTTATAAAAATTTGGTATTTTGGGGGTTACAGCTTTCAATCTTTCGTCCTCTTTATCCACCAGCTCTAATAAAAGCATAAAGACACATGGATACACATGGATATTGTGGCTATAGATCAAATTATACCAAGTTAGATAGAAAAATATAAGTTTTGTAAATAAATGTTTTTAATAATAAATAATAAATTAAATAATAAATAATTAATAATAAATACGATGAAAATAATCAAAATTCTGGAATGGGGCATAACTCTTGCATATGTAAATATCCCTTATATACCCACAAATGTGTCAGATTATTCATTTTATTAATTCATACATTCATTATGAATACGTATACAAAAAATAAGGAAAGTTTAATGATAAATCTTTTGCATACCCCAGGGCACCCTTCTTCCCCTTAAGGAGGAATTAAACGCCTGACTCCAAAATTCAATTTTCTTCATTTCTTTTTTATTAATACTTCATTTTAATCTCCATTAAAATGCAAAATGTGATAATTTGTATGCACAAAATTTAGAAAAAACTGTGAATATCCTTCACATATATTCGAGGCATATCTAGGATTCCCTAGAAAAGTGTAAATAGGCCATTCTAATTTCTATTTACTGTGCCAAATACAAATAAATATAAAAAATAAATAGAGGACATTTGACGATTGTTTTTGAATAACATGCTTATTACATCGAGTGAGGCAGAGGAATACATATTTAACACGAGTGCGTATATGTATTACATTTTCCAGATAAGTTTCCTTAGGCCCTAAATTTAGCCGATGTTCTGTACATGTAGGCTAGTCTACGTTTTGTGAAATGTAAACAAACCACGTTTTGACACAGGTCTCGGAAATTCTTTAGAGCGTTATATGCTCAAAGAAAACTGGAGCCTGGGGGAAAATATTACGTTCTAAAAAAAATCCCGCGCCCCTGTGGTTTTGATTGAAATACACCACTTGATGTCTCAAAGATCATGCCAAAGTTATCGATAGACCTGGACAGCAAACTCGCTTCGAAGTTCGCCCAATTCCATGTTCATTTCCTGCACTGTATCTCTAGTGTCACTGAATCTTTTTAAAAGTTATTGAACTGTTGATCTAGATAGTTGATGCATTTAACATTTCCACTGCCTTTTGACCATTTAAACCCACTCTATCAAAATATAATATCGCCTGCTGTTTAGTCGAGACAAAACAAGTATGCGCGGAGCCATTTTGGATAGCTTCGATACGGCGTTATAAATAGCTCACACGAAAATTCCTTCTTGATACATCGTATCTGATGTACGTGTTATAAAGGATTTTAGCACGGCATAACCATTTATTGGCAATTGTTAGCAACTGTGATCAGTTTATAATCAAACATTGAATTGAAAATTATCATTACATTATAGACGGGTTCATGTTATAAATTTTGAATTTAGTGGGTGGGTGTAAATGTTGTAAATTTTGTATTTACACCCACCCAGTAAATTCAAAATTTACAACATGACATTGGGATTAATTAATCGAATTTTCACTAGTGACCTGGCAATGTGTTTTGATTGGCTTATCAGTTTACAATGATATTTTTCATTAAGCCAATCAAAATAATGTAAAATCAATGAAAACTAAAAGTGAAAAATAAAGCTCATATTTAATAGATAAATTTAATAAAAAATGTATTAAAAATCAATATTGGAAAAGATATATTTTTTTCACAAAATTATAAAGGAAAAATAATTTTGAAAGTGTATTTTTCAATATCCGTATGACAAGGGTTTCAGTGAACAAACAGCCACCATTTTCTCCAAAAAATTGACAATTTCCAAAAATTTGTGCGTTCAATATTCCCCAAAAAATATTTTCAAAATCCTTAAGGTATTATTATTTAACAATATGAACATAAAAAGAATTTATCCACAAGAATATAAATTATGGTCACCAAAACTCAACTATTGTAACAAGTTAGTCACGTCGGGTTCGGTATTTTTCTGGCACGACAAGAATTTCAAAGATAGATCAGTACATACTGAATATGAATCAATTAATTTAATGTAAAAATATTCTTCTGACTTTTTAAAAGAAAACTATATCCTTAAAAGTGTCATTCTGGTGAATTTTGGCGTCATTACGATGATAACACATTCCAGTAAATATGTGTCATCCCGGTAATTGACCCATCGCCAAATTCCCGACACGGCACCTTTAGGACAAACTTTTCAATCATGACGACACAAAAGATCATTTTCGAGGTATGTACGTAGTCCGTTTTTGGATCCGAATTTTTCATGCGCCGATTCGGCTTTGTTATGCTTAGAGATTTCCGGTATGTGTCTTCGCGTTGATCAAAAAATAAAACGCAGTTATATCTGAATGCCAGATTATAGTCACTAGTCCATTTATGTCAAAAACAAATTAAGTTTAACGTCTGAACTCTACACCAGAAATGAAATATTGTGATATTTTTATGTAATGTATGAAATCAAGCATTTTACTTTTAATCGACGCAAAGACACAAACTGGAAATCTCTAAGCATAACGAAGTTGAAGCGGTGCAAGAAAAATCCGGATTCAAAACCGGATTATATAAGAATTCGAATTGATCTATTAAATGGGGCGTCAAACATTTGTGTGATATTGTCACAATCGAATGACGTCAAAAACACAATGAACGTGCGTCATTTTAACCGATGTATTCCGAACGTCTAGCGTCATTCAAATAGTGTTTTATTCCCCATGAGATCTCTTAAAAAGGATGTGACAAGATATTCCATTATGCAAGTACTTTTGTTTACATAAATCAGTTATTCACAGACAGGTGATAATAAATACATTATTCTGGTATTCTCAATGCCATGAAACCGTAAATTAAAAATATAAGATTGCAAAATATCTGAACAATTAAGAATAATTTAATAAAAGTCAGTTATGTTGCTGAATGCAACAAGACCTGTAGTGATGACGACATGACCAGTGGCAATTCCACTTAGTCTTATGACATGTGTCATACCATATCCATGACATGGTCAGGTATGTCACTCAGGTGATACAACAAATATGGTATAAAGCAGTTTTAATACATACTTTTA